>JAWWTY010000027.1:2511849-2593680 GCA_035222235.1 Margarornis squamiger | reverse complement strand
TGAAGAGATGTAAGGGCAGGTTCAATAACTTCTTTGGTTAATCAAATACATATTCAACTATATGACAATTCATTTTATGACTCTTGAATTTCCAAGTTGTCTGTTTTTGCAAGTTTTCCCCTTTAAAAAAGCTTTTGATTAGTTTATCGCATCTTCCCTTATTTGTTGATAAGGTGAAATAGGTTTGTGGCTTGTATTTTTTCCCCATCCTTCTCACTTTTCTTTTCTGAAACCTTGTGCACATAAATCCTACTGTCAAGGAAAGATATTTTGTCAAATATTTGTTATTTGAATGAAACATGATGGTTTACCTAGTCTTTAATCACAGTCATAATCAGTTTAAAGTTCTGTTCTCTGTAGCAGCCAGAGGGTTGCACACGTTGTGGGTTTCTCTCTGTGCAAACAGGGGTGTGTGTGATACCTAAATCTTACAAAAGTAGAAGAATTTGAACAATTCAGTAAGAAAGTGTAGAGTCCAGGAAAACAACAGTTGGCAGTGTGTAAAGAAGAATCTGATTCTAATGCATTGGTGTGCTTTGGGAATATCACGAATTATTTTGAGAATCTGAAAAAAGGCGGAGTTAAAACCCTTTGTAATGGAGTTAAAAACTTTTTTGGCAATCTCTTAGAAGGTGTCTGCAAGAATCTTGACAGTGTCTTGAGGGTGTAACCTTGGTTGGAGAGTAGTTCACAATTGCAAAACTTTTGCAACAATTATAAAGAGGTAGGAAAACTCATTTTCTTGTTCCTGCTGAGCAAGACCTGGAAACTCAATTTGTCAACGCATTAAAGAACTGAATTATAATAAAACCATAAAAGTATCACCAATCTCCACAAGTAGAACAACTAAAATGTATCTCATTACATCACATTGTATTTCAGTCACTCAGGTGAATTTTTAAACTTGTAATGTAAGACACCTTTTTAGGAACTTTTGGTAGCGGGAAGTAAATCCCAGATGTCACATTTGGCAATTTTGTTTCCTTGGCTTGTAATACTCAAGACACGGGCAACCATAGACGTGGTCTACTGAAAAGTCACAAGTTAATTGAGCTGAGTAGGGGAACAGAAGCAGAAACTCTGAAAACCCGTCTACTCTTAAGACCAAAATCATGCTGGTTATTATTATTAATTTGGTGCTGATCATTCTATCTGGAGAATTAACTACATATGCATACTTACTAATACAAATTTTAGTTAAAAAATTAATTTTGAATGTTGACTAAATGTTGTCTGTAAGTGCTTTCAAGCTGATTCATTTGGATTTAAAAATATAAACCTACGTGACCCTTTGAGCTTTTGAGGAGAGATCATTGTGTTGCTTGCTAAGAATATAAATGTAACAAAAAGAAAGCAATGAACATTTAAAAGGCAACTTTTCAAAAGTAGCCACTTCATAGTTATAATTCAAAGCACTGGAAAGTATTTCAGAACTACAATTTTAGCAGAACTTAAATATACCTGATTTTGTTGATTTTTTTTTTTTTTAATTGAGGGGGTGATTACAGTTTTCAACACATGTAGGGTTGAAAAAGGTCTACATATATCAAGAGTTAATTGGAATTCCAGAAATTAGGCGTATTTTCAAAATTTAGGTTAACTTGTTTGTATTCTTTTTCTGCTTTTACTACTGAATTAAACGATAGACTTGGGTGATTTTTACATAAGGAGATGCATGAGACCCATTTGTGCTTTTACATTTTCTATTTGGGTTAGAGCTAAAAATAGCTCTACGTATGGCCATAACAGGAGTAAACTGTAATTGTATCTCTTTCAGTATTTTGCTGTGCCTTTCTGCAACATGGCATAAATGAAAAGCGTGCTGTGCTGGTGTGTTGTATGAGACACAAAGGCAGTGGTGGTTACTAAAGTAAGCAGTGGTTCACTGACTTATTTCTGGGATTGTGGTGTAGCCATGGATTGCTGCAGCCCTTTTGTTTGCTTGTGTTGCCCATTGTGTTACACCAAAGGCCTGTAAGATATTTCTACATTCAGAGCACAGTGACCTCTCTGTGACTTGACATTCAATATTTAGGTTACATCTAAAATTAGATTCAAACCTTGCAATGGAGAATAATTCTTGTGAAACTGTAATGGGAGTGGAATAATTTTGTGCAATGTGGCACGTGTTTCCAGTGACAAAAATGGGTACACTTACACTGAGACAGGGGTAGGCAATCTAGGCTAAACTGCTGCAGGCTGAGCATCAGTGGCTTCCTCTCATAAGTGAAGACCAGGGGTATGTACAAGCCCTCTCTGCATCTCATCCTCATGGGAACATGCCCTATAACAGAGTCAAATGTTAGAGTGAAGCACCTTCCCAATTTTTTCCTGTCTGTGCTGATAACAACCAGCCTAGAATCAGCAGTCTTGTGCTCACATTGTAAGAATTCACTTTTCAGGAAAATTTTTTGGCTACTGAAGTTACTCTTGGGATCAGGCCAAAAAAATCCTAGAAGGAGTGAATATCAAAGAAAATTCAGTAAGGGAAACTGCTGTAGATTTCCCTTTTTCTGACTACTGCAATTACCTTTTGTAAAGAAGCATGTGGTTCCAAAGTTCAGCAAAAGAACACTGAGTCCTGGAAAGGCTAAAAATGCCTGGGCTGAAACTTTACTTGTCTGATGTCTGCCTTGGAGTGTTATTTTTAGAGGTAGTGGAAGGGAGAGTGACAGGAGGTGTAGGTTGAGACAAAGGCCTTGAGGGGATGTGGAGAGTAGTATGACTGTATCTGGAGAGGCATAAGGCAAAGGCAGTGATGGGCAGGGAAGGATGAGGCTGAATGGTGACCTGGGCTGAGGGAGGGTAGATGTGAGTAATTCTTGTATGAAAGTGTAGAACAGGGAAACACAATTTGGATCAAGTCCAGTCTTTTCCTGTATCCATCATCATTTCATCTTAAATATTCAAATTCAAATATTTACATGGTAATTGTAAAACTAGTAATTTTAATTGCAAAATTCACTAGGCTGTGCCCATTATTCCTAGTGGAAAGTTATTCCTCAAAGGCTTCAAAATGCTGTTCTGACATCCTGCCAACTGTTCTTTGCTATGAATTTGTAGGCATTTGGTTTTGTGCCAGCAATTCCCTTTTAATATAAGTAGTTCTTTGCATCTTGCTTTCTCCACAGTTTAGAAGGCAACCACATATTTTCTTAGGCTTTGTTTGATCAAGCTAAACAACTCAGTCTCTTCCAGTCTTTTTTCCTATGGTCATCTCTGTACTGGCTGGTCATACTGATATTCCTTCTCAGCATCTGGTTTTTGTCCGTGGATATATATTTCTTGCAAATATATGACCAGACTCATATATTTCAGACCAAGGTCTTCCTACATAAGTAGGAATACTTGCTGGTACAGGGCATATGGAATATATCACCTGATACTTCTTGGGAGGCCAATTATCTTCTCCACAGTTGTAATATATTGATTAATCAGTCATGTAATTATTATTGCAGAGCTTTTTTTGGGATAGGGGTGGTTCTTCTGCCTGAATTCATCCACCTAAATGCTTGATGTTTGAGCATTAGATGTTAAAAAGTCATAGCCACCTGCTGAGAGCAACTCACCCTGTTTGTCTTAATCAGAAGAGTTCAGACAGTGCTGTTTGTAGACTATGAGAGTAAATGCACTAAATAACTGATGTGAGTTGATATAAGTAGTACCTTGTGGGAATCTGCACTTTGGGTTATTAGATGTCATCCATTTCCATGGCAGGTGTAGAGACCTTGAAGTGAATGATGCCATATGATTGTCTTTTACAACTCTGGTTAGAATAGCCCAACTTCTTATGTATTAAACTTTTCAATGTAGCATATTGCAATCAGAATAATCAGTAAAATCAGAACAGATGAGATGAATTTCAGTGTGTATTTCCATTGAAGAGAATTGAAGGCCAGTCTAGCAAACAGTTGTTTTTGATAAATCTATGAGTATTTTCCTTCCTTTTCAGTGTACCTTAATTTCTCTTTTATTTCTTCCTCCAAATTTCTATCCAAACAGGCAGGGTAATGGGTTTGTGGTCACATAGGCTGGATTTTACTATTCTAAATTACTGTCTTTGCAGTTACTTTTCTTCAATCTGATTACTCTACTCCAGACATGACAGGTTTTATTAAAAAAAACCCCAAAGCCAAAACAAATTCTTTTTAATCCTATGGGTTTATTTATCAGTTCTTTTAGAAATCTGTGATGGAAATCAGGGAGTGGGGATTTGAAGATGCTGAATTTCCAGCATTTTGGTTCTGTCTTGGTGACAGTAATTTCCGTTCCCTTGGAGTAATTTGTCACATAGTCAATGTCAGTCTTAAGATACTGAAAATAGAGGAAAATACAGATTAATTGTCATAAGATGGGATGGTGGCTGTAGGGGATCATTGGCCTACGTGTGCCATGTGTTTGTACCACTGGTTTTTTCATCCTCTGTATCCCATTGGAGAGAAGCTGTTGGAGTCTTAGTGTTGCCCAGTGTGCAATGCTGTGTATTTTTGGGATTACCATTAGCTTATGTAACAAAAGGAATTCTGTTAAGAGTGTGATTTGCTGAGGACTGTTTAAAATCACAATTAATCAAGAGAATGTCAACAAAATCCAGTATCCAAACTGAAAAGGAGTGTAATCAGGCACAGGGGAATTAAGATATTGAGTTGACAATTTGTAAGACAAAGAAATGGGCAGGGCAACAGCTTAAAGATTTGGTGCTATCAGAGGCAATTTGTAGAAAGCAAACTTGACCAATAAAGCAAGTGGAACTGAAGTATAGAGAAAGAAGGTACATTAAGAAATAAAGAAGTAGTTTGTAGCGTCTGGTCTTTGAGCAGTCTCTCTAAGGAAAATGAACACATTTTTGTTCTTTGGATTCTTTCTTCTCCAAAAGAATGATTTCTATATTTTGATCTGCTAGTACTTCCATCTCCCCCATGGCTGGTCCCAATCTGATGGGTCTTGACACCATATTTAGTGGTTTTTTATTTCTTTCTTATTCTGCAAAAGCTGCCTTCTCAAAGTCAAGCTTCTTTTCACAACTGATGTGAAAAATCAAAGTTTATGATGTTCCCTCGCAAAACCTGAGGGTATTGGTTCCAAAAGGTTCTGTGCTGTCATTCCTCAACCTTTTCCAATTCCTTTGTTGGGGTCAGGAGTATGGGAGCAGGGAAATTTTACAGCTGAGTAAGCTCTTCCTCTTTTGAACTGCATAGCTGTTTGCCATGTGTCTTGGGAATGTATTTTAGGCAGCTTTTACGTTCTGCTTTCCAGCCAACACTTACCTGGATATTGGCACAATATTCTTATGGTTAAAGCAGTTTTCATTGAATGGTATTAAATTCACAGGGCTGTGATCATACCTGTGGTCATAAGATGTGAAGACATTTCAATATAAGCCTGAGCTCAGTCTTGTAACTTTGTGATTCCAGTATGAAGGAGATATGGAGCTACAGGAGACAGTCCAGTGATGGACCCCAAAGATAACCAAGGGAATGGAGGATACCTCATATGAGGAAAGACAGAATGCTGGGACTGTGTGGCCTAGAGAAGAGAAGGCTCAGGAGGTGGGGCAATCATTAATGCATGAAAACAGAGAGGGGAGCTTTTTGTTGGTACCCAGTGAGAGGAAGAGAGGAGGAGGAGGTTCTGTCTAAGTAAATTTTTGGGGTTTTTTTTTACTGTGAGGGTGCTGAGCACTGGGACACATTACCCAAGGACAAGGATGTTGTGAAGTCTCCATCCTTGGAGATATTAAAAAAACCATCTGGGCATGTTCCCAAGCAACCTGCTTTATTTGGCCCTGCTTTGGCAGTGGGGTTGAACAAGATGAGCTTCAAAGATTCCTTCTGATCTCAACCAGTTTGCCATTCAGTGTTGTCTTAGTGGAGAAGTGTGTTTGGTGTGCCCTGCTTTACAGAGCTGTGTGATGATGATGAAGAAAAGGTGTGAATTTCAGGATGAAAAAATATATCTTCTGGTAGCTTTTTATGGCTCTTGGACAGTTCCTGGGGGACAGGATGATGCTGGACTAGAAATGTGGCGTGGATGTTGCTAAAGAGTGAGTAAATATTTGAGGATTAGAGAGTTGTGGGGTTTTTGTTTGTTTGTTTTGTTGGGTTTTTTTGTTTGGTTTTTTAATATATATATATACATATATATATATACACTTTAGACATTTAAGCCTTTCGTTTATATTAACTGAGGTAATAACTAAATTGGGTGATTTCAGAGATTTAGCAAAATTGTTGAGTTTCATGTTTGTGCCTACCACGTGGACCAAGTGTGCTGGCCTATGAAAAGCAACGTTCCTGGGCATTTATTGGAGTGTCAAAATTAGTGCAGTGGAGATTGAAGGAGAGGGGGAGAATGGGTTAATGTAACAAAACTTTTTAGCAACTAGGTACTCTGTGACAGGCTGATCTGTCCATAGGATCTGTGGTGTCAAGGAATTTTTATCTGAAATGTCACAGTGCAAAGACTTCTTTGAGTGCTCTTTTTTTTTCTTATCTTTTTGGATGGAAAAAGAAAAAAAAAAACCCAAACCCTCATTGCATGTTTGCTCAGAAAGACCTTTTCTGTGATTTTTCATTTTCACTTGTCTTAAGATATCAAATATACCAAGAATTCAAAATACCTGGCATTTGGTTAGGCCTGTAAAAGAACTGCAGAGTTTGAGGAGTTTTGTTTAGTAAAAAATAAGAGATTTAGGAGTACTGAGAAGCAGCAGTGAAAGTGCTGCTTGGGGTGATTGACACGAGTTGAAGGTTCAGTGACTAAATCTCATGAAAGGGAATGGGTCTTGCAAAGAGCACAAGAATGCTAAAACTGCTGAAAAAGGGCTGCCTTAATATTTTATATTGTAAATCCAGTGAACCCCTGATGCAGCCTGAGTTGTGTGGTTTTGTTGATTTTTTTCTTACCTTTTTTCCCCTTTGGATTTGCTTTTTTTTAGGTTTTCAAATTTTTTTCAGAATTTCATTTGCTCACATTACCCATTCTTCCTGTACCACTTACACCACCAGCCACTAAAACAGGAAAAAGAAAGTCTACCCAAATTTATTCAGATAATCTTAATTTTCCCCTATATGCCATCTTGCTATTTATCTCCAACAAGTTTACATCATGAGAAAATTTATAATATCTCAAAAGATGGGGAGGACTTCTGACAAGGGCATGTATTGAGAGGACAAGGAGAGATATCTTCAAACTGAAAGAAATCATATTTAGATTAGATATGAGGAAGAAGTTGTTTAATGTCAGAGTGGTGAAGCCCTGGTACAGGTTGCCCAGAGAAGCTGTGGCTGCCCCATCCCTGGAAGCTGGATGGGACTTGGAGCAACGTCATCTAGTGGGAGGTGTCCCTGCCCATGGCAAGAGGTTTGAACAAAATGATCTCTAAGGCCCCTTCCAACCCAAAGCAGTCTGTGATTCTATGAATCACTAAAATATGATGTTTTATTCTGTTTTCTTCTTTGTAGTCCTGTGGAGCATGGCCTATGTCAATTATATATACATACATACATATATATATATATATTCCTCCAAGTGAATCCTTAGTTGTTTTGGTTTGTTTTGGTTTATTGTTGGCTTTTTTGTTGGCTGATCATGAATACCCTAAAGATAATCCAACTCTAAAGCTATTTGTTTTCAATATTATAATAGTAGGAAGGAAATCTGGTGGAAGAAGGAAGTAATTTCTTCCCTCCAGTCAGAGAAGATATGACTGCCACCTTCTCTCACCTTTTTGGGGCTGGTGAAGTAAAATCATCCTAGCAAATTACTTGCCTAATTGAAGTTGCCAGCTGGAATAGCTTCAAAGGATTTTGGGTTGTTGGTTTAACACTGCTGTTTGCACTTTCATCTTTGTTTTAATCTTATTATATATTTGTCTAGGGATTAGAATTAGTCAGTTCCTGTCTTCTCTTTTACAACATCATGCTTCTCTACAAGGCATTCAACCTCTGTAATGCATCTCACCTTATTTGAAAAACTGCAGGAAAAATTAACCTGAGTTAATACAGAACATGGAACAGTGCCAGTTTGATCGTGGTCAGAAATGGCTGCAGAATACAAATGTTCACTGAAGAATATTATCATTTTGAAGTCTTAATCTCGTAGTGAGACTCTTTACTATTGCCCTGGTATGTTTTCTGAAAAACATTTCTTCACCCACGCTGCTCAAAGAGGACCCAGATACTTTTGGATAAAATCCAAAACCATTGAGCCCTGGAGCTGTCACTGTTGTATGAATTAATAGTTCATCACCAAGTGTTTCTCCTCTGTATTGCTTTTATTATCATCTAGGACATGGGGACAGTGCTCTTTTATGTAGGTTCTTGAGGTTCTTGGAAAACCTGGAAAACTGACATTGTTGGAGTTAAACCTGACTTGGGGGAAAAAAAAGATGACAAAAACAAATCACACAAACTCACAAAAAAAACATCCGAACTTCAAGGTTTCCCCTGCCCCCAAATCCCCACCAAAGCCAAAACCAAAAATCAAACCCCCAAAAACAATGAAAGGGGGAGTAACAGTAGTTTTTTCACTGCCTAACAGACACTGCAGTGATGGAAAGAGGGAAAAAGGCTGCAAATTGCATAAAAGGAAATACTTGTTGGATATGAGAAATAAACACTTTCTTGTGACAGTGTTGGAAAGCAGAGACAGGAGCCTGAGAGGTGTTTGGCTCTTCATCCATAGAAATACTCCTAGCCTGGTGGGGCAAAAATCCTGAGCAACCTCATCTACCTGTCAGGTTAGCCCTTCTCCCTCTGAGGTCCTTTCCAATCTAACCTTTTTCTATCATTCTTTGAAATGTGGCAAAATGTAAATATTTATAAGCTGTTATAGCCTTTTCAAAAGTGACACTTTATTCCATTTCCAAAAGCTATACCGAAGTGCTTACAGGGCTTCTGTATTTTTCCTAATAGGTGTTCAAAATCCTCTCTGAAGGGTTATGAAAATCATGCCACAACATCTGAATTCTTTCCCTGTCAGATGCACAGATGGTGACATCCCCTGTTGTGGATCCTAATGCTGGGTTGTGTCCAGCTGTGTCCAGCTGCATATGCAGTGATGGTTGTACCTCAGTAACACAAGTTTAGGGAGCTCTGCTTTACCACCAAGTGTGAAATCAAAATCACACAACCCAGCTTTGGAGAACGTTTTAGTATCTGAAACCAGCTTTGTACTTTTAATTGTAGCTTTGAGTTCCCTTCTGAAAGATTTTTTTTCATTCTGCAATAGAATAGGTCTATTCCTTTACTGGAAAGCATTTATGCTAATAATTAGGTCTCACACAAAGCCTAGATCTTGCTCTTGTTCTCAGCTACATGTAACTGAGAAAATTTTCATTTTCTTCTCTCTCTCTCTTCATCTCTCTCTCTCTCTCCCCCCTTATGAAAGGAGGCTTCCTTAGATAAAGCAACACTGGCGACAGTGTGGGAACAGCTGTTGGTCATGTGCGCTCAGGATTCTAGGAAGACAAGATAATAATCCATGGAGAATCCTGATTCAGTGGGAAGCTGTGGAAATGACATTACTCAAGCTATCAGTTTGTGTTGTACTGTATAAGAATCTGTAGCTCTTATATTACCTTTTGCAAGGAGATTCTGCTCTTTGTGAAATTCACAGGTTCTGTTGCTCTGTCTTGAACCTGTTGGTACCTCTGGCACCTAAGCAAAGTTGGTGGAAAGGGATTATCCATGATCACTGTAGTCTGATTTATTGACAAAAGCAATGATGAATGTCATCAGGAGGCTAGTTAAAGGAAATGTCAGTTTTCATACTCATATATGTATTGAATAACAGAATCTTCTGCATTATGGCCTGATTTGAAAGGATGCATTGTGTTAATGTTTGGTGCTTCTCCTGGATGGCATTTTGTGAGCTGTTAAAAGTAGTGCTAAAAAGGCAAACAAATTAATGGGGTACAGATACGTGTCAGATTAGAAATACCAGTAAGATAAAAGAAAAACGGATGTGTATGTGGTTGTTGCTTTTTTTTTTTGGTTTTGTTTTTTATTTGTTTTTAGTGTACTTATATTAAGTATCATTCTGATTTAACATAAAACTCTTTTTACTGGACATCATTGTTAATAATTCAAAATGAACCTGTACTTACCTAGGGCCTGGTCCTGCACTGTATCATTGATACCAGCTGAGAGCTAATTGTCTGCAGTGGTGTCATCTGCACCAATCCTTCCAAACTGAAGTCCTGTAAGGACTGTTCTTAATTCCTTTTTCCCTTCTGTCAAATGACAAGGGATTTTTCAGAATAATGCAAAAATCTCTCCTTTAAAATATGAAGTGATAATGACAACCATGAATTTCCTTTGTGATAACATTTTGAATGCTTACTTCTCTACTTGCCATCAATGTTCTCATTAATTTTATCACAATTTATTCATTCATTGGGCTTTTAACAATCTTATGGTCAGCAGTATAAAGTATAGGTGGGGAGAAGAAAAAAACATTTGAGCACCTGCAACTCTATTTCACCTCATTTCACAGCCTTATTATGCCCCCCTCACAGGATGATTTTCTGAGATTACACTATTGTGAGACTCATTGAGAAATTTAACATTTACACTAGAATGAGTATTCAAGATTAGTCAGCATTTAGGACTACCATTGATATTATTCTGCCATTATAGAAAGGAGATGATAATTTGTTTAATGAATCAGCCCTTCTGGACACAGAGGATTTTGGGGAGTCTTGAATTCCATCTCTTGGCAGTCTGAAAAAAGCCAAAGATAAATTCAAGTGGCCCACTTCTCTCCTAACTGGTTCTGTAGAACAGAAATCGTGTTAGAACAGAAGTAGCAGAAGAATGGAATTACAATAGCTAAGATTTGGTTGGTTTTCCTCTCCCAAAATCATTGCCATATTTTTTCTCATTTGTTAAAAAACATACTGGCTCTAAATAAATCATAGACTTGGCATAAGAGTTTTTCATGGACAGGCTGGAAAATCTCCATAACTTGTGGCCATTTAAAAAACATTAAAAATCTCAAACAAATGTATATTACATTATCTTATATTTCATTTCTCCATACCCAGGGCTTCCAGCCATCTCCTCAAAGGTAGCAGAATTATTCTATTTATTGGGCATAATGCTGTACAGTTAAATTGTTCCTAGTATATGTTTGGTTGCTGTCAATGCTCAAGACTCATTTGCTTCCAATAAAGCTTGTGAGAGTTTTATATATAAAAAAGTATTCTGCTTGAAAGACATTTTTTCAGTTACTATTATAAGTAATGTTGAGTCACTTAATATCATGTATTTTTAATGTAGTATTATTTCTTTCATAAGGAATGTTTTTCAAAATACTTTAAGAGAGTGAAAATGGACCAGGAGCAATTACTGTCTATAGCAGCATCTTGTGTTCAAGCTGCATTTGCTTCTATGGGCAAAACTATATTGTTTATAGGGAGATGCTTTGCTTAAACAAAAGGATGGGTTAATATGCTATCTGGAGAGAACTCTCACCTCTGTTACAGATAGAAGGATGTTCAGCAGTGTGAGAAACTTTCTAACTGCTATTTTTTTATTTAATTAAAGCAGCTGCAATTGGTGGCCTTGGAGCCATGCACTTATATATTTACAACTCTGTCCACTACTGAATGAATAAAACCCTTCAGGTATTTCAGGCTGTGTTCATACAGTTACTTACTATAAAACTGATTTGATGTCATTCATATAATCATAGAATTATAGAATGTTAAGAGCTTGGAATGGACCTTAAAGATCCTCCAGTCCCAACCCCTCCTCTCATGGGCCAGGACACCTTCCACTAGCCCAGGTTGCTCCAAGCCCCATCCAATCTGGCCTTGGACACTCTCAGGTATTGGGCAGCCACAGCTTCCTGGACAATCTGTATCAGGGCCTCATCACCCTCACAGAGAAGAATTTTTTTCTAATATCTAATCTAAACCTACTCTCTGGCAGTTTTAAGCCATTCCCCCTTGTCCTGTCACTACATGCTGTTGCAAATAGTCTCTGTCCTTCTTTCCTGTCAAGTTCCTTTCAGGCACTGAAAGGCCACAGTTAGGTCACCCCAAAGCCTTCTCTTCCCCAGACTGACCAATCCCAATTCTCCCAGCCTTTCCTCATGCCAGAGCTGCTTCATCCCTCTGATCATCTTGGTGCTTTCTTTGGACTCACCCCAACAACTCCATGTCCTTCCTGTGCTGAGGACCCCAGAGCTGGAAGCAACTCTGCAGGTGGGATCCCACCAGAGCAGAGAAGAAGGGCAGAATCCCCTCTCTTGACCTACTGCCCATGCTGCTTTTGATGCAGAATGTCTGAGCTTTCCTTTAATGTGTCCAATCTTTCCTTTAAAAGCCTTGCTGAAGAATGTTTTGGAAAAAGGACTTGTTATTTGTTCCGAAGTGGTCTTTGTGTCATGTTTGATAGCCATTAGGAGCTGCTAAGGTTGGCTGAGTTACAAGCTTTTGAGAAATTATTGTTCACTCTGCTTGGTAGATAATCACAAGAGCTGGAAAGCTCAGTTCCCTCTGAGTCCTGCCAGCGTAGAGCCCTGCTTCAGCCAAGAGCTGGCAGGACCTTCCAGTAATTGCAGTTGTAAGATTGTGGCCCAGATCAAAGTTGGAGCTGGAACTGAGAAGGACTGGGAGGCAAAAACCAAGCAAACACAGTTCCCAGCCCAGGACCAGGGAGAGGGAGGGTCTAGAATTTCAGTGGAGAAGGTTTAGAAATGGGAGTCCTACACATGGGTGGTGGAAGGCAGCACCTTGGCTGGGGCAGTTTGTGTGACAGTGTCACTGTTGTGTGTGTATCTCTGTGTGTCCCTGGGACACGTGCTCAGCTTTGTCACTGGTTGAACCAGCAAATGAGGGAGCAGCAGCTGCATCTCAGCCTGGGCAGAGACCCTGTTCCCTGGAGGCATTGGGCTGGGTTCCAGTGACCCAGCAGGAGACATCCTAATATCCCTTAACAATACAATAATATTTTGGGCTAGAATTTAAATAGTTCATTTTAATACAAGCAGGCTTTCATGAATGGGCTGTGGCCAAGGAGGAAAACACAAGGATTACAGCATGACTCATCAGCTGCTCAGATGTTTCCATCAATAAGCAGATGTATTGGAGGATACATTGGTCCAGGTACTTGTGGTGGTTCTGGGGGAGTACTGACAACACAATACAAGGAATGGTAAGTGTTGATTTTGCCACCTGTGCTCAAAAAGGACAGCCACAATTTGTTAGAGATATTGCAAAGGATCATGTGTGTGACTGAGGAGAAGAAAGCCTGTCAAATAAGAATGGAAGTGGTAAGGCCTTGGGAATATTTAGCAAATACTGTTTTATTTGCTAGGAGAAAGGTATAAAAGTATATTAAAAATACATGTTTGGGTCATAATGTGCTTGCATTTGAGATCAATTGCTAAGCAAAAACCCAATCCTTGGAAGTATACTAATGGAGAAAAATGGTGTAATGAATGCTAAGGTTAATTGAGTATTCACTACATCATTGTCCTCTACTTGTGTCTCCCAACTTTGGATATGTGTTTTGGCTGGACAAGGACAATGATTATTATTTAATCTCTTATAGAAGGAAATTTGGCTCAAAACTTCAGAGCCTTGTAAGCCTTGAGGGTCAGTTACCCCACAATAGATGGAGATTCTTGAACAAATAGGCTGTATGAAGCTTCATGTGGGGAACTTGTTTCACAGCATCACTAAAAGCACACTAATGGAGTGTAAGAAACACAAAATCACAGAATCAATGAGACTGGAAAAGACCTCTGAGGACATAGAGTCATATCACAATGAAAGATAATAGATAAAATATTTGCTAGCTCAGAATTCTAGCAGCTTCTTTCCTTTACTACTTCTACCTGAAGTGAAGATGCTTTGTTTTAGGTTGATTTTAGCAAAGCTGAAGAGTGTACAGACCTTTGTATTGCAGCAGCATAAACCCCAGAAAATAACTCAGCAGTATTAACATTTGGCAGAGTTCCCATTCTGCATGGGTCTATGTGCCAGAATTCTTGAATGAAGGACTAAAGGAGAACTGAAAGTCTTTGGTGAAAATGCAATGTCAATATTGCTCCCACTGTACATACAGCAGGAAGATAACTGTGGTGTTTGTGGTTGAAGGATCAAGTACCCAAAGGATAGAAATATGGATTGGTTGTGCCTTTCTGTCCTTCCAAACCTCTTTTTTCTCTCTTTCTGCTTTCATTTTGCCCTCCCCAGTGCTTGCCCTTCTTTCTTCACGTTCTCCTGAGGTCTAGTTCCTACTCCCAGAAATGTTTTCAGATTTCATGATGATTTAAAGTATACAAACTTCTGAGTCAGGGACCAGACCCAGCCTCCTGTTCCCACTGTGTCCTTTCCAGCACAGAGAACCAGGCTGCCTTTTTTATTCTCATGAACCTTGACTCTGTTGACTGGAGATTGGCCCCTGACCACTGTGGAAATGGTTTGGGGGGATATGGCCTTCTCAGTGAACTGGACTGAAAGGCCTCTAAATTTTGTGCTTTCAACCACTGTTCATTGTGACAAAGAAATCCAGGAGGAATGCTGGAGTTGCTGGATATTATCTTGGTTTTTTCCTAACCGTGTAGCCATTAATAGTTTGTATTCCAAATGCTCAATCCTAACATCTGTTTCCAAAAAGCACAGTTTAAAAAGTATTAAATGAGAAGAATCATGCTGAGACACTGCAGGTTTATCTGGTTGTGCAGGACAATGTTTTGATTAGTACAAGGAGAGAGGATTGATTTCAGTGGGTACACCTGATATCATCATCCCTGCTTATCACTCAGTGTCTCACATGTCCTGCTGTGGTTTCTTAGTTCAGTGATGGAAGAAATACATTGAGATCAGCAGAGTTGTTAAAAGCTGGAAGTCTGGTGTTATTTGAGGTGTACCAGAGCTAACAGTATCCTTGTAAGGCTGGGAGATCTGTGCCCTTCTGGAGGAACAAATGAGGACCAGGCAGGATACCCTGCCCTCTGCATCACAGAGCCACTGCCTGTGGTTGCAGGACAGGTACAAACAATGTGGGTTTCCCTCAGTACAGAAGGATTTTGCCAAGTGTATGATCCATGCAAAATGCATAAGGTAACTCTGCATTAATACAATAACAGTAACTTGTGCTAAACACCAGGTATAGTCTAGATCTTAAAGGAATATTTCATTAGGTCAGCCACTCTAATCTATTCAGTAAGAACTGTTGTGTTCAAGGAAATAAATATTGAACTCTTACTAATTTCAAAGCATAAATATTTAGTGTCATGGAGGTTTTAAGAATTCCAAAGGGAAGTTTGATAGCAGATATGCCTAATGTTTGCTTAAAAATCCCCAAACAGTTGTCTCCCTTCGGTACCTATTACAAATAATAAATTATACATATGTATATGTACCTTGTTCCTTGAGAACAACCAAGTTTCCTTTACAGTAGTGCTTTAAACCTTGCTGTGGCCATTTGAGCCCAGATATTGCTGACATCTCAGGAACTAATTAAGATACTTGCCAAAAATCATGAAGGCCCTAATGTAACAGTGAACAGAACACAGTTCCCCTGACTTCCTGCTCTTGTGTCATGATCAACTGCTTCTACCTCCATCTTGCTTATGTCTTGTACTGATTTCTAAGGTCCCAATTTAGCTCCAGGGTACTTTTTTTCTTTTGCCTTCCTGTTACTGCATGGGAGCCATTGCTTCCCAGGCCTTCCTCTGACCTTCTGGTCATAATCTGCCTGACCTCATATATTGAATCTTCCCTTTTCTTGGCTTCCCCTTCCAAGTACTCTCAGATGCCCTTATGTGCTATAAATCAGAGGTGAACTTGTTATACTGGTGAATGTGACAGAGCTGTCTCAGCAGTGCTGAAGCTGGGCATACAGGTCCTGAGCTGGGCAGCTGTGACCAGTGGCTTTCTGTCTTCCTCTTTATATGTTGGCCCCTGTTTCACTCCAAGGTGTGCCTGTCAGCCTGTGGAACACAGGGTATTTTTCATGCCATGCTGCCAAGTTCTGTTTTAATACTGTGTGTTAGGTTACAGTTCTAAGGTCTGTTCACCATGGCCTCATTCCCTGCTGCTGTTCCAATCCAGGGAATGAGTTGAGAGATGCTGTTGACTACTCCTATCTCAATTCCCTCCAGCTCTGCTCCTTGCAGCCTCTCCAGCTGCCTGGAGCCTATCCTGTTCTCAGCAGCAACAGCTGCAGGGAGTGCTGGAGACTGAGGAGCTGTGAAGGAGGTGGTGCTGGTGTCTGTATGTAGGTAGGGAAGTGGACTTGGAGCAGAGAGCTAATATAGCTGTGCCACTATCCCTTTCTTAAAGTCTCTCTGGGTTGTAAAAATTATTATTGCTTTTCTTCTCTGGACCCTTCCACACAATGTTTTCTGGGGTTTTATTGGTTTCTCACAGCATATTCTGGCTATTGCTAAGTCTCATCCATTCAGATTGAACCTTTACCCTCTCAGGGTCTGACCTGGTGTGCAAATTCAGTCTCACACAGAAGAATCTGGAATTGTTATGTAAAAAATCAGTATAACAGAACTGAATGCAAGATCTTGTGGCAGCAAAAAGTGATTTTCTTCTGCAAAATCTCTCAAGTTTCCCATCTCACTAATTTTTCAATAGATTTTGCACACTCACAACCACATACTGCCAAGCATCAGCTTGTTTGCCAGGTGGTCCCTGGTGACCAGGATCACTGTGTGCAATGCAGAAGACAAGGGACGTTGGCTGTCATGGCTCACAGTCTCATTCAGTGGTGACAATAGACTGATCTGGGACTTGCCATTGATTCCCTTAAGGAACAGGTGCTGTTTGGGGTCTGTTGCATCATTTTGTCTCACTCCTTTATAAGTCTGGGGTAAAATTTTTTAGTTTCACAGTTTTCTCATATTCCCCTGCTGTATATTTGAAGGCTCCAGTTCTCTTCTCCATCTTCTTGAATCCTTATTTTATGCAATTTTGTTGTACTTCATTAATTTGTATTAAATTAATTTCTATTTGTATTTGTATTAAATTATTGAATCTCATATAGGCTCCTCTATAATAATTAATGCATAATCTTTCTGTTAATCCTTATTTTGTATTTTCTTTATGTGCTTTCACAGGTGCACACAGTCACACTATCTTTATGGAATAACTGTAAATATATATTTTTTTTTTCAAATCTCTGCATGTGAAAGGAAAGAAAATAAATGGGTGCAAGCAAAATAGCCTTGATTACAGACAGGAAAAACTCAGATCAGTTACAAATAATGAACACAAACTATTGATAAGTATTCACAAGAAATGAGAAAATGAAATGTTTGCTGCTTTTTTTTTTTCATAGAGTTATTGTCAGATTATTTTGGCACGTTATCAGGTACTACTTGTAAGTGCACAGTTGGAGTCCAGTTCTCTGTGCTGTAGTGATAACCTTATTAAATATGACTGAGATTGTTGAAGTACAGTAAAGGGCTGGAAGATAGGAACTGGAAAGGGCTGGAACAGAGGAAGTAGAACAAGCTTTTGTGTGTCTATTTAGAATAGAGTTGGGAGGGAGGAGGATGTGGAATCCCACTGTGTGCCAGGACCCTGAAGAGAAACACAAATATAAAACAAAATCATTAGTAGGGAGTGTAAGTCAGGGTCAAATGCTGCTCCTGGTTCTGCTGAGTAAGGAAATCAATGGGACATGTCCTGAGGTCAGATAATATCAGCAGAATCTCCAGTATTAACATTTTGCCGATCATATATGTGGTTATAGGCTAAAAATAGTCCAAGAACAGCACAGTTTGGGCCAAAGGATTTTTGTAATAGGATTTGAAGTAAAAATCTTCTAAGCTCAGAAATGCCTGCTGAGAATTAGCAAACAAAATGAAATATTTTCCTGCCCTACTTTCCTTGCTCAGCCATTCCTGTGCAGACACGTGGAATACAGAAAGCTGTGGAGCAGCATACTGGTCTTATTAAAAAATCCTCACAGATTCAGGATGTTTTGTTGGGCCTGTGCTCTAATCCCCTCTTGCCTCCTTTATGACTCTCAGCTGCTCTTTAAAAATAGTTTCAGGGGTTTAATTTTCTGTCTGGGTACTGGAGACATGGCACTTGTATCAGAATTGCAGCAATGACCTGCAACTGAAAATGCACCTGCAGTGGGGGTAAGAATTGTTGGGTATTTGCCCATGTTGCTGAGCAAAGTCTTTCAGATTTGTACTAAAAGCTGTGTAGATTCTATGATGGAGATTTTCCTCACGAGGAGGAAAGAGGGAAAACGAGGCTGTGGGAGATCTTACAGTAGTCTACAACTTCCTCAGGAGGGGCAGGCTCTGATCTCTTCTCTGTGGTGACCAGTGACTGGACCTGGGAGAATGGCTGGAGCTGTGTCAGGGCAGGGTTAGGTTGGATATCAGGAAAAGGTTCTTTCTAAAGAGGATGATGGGCACTGAACAGGCTCCCCAGGGCTGTGGGCACAGCACCAAGAATGCCAGAGCTCCAGGAGTGTTTGGACAACACTGTCAGGGACAGAGTGGGATTGTTGGGGTTGTCTGTGCAAGGCCAAGAGTTGGACTTGGATGATCCTTGTGAGTCCCTTACTCAGGATATTCTGTGACTTCTTATCTGTCCTTAGAGTCAAGTTTCCTCCTTCCCACCATACAAAGAATTGCTAATCTAAATGATGCCTAATCCTGAGACCACTGTGCAAGGCTGGAACCAGACATGCAGAGCTTCATTGTAGACCATAATGTGGCTTCTCTGTCATGGCAGGTGTGGTGCATAAAACCTGTACCCAGCCTATGTTTGTGGTGGTGAACTCTGGAAGCCCAGAGCAACACCTTCATTGTTCCTTTCATTGTTCATCCATTCTACAGCAAGGAATTTCCATGATAACTATAGACATGTCTACTTTCTCTGATTGGGCCTCTGGCTGCAGATAGCGTGAGACTTGTCTGAGTGCACCAGCCAGGGGTAGAGGTGATGATTTGCTTCTATGTTTTAAAAAGCATAGCTCTAATGATTTAATTTCCTTGCAAATTTGACATTGACTTTGTCCAACATCAAGAAAAGAGCAATTAAGCAGTTAATTCTAAAGGATAACCTTGAAAAAGGAAGTCATTGCTACTCTTTTAACTCTGATTAAGTAGAACTTGTTCTATTAATCTGAGAAATTTAGGGCAGCTCTGTACAAGTCAGTCCGGGAGCCTATTTGGTCTGATTTTAAATTGAGAAAATCCGTCCATCTTTTATGTACTGCTTTACATATTTAGCTTCAGGAGCAAGATACAGCTTGCTGCTATGTAAGAATATCTCAGTGGTTTGGAACAAACCCTTGTAGCTCAGGGAGAACCTCCCAGACAGCTTTGGAGTAGAGGTGTGGAGAGAGTAGGAGGAAATTCTTCCCTATGAGGGTGGGCAGGCCCTGGTACAGGTTGCCCAGAAAAGCTGTGACTGCCCCATCCCTGAAAGTGTCCAAGGCCAGGTTGGATGGGGCTTGGAGCAACCTGGTCTTCTGAAGGGTGTCCTTGCTCGTGGCAGGGGGTTGCAATGAGATGCTCTTGAGGGGCCTTTCCAACCCAAACTGTTCAGTAATTCTATATGTGATGGAGAAAGGACAGAACTGTGACTCAGCTGCTGGAAAAAATTTATAGCAAGGTGAAGACAGCTTAGTTATAATCTTTGGATGATCTATCGGTTTTCCAGTTGTGCACCTTAGCTTTTTACTTGTGTCTTGGGCTGTCTGGAGTGGCTGCAGGCAGTACAGTGAATGTATAGTGGAATGCACTCCTGTGTAAGGAATAAACACAAAACACTTATGTTACATTTTAGTTGTCACATGGGACTGAAGTTGCCTGTAGGTCTGCTTTATGGAGAAAATGCACTTGATTTTAGCAGCCCAGTTTAGGTTAATAGGTTAATGCTTGCTTCTGCTGGTGTTTTGAAAATACCAGGAGGGACAGTGGTAGCAGGTGTGAGTCAGGTTCTGTCTCTCTCTCCTTTTTTTATTTTTTAGTCAGGGAAAGGTCTGCAGCATCTTGGATAACTTGAAGATGTGTTAAGGATGGATTAGACAGGCTTGTAAAAGAAAGTTGGAATCAAAGTATCTTTGAATAGCAAAAGCAGGAGTTAGCAATTCAGTACAAGGGGTAATCCTGTTAGTGCCTCAGCAGGCCATCTCTGCTGAGAAAAGGAGATTTTGACCATGTCTTTTTGTGCAGTTTCGTGGCTCTGAACTGACTATGATTGCCCAGATATAGAACTCAATAAATTAAGCATTGAAACTAAAGCATAAGATATGCTTTTATGTCTTGACTTTTATAATTTTGTAGCTTGATGTCCTTTCATAGAGATGGTAATAGGAAATGTAACAAACCTGGAAAAGTCATTAGGTGAGCAGGAGAGCAAGAAAGAAAAGTGCAAATGAAGGAGGAACACCAACCTCCCAAAAAGCAAAACCTGATCCAGCACAAGGTGTGCAGGTTACAGTGACAGTCAATACTTGTAGCAGACTCAAAGGCAAACTCAGGTCATCATTAAAACAGAGTGATTCCAAACCTACAGGATTGCCAGCTCATTGCCAGATCCAAACTGGGCAGATTCAGGTTTGGGTGGTTGACTTCTGAAAGGCACTCAGGAGTAAGCAGGGAGCAGAAATAAAATGAACAGTTGTAAGTCAGTATGTGTTATCAAGAGAGGGAATAATTGGGTACTTGTGTAGTGTTTTATAATGCAAACCTGACCTCTTTTGCCTATTAAAGAGAGGCACTGACAGGCTCTAAAGAAAATGCCCTTAGTCCTTCTCAGCAGTGAAGAAGGTGACTGTTCCTCATATTACTCCTTGCCCATACTTTTGATTCTCACCCTCTATTTTTATACCTGGATCTCCATTTCCATTGGTTCTCTGCCACTGTTTGTTGCTTAGCTTCCTACTTTATCTGAGTTGTGTAGACAAAAATGAAGGGAAAAAGAGACAACAGCATACTTTATCAGCATAATTTAGGAACACAGTCTGTTTCTTGTCTATCCAGAAGGACAAATGTAAAGGTGCTAGGATGTTGAGAGGAAAGAAATAAGGAAAATAAAGAGAGAAAGCAAGTGGATGACTCAAGCAAAAGTGAAAGAGGTAGGAGGACTGATTGAAAATGAAGTGGAAAATGACTGAATGTGCGAGAGGTAGAAGATGGAAAAGAAAGGGAAGAATATTCAGTGTAAGGAGATAAGACAGAGAAAAGCAGAGAAACCAAAATGAAAAAAAAGTGATTGTAGTACAGATAGAAGACGGGAAGTTGAAGTTAAGCTGTGGCTAGTAATACAGAAAAATATATGGAACAAACAATTAAGAAAGGGAATAGATGAAGATGGGTGGGGGGGAGGGAGGGGGAAAGGATGGCTTTAAAAGTCAGATCTTGTGTAAGAAAACACTGGCAGATTTAGAGCCACCAGTACAACTTGGGTGTCCATTTAGGAAAGCTCAGGAGCCATTAGAAGAGACTGGAACTGATGGAACTGTCCCAGTCTAGCAGAAGATCTTGCTTAATAGGATAAATAAAGCAATTTGTGAAGTGTCTTATGCCAGAATGTGTCTATTTCTCAAGAATATGACTTATTGGCAGCTATATGCATGTTGCTGGACAAGCTAGGAAATCTTCCAGAATAATTGGTTTTAAGAGAAAGAGATGGGAAATAGACACTTCAGATTTAAGATCTTCTCAGAGGAAGTGTGAAGTTAACAAAATACTAATATTCCTGAACATGAGAATAATATGTAAGAAGTACTTCATGTACAGGTGTGAATGGGGCCCTCCAAAAATCAGGTCAGATACTAAGTAATATTTTTTTTTTTTTTAATAGGGAAAAGATTATATAAATAAAATTACATTATAACCATATAGCTCAACATTTCAGTATTAAAAAAAAAATAAATTTAAACCTAGCAAAGAATTAAAAGGTGTTATTGCACATGCAGTGGGACTGGTTGTACATTGTGTGTGACTCAGTGTCATCAAGTCCTGGCACAAAGAGCATGAAATGGGAGAATTCTAGCTGTGAAAAGGGCTTAACATCACTAACAAACATAGATGTGTGTATAAGAAGTAACACAAAAGTTGTAAAACACTGAAACTAGTTCTGCTGTGGCTTATATCCCAGGGTGGGTTAGTATAAATTTAATTAAACTTCTTGGAGCATAAACTGGTTTCTATTACCTCCTCCTCTCCAAGTTAGTGCCTCGGGTATTAGGATACAGGATGATACTACTTGTATTGTTGTTGTCTGTGATGTAAAATGGCATAAGGTTTTGTCTTAAGTAAGGAAGCAGAAGACATCCTGTGAAGGCATTTTTTAGGGAGTTGAGGACAGGAGTTAGAACTCCTCAAGCCAGAAAACTAAATTGAGTCTTCAGTTTCTGGGCAATTGCTCGTCTTCACTTATGAATTCATATAGACATACTTGATTAAGCATTCAGATACAGTTTCAAGAGGGCCAGACCTACCTTGTAACCTTCTCCTAGTTCTCAGACTCTAGAGGCGTATGCAACACCTGTGAATACAAGTACAGGGTGAGACAGTAGCCAGAGCTGAGAAACAAATTATAGTCATCTTGTTCGAATACAGTATGTCTCACAACCAGTGAGCTGAATTTTAGTGGTGACTGCTTGAGCTGAAGAATCACAACCTGCATGTAAGAGTGGTAAAGACTATGGCTCTAAAGAGAGACAATGGTGATAAAGCAAAACATACCAACCAAATCCTTCAAGAAAATATTAGGAGTAGAAGCAGCACTTGCAGGCTTTGTGGTGACTTTAGAAAGGTGAAAGTTGTTTTATCAGTGTCCAAGTTGTTAATGTCCTTCCATTTAGAACAGCACAATAAATTACTGAAAGGATTTTTAAGTCATCAGAAAAATACAGCAGAAGACAAACAGGATGAGTCAGAGATATCCACCCTTAAATTTTATACAAGTGAGAAATGATTGAATGTACTCTGGCTACCAGGAGAAGAAAAGAATTTTTTTGTGTGTGTTTATCTTTGTGGTTTATCTGAATTCAGATTTATAGCACCAATCCCTCCCCATACCCCAATCCACCACTGCTTTTTCTTTACATGCCATTTTCTAGAACAAGCAAATATGCTACTGCAAAGAAATTGTGACCTAAATACAAATAGGATTTTTCTGGGTGTTTAGCAGCCTTGGTTCCCATAACAGCAATGTTTTAAATAGCCTGGCTTCAGATGCTTGTGATACAAAAAGAAATTCTCACCAGTTAGATTCATACCAATGTGAAAATGGGTTTAAGGAAAGACATGAAAGAACAGAGCCAACCCTACTGAGCAATTTGGCATAGGACCTATTTCAAACATGGGAGAGGCAGGTTCCAAGTGAAAAGATGACTTGTCAACAAGTAATTCAAATATGGAAGATGACTTGAACATAGGTGCAAAGAATTTGGGTGTAGAAACAAGTAGTTTACATTGCTTCAGGGAGGCATTTTGCAGTATTTTTAGGAAAAGTGGGAATCCCACCCATGTCCTTGGGAAATTCCATACAGAGAATGCAGACCTTATACTGAAAGAGACCTGATATAACTGCAGGGCTTTGTTTAGGGATTTCTCAATGGCTCTGTCCAGACTGTCTGGATGCAGAACCTACTCTCTCATATTTTGGAATCTCTGAGCTCAGATTGCTAAATTGGGACTGACGGAGGCTTGTCAGGAAGGGAGACAGTGTAGGGTAGGAATCCTTCTCACTCCTGCCTTTCCATTGCCTTATCCTAGGCAGTATCTTCCTGATCAGACAGTGCTTGAGACATGGGAAGCCACCAGAAAAAATTTTGTACATAGTCTCCTTCAGAGAAGAGTGGAGGGGGAGGACCTGGCTGAAGTAAGTAGGGTGCAAGAGATTGCAGAAATCTCAAGAATATGAAGTAAAAGACGAGGTTGGACTGAAGAAGTAGTGTGAGTGTCCCCTGAAAATACCAAAATGTTCATTTCCCACAGATGTCCTGAGTACCTATGATCTAGAAAATGGTGGCACAGTTGCCCATCTCACTGGAAAAAAACCCGTCCTGTATATAAGAAACTCCACAAACTCATCATTCCCTTACAATTTATCAGTATTGTTTTCCACTTTGGTTGATCTAATCTGGCCTGAGACTGATGGATATTCCTTTCTCTGAACTTGATTTAATTCTAAGTCAGGCAGACAAATTGCAGGCACCACATACAAGCAGGCACTTAGAGAAAAATCTAGTTTTTTCTAGAGAATGACACCACTTACCTGTTTGTTAAAGGCTAAACTATATGGATTCTGTGGACTTGTCTCCATATTTTTTGCAAATAGTTGTATCAGTAGGCAGAAATTGTGTGTACATTTATACAGTATTCAAGCAATCTCATCTCTGCTAATAATCTATGTCCTGAGAAGTACATGGAGAAATCTAGAGTCCAGTGCTTAGAGCTGGTGTCATCCCACCAGTTCAGAAAGGAGCTACGTAATGACACTGAGTCACTGAATCTAATGTTTAAGGGATATGAGGTACTGAAGGTGAAATTATTTACAAAAAAGTAAAAGGTCTTTTCAGATGTCAAAATATCTTGCAGTAACTCAGTTTACATCTTGTATTTTAACATATTCCTGTTTTCTAGTTTGTCTTTCTCTCTTCTTTTGCTGTGTGACACTCAGAAATAGCCAGAGGAGGGACTTTGCATAGTGTACTGCAGTGAAGCAAATTGAACACAGATTTATTGCTGCCTAAGCAAATTTATGTGATTCTTGTTACAGCGTTATAGAAAAATGCTACTTTTACGAGTGTGATTTGAAATGACCCTGATTTTCAAGGGCCTAAATACCCACAGAAAAATCTGTGTATAATTGTAGCACTATGAAGAAAAATATCTGCACAGAGAAATATTTCTGTGGTACTGCATTGGACTGCTGCTAATTCAGGCTTATCTATATGTAGAACTGTTTCAAGGAAGACTGAGGAATGTGAGGACTTCTAATGCTAAAATAGTTTGTATTACTACGTAGACATGTATCAATATATACTTAATTTTCTGGTGCAGGACCTGATAAAATCAGTGTGTTCTTTGCTCTACCTGCATGTTTGTACTTGTACCATTTAATTTAGCTAAGCTAATTAAAGTGGTGCAGTTTCTGAATGTCAGCAAAGCTCAGAGCCTTGTGTATATAGGTACTGCGTACAGGCAGTAGCCAATCACTTCAGGGGTTATCAGGTTTATCAGCTGGTTTTGCTGCAAGAATGAATTCTGATTCTCCTGCTTGTGTGCATTGTTCTGAATTCACTGGGTACATTTGTCTTTAGTGAGATTTGAGGGTGCTTCAAAATTTGAATTAGATGAAATTTCAAGTACTTTCTGAAAAACAAAGCTGTGGAAAATAGAAAACTAGGAGGCTCCTAAGCCTCAGTTCAATTGAAAGAGAAATTACATTTTTCTCTGTTTTAATTTTTGTCTTTCACTATAAAAATCAATATTACTACAGACCAAATCCTGAATTATTTTCTCAATGGATGATTTTCCTGAATTAAAAATCATGGCCTGCAGAACTGACTCAGCATTACCACTGAAGGTGATGAAAATAACTAAAATTATCGTGGCCATTGATGAATTTTATATGGATTTAAAGTTACTTGGGGAACATTTAATCAGAACAGAAGACATTTCAGTATATCACTTATAAACTCTGTGTGTTCAGCATAAAATGCATAAAGCAAGTTTTTTGAGAAAGACTGTGACATTTGTACAGTGCTACTGTAAATAAGCCAAGCTACAGTATAAATTTATACAATGAATATCAGAGTAACTATTTTACTGGTGCTATAAAACTTAAAAAAAAGGCAAGAGTCAGAAAATCCTAGATCTTCTGATTCTGAAAGTAAGAGAAAGTTCTTCTAAGGACCTGAGGTTTAGGGATGTGTTTGATGGGAATGAAAATATTATGAAATATATGTGTATTATATCTTTTCAGTTTTACATTCTGTGGTGTTTTGTAAAACTTTGGATGTGCACAGTCTTACCTGTCCACTGAAAGACAGGATGTGAGGAAAGAAGAACAAAGGTAATATGTAAACAGTGAGGTGAGCCGGGATTTGAGAGTTTATCAGCCCTTCTTTGCTGAAGTACATTAGGACAGAGCCTGAATGTCTATCAAAAGTAACTCTTTGAGGTCCAGAAACAGTGTGAAATATTCCTTGCTGGTATTAAACCCCCTTAGATGTGTGATTGGAGTGTTTCATTCACACTGAGTAAAACCAACTTGTGCCTAGAGAGTCATTGCCTATAGAGACAGAGATATATAGAGGTTTTCTTTTTCCATCACCTCTCAGAATGGGCATTGTCCATTTACTGGAGTCTTTTTCAGCATCTTCCTTAAAGCAGGGCCTTTGAAGTTGCCAATGTTGCTTTGGCTTTTGGCCCTTTGTTGCTGTTCTGTATGTTTGTTAAAAGATTTTATGAGTGTCCATCTGGGAGGTGTGGGGCAGAGAAGATCTGGATGAAATCACTGTGTGATTGTCTGGAAAACTGAGGTTGTGTCTCTTCAGGCTTCAGATTTACATGATGACTGCAAGTTGCTTTGACCCATGACCACATAGTCCATGTATGTTAGTGCTACTATAGCTTTTATTTTCATGGCTTTTAGCAGGATGTTATGTATTTTGATGGGCGGGGCCTTTTTTTTGTTAGTGGTGTCTTTTTTTTCTCTATGAGACTGTCAAGGCATTTTGTTCTGAGTCTGTGAATATTGTGGTCTTGAAGGTGGTTAGCTAGCCAAAAAATTTGAAGTTGATTTTTGTTTAAGTGTTTGGCTCCTGACAAATAGCTGAAATGGGCAGTTTTCCAGGTGTTCTAGGCATTTGGCACCTCTATCTGCCCTTCTTGGTCTGTACAGACTTACATTTATCCTACTTAAAAAGATAAACAGGGTTAGGTGGCTTGACAGCAGTACTTGGAAACACTGGGATACTGGGCACATTAGAATTAATATGAGGGCAAATATTTGGGCCACAAAAATGGACTGAGAAGAAAAGGAGCCTTCAGCTAATATGTGGTAATCCTGCTTTTAAGGCTGTCTCTTCTGGTAATGGTGGTCACAGATGAAAACTGATAGACTGTTTGTTAGTGGTGCTGAATCTGAACTAGGGCAGTTGTGCTTCAGGGTTTGTGCGTCAGGTACGTTAGAGTAAAAATATTTGAGATGTGTAGTGCTCTCAAAAATCATCCCACTTTGTGAGGGGTGCCCAGGCCAACAGAAGGCAATGAAAGAGGTTTTAGCTGAATGTTGGGGTCACCACCTCCCCTTGACAGACCAGTTCAATCCAGAGACGATTTCTTGGATGTTCCAAAAGACTTTGTGGAGTAAAAGAAAAAAAAAAAAGAACAGGGAAAGAAATACAAAGAAAGAAGCAGTTTCTGCACTAGGTAGTAGGTACAACACAGTTGCACATCTGGAGGACTGTATCCTGTGGTTTGTCTCATTAAATCCGTCAGCCTAGTGACTAAGGTGTTGTATGAATGAAAGCTCAAGTTTATTGTCTTTGCTGGCATCGGAGTATAACTCATTGCAGCTGCATCACCCTCACCCCCACTGCTGAGTTTGTTCAATTTCTGCCTTTGGTTTTTGTCAGTCCTGCATCACAAGGGTAGAGGAGGAAAAAGTGTAACTGGAAAACAGATCGTGTTCCATCTTCTCTCCAGCTGCACCTGATCACCTTGAGCCTGTGCATTGCATTGGATGAGAAACTGAAGCTCACCTTAAATGCTCATAACTCATGGGTGTGACTTGCAGAATTCTCTCAGCCGAGCGGAAGAGAGTGGAAACGGCGCAGGGGTGCCCACAGAGGCTGGGCAGGGGGATGGTGCTGCAGCAAGGATGAATCTCAGAGGGTGCAGAGAGGGGCAGGTGTCCAAGAAAGAGGTCGTCAAACCTACTGCAGCAGCACCGGGACAGCACCAGACCTGGCTGGAGGCCCTTTTTTTTTTTTTTTTTTTTTTTTGGAGCCCTGCGCTGATTTAACCCTCTCAAACGGATGTACTTTAGCGCTGCAGCGGCAGGTCCACAAGTGAATGCGGCTGGCAGCTCGCCCCCGCCGCCTCCCCGCGCCCCCAAAGCTTCAGCAGCGAAGCCGAGGCGGAGACGAGGAGCGGCGGGGGCGGCACAGGAGCCGCGCCCCTCCCGGCTCGGCGAGAGCCCTCTGCCAGCGGCACGGCGGGGTCCGGGCTCTCCGAGGGTCCCGGCGCTCGCAGGGGCCCCGCAACACGTGGGCGCGGCGGGGCGGGCTGCGGGCGGGGCGCGGGGGCGGCTCCCGCCGGGTCGCTGTTCCCGGCCCAGGTGCTGATCCGGCGCCAGCCGCGGCTTAGCGGCCACCCCCGCCTCCTCCCGCGCAGCAGCTGGAGCAGGGGAAAGCGGATCCGGCGAGTCCCGGTCCCTCCTCCTTCCTCCTCCTCCTCCTCCTCCTGCTCCCGGGAGCCGCCGGAGGGAGAGAGGTCGGAGCCGCCGCGTCGTGCAGCCGGCGAGCATGGACCGGGCGGCGGCGGGGCCGGGGGCGGCCGGAGGATGCTGCTCGCCGCTTGCATGAGGCGGCCGGGCGGCGGCGGGGAGTGAGGCCGGGCCGGGGCCGGGCTCGGCGGCTCCGGCAGCTCCCGCACGCACCCCGCGCCCCGGCCATGGCGAGCGCGGCTCGGCGGGGCGGCGGCGGGGCGGCGGTGCTGGGCCCGCTGCTGCTGCTGGGGCTGTGCGCCGGGCGGGCGGCGGGCGGACCGCTCCGCTACTCGGTGCGGGAGGAGCTGCCGCACGGCGCCTTCGTGGGCAGCGTGGCGAGCGACCTGGGCGTGGATCCGAGGCGGCTGGCGGCCAGGGGAGCGCGGCTCACCTCGGGCAGCGGCCGGCAGTACCTGGAGCTGGAGCTGGGCCGCGGGGCGCTGCTGGTGAGGGAGCGCATGGACCGCGAGGCGCTCTGCGAGCTCAGCCCCACCTGCTTCCTCAGCCTGGAGCTGGTCATCGAGCAGCCCATTGAGGTGCACAACGTGGAGGTGGAGGTGCTGGACATCAATGACAACGCGCCGCGGTTCCCCCGCCAGGATTACCGGCTGGAGATCAGTGAGTCTGCCGTGCCCGGGGCCCGTTTCCACATTGAAAGTGCCCAGGACCCTGATGTGGGCACCAACTCTGTGCAGAGCTACCTGCTCAGCCCCAACCGCCACTTTGCCCTGGACCTGAAAGGCTTCCAGAGCGGCAGCAAGCTCCTGGAGCTGGTGCTGCAGCAGCCGCTGGACCGGGAGCAGAGTGCCCTGCAGCAGCTGGTGCTCACTGCTGTGGATGGGGGGGAGCCCCCCAAGTCTGGGACGGCCCAGATCTCTGTGCGAGTTGTGGATACCAATGACAACCCTCCTGCCTTTGACCGCTCCACCTACACTGTCAGCCTTCTGGAGAATGCCCTGCCTGGCACGCTAGTGGTCAAACTCAATGCCTCAGACCCTGATGAGGGCTCTAATGGGGATGTGATCTACTCCTTTGGCAGCTACACCCCACAGAAGGTGAGACAGCTCTTTAGTGTGGACCCACATTCAGGGGAGGTGCGGGTTAATGGCACTTTGGACTATGAGGAGGCATCCTCCTATGAGATCTATATACAAGCCACTGATCAGGGCCCTGTTTCTATGGCTGGGCACTGCAAGGTGCTGGTCAACATTGTGGATGCCAATGATAATGTTCCTGAGGTGGAACTGACCTCCCTGTACAGCCCAGTGCCAGAGGATGCAAAGGCAGGAACTGTGGTGGCCCTGATGAGTGTCACTGACCAGGACTCAGGGCTGAACAAGAAGGTGAGCCTGCGTATTCCCCCCGGCCTCCCCTTTGCACTCAACTCCTTCAAGAACTCCTACACCTTAGTCACCCAGGGAAAACTGGACCACGAGAAAGCAGCAGCCTACAACATCACAGTTACGGCTACTGACTCTGGGAGCCCCCCTCTGTCCTCCCAGAAGGTGATCCATGTGGAAATCTCAGACATCAATGACAACCCTCCACGCTTTGAGGAACCTGTGTACTCGGTTTACATCCCTGAGAACAACCCCCTTGGAGCCTTTCTGTGCACTATCAAAGCCACTGATCCAGATGTTGCCGAAAATGCCTATGTGTCCTATTCTCTACTAGATGGGGAAATTGAAGGGCTACCTGTTGCTTCCTATGTCTCCATTAAATCTGATAGTGGCAACATGTATGCTGTCAGGTCCTTTGACTATGAGACACTAAGGGAATTCCAGGTGGTTGTCCAGGCTCAGGATGCTGGAAACCCACCACTGAGCAGCACTGTCACTGTCTACATCTACGTGGTGGATGAGAATGACCATGCTCCACAGATTCTGTATCCTACCTCAACCAACACTTCAGCAGCCCTGGAGATGATCCCACGCTCGGCATATGCTGGATATTTGGTAACCAAAATTATAGCCATTGATGGAGACTCAGGACAAAATGCCTGGTTGTTCTTCTACCTGGTGCAAACCTCAGATCCAGGTTTGTTCAGGATAGAGCTCCATACTGGGGAGATTAGGACTACTCGCAAACTGGGGGAGGACAGCATGCCTACTTTCAACCTGACGGTGGAGGTGAGAGACAATGGAGAGCCACCGATGTCCTCATCAGTAGCCATCACTATTGCTGTGGTGGACAGAGTTTCCAAAATCATCCCTGATAGAAGAAGACACTTTAAAAGTCCAAGCAATTACTCAGAGATCACTCTTTATCTCATTATCGCTTTGAGTGCCATCTCCTTCGTTTTCCTTTTCACAATCATTGGGCTTTCTATTATCAAGTGCTACAGATACAGTCTGTATGGGAACTCCTGCTGTGCAGGGTCCTGTAGGGTCAGAGAACGGAGCCCTGCTGACTTGTACAAGCAGGCCAACAACAACATTGATGCTAGGTTGCCCCCAGGTTTAAAAGTACAACCCCATTTCATTGAAGTGAGGGGCAATGGGTCTCTCACTAAGACCTACTGCTATAAGGCATGTCTGACTGCAGGATCAGGAAGTGACACTTTCATGTTTTACAATACCTGTGGCCCAACAGGAACTACTGGTCCCTCTGCAGTGATGACTGAGAGGCATCTGACAGGACAAAGTGGGCAGAGTGCACAAAACCTGATCATACTTAGAAATGACTCCATTACTCCTAATGAGGTGAGGCTACATTGGTAAATGGTCTGCAGAGTTCTCTGAGCAAATCTGTATTCAAGCAGAGGTTCCAACTGGAAAACTCAGAGGAAGTGTATTCTCTCTGGGGCTCACTCATACCCAGCTATGAAACTTGGTTGTAATGAATCTAATGTGTGCAATGCATTCTGTTTCTAGGTAAATACTAAGACTTTTAGACTCCAGTTTGTAAGTTCAGTATATGCATCTGTTGTTTGAGATTCACCTCACTTTTGCAGCATATGCTGTACAAAGAATTGCGTCCTTCCCTTTTCTCTTACAGATCTAAAACTGCCAGCTGCCACAGAGTTCTAGGGAGTGACACATGTGGTCCCAAACTTTTAATGCTAAACTAATATTGCAGGAACAAAATGAGGGAAATCAGCAATTAGCCTGGAAATCAAAAGGTTACATTATGGCAGTTACAGATGTTTGCTGCTTTGCTGATTTCATACCTTAGCAAAGCTGTTGAATTTAGCTCATTGCAATAAGTTTTTCTTACTAATATGGGCATGTTTTAGTTGTCTGAAAACTGCAGCCCCTCCTTTGATAATGTTTGTTCTACCCCGTGCTGCATTTGATGCTTTCTGGCCAGTGACAAACCAGTGACATCTTTGTAGAGGCTTACAGCAAGTTACCATCATTAAGTTACAGAGTGGCAACTTCTAACCTGCTGGGTTGCTGTTGAAAATTGTTTCATACCTATGATTTGACCAGCCGTGTATTAACCTTTGCAATATTTTCCCACAGTGACGAATTAATGGTTGCTTTATTCAGGCATGCAGGCAACCTGCAGTTGGTGTGTGGTTTGCATGATCTGTGCAGTTCCCTTTTTACACATGTTGGGACTGAACTCAGAAGCACTCACAGGAGAGGCTAATTCTGGTTCACAAAAGGAAAATATTGTGTTGTTAGTACCCTACAATTGTGCAGGCATAAGACCAGTTCATACATTAATGTGTGCTATGCCTCCAGACCTTGGAAAGGTAGGGAAATAGCTGGTGAAAGGAGCCTGACTTGTGTATTCTTGCCACAGAAATAGAAGTCATTTATTTATTTCTTTATCCATGTATGAAGGCATTAGCATCTTTTGTGACTTTTTAGTTATGCAAAGGTGCTCAAATCTTAAGGTCTAACAAGTCTTCCATAAAAATACTTTTAGAGAGTAATGATCATCCATTCAACATTAATCCATCTAAATTTAATGCAGTGTTTTTCTGTAAATCACAGTGACAGGGTGTGGAGGAAGTATTTCTTCTTTTTGCACAGTTTTTGTACCTTAATTTTTCAGAGTGTCATAAAATTCCTGAAATCTGTTTGATATAGGAGGGAATATGAGACATGCTCTGTTAGCATGCATGCTGAAGAATCAAAGAGTGAAATAGACACTCTACATCTGATTTTCAGAGGGGAAGGGGGAACAGGAAAGAGAAGCAGTAACTTAAAACAGTTTCACTTTGGGTGGAAGACCAAGGAAATTAATTTAACAGATTCCTGTCATATTTTTAGAATCACTCCATTGAATGCAATGAATTAGCAGGTTTTGATTAGCAGTGCAGATCAGGCAGTGGTAGCAAAGCCAGGCCAAACATGGAGTACAAAAGTAGAGAGATATACAGGGCAAACTAATGAATGCTGCCTGTGTGAAGTTATAATCCAAAAGAAGAATCAATTATTCAAATAGTTGTGTATGATTTAAACAGAGGTGAAGTTCTGACAAGTTCTACTCATCCCAAGTTCTTTTCTTTGGTCTCTGCTTCTTAACCTGTCCTGTTGTAAGACATTCTATGAAGATGCATCAGTGGCATGTGTACATGAGAAAATGGGCAAATGTAATGACATTCACTAATTACTAGTTCCTAGATAATTACATACTAAAAATTGTGTCTTTCTCTTGTTTCAAGCTCAGCATTTGCACTGAAGATGCCATCAATTGCTTAGCAACACTGAATTCTACTTTTAAGGATAATGGTCTTTGTATTATTAGATCTTCAGAGAACTGTGTTTCTCTCTTTAATTGTAGTGAACTTTGAATCAGCCTTTAAAAGCCAGTGCCTTCACTTGTGAAGCATAAAAACAGGCATCATCATCCTTATGTTGGTTTACAAAGCTAATGTCTGATCTATATGTTACTTTTGGATGATGTGAACAGGACTTTTCTTTTTTTCTTTGCCACAGGTTTTGGAAATGGATTTTCTATGGGTTGTTCAGTGATGGTGATGGGACCAGGTGAATGGGTTTTCTATGCATGCATACAGCACAGAGGGGTTCAGAAAGGCTGATATGTTGCAAATGTTGTTTATACAGTGAGAAGGAAAATATTTCAAAGTTATTTGGGATTCATCTCAGTAGCAGTCTGGGCAGTAATGTCTTAGTTCTTTCCATATTTCCTGCTAAGCCCAAAGATACTAATAATTGCAGTAAGTTGTAGCTGACTTTATTGGGTCATTAGAAGGGTGCTGTGGAAGGGAAAACCCAGTGCAATAAGGTTAGGTAGGGAATTTTTTGTACCCAGGGAAGCTCTAACTCCTCTGTGACTATTCCTTTTTTATAGCTAGTGTTGTAATGGTGGAATGGGAGCTTGTTTCTGCAAGACAAGCTCTGCTTCTGTGTTCACCCTGCTTACCTCTATGGTCCTTTAGAGGTTTATAAGTATGACTTATACCAAGGGTGTTTCAAAAAGAAGAAATGTACTAATGCAGCTGCACAGGAAACCTTGAACACTGTTATTGCTGGCAGGAGGCTGGTGATAAGGATAAGCAATGCAGGGTTAATGGGTATTGCTCTCTCATCAGATAACAGCTGCAGTGGGACTAGGCAGGCAATGTAGGCAAAATATAGGGATGGAAAAGTACTGTGGCTTCATTTCTGGCACAGTGTGAAGTTATGGGCTGCCTGGATTCCTGCCCTTCAAAAGGGGAATGCACAGAGCTGTGAAGGGGGATGTGTGAAGGTGTGATTTTATTACTGGGCACTGCTGCAGCCATGATCTGTCATTTTCAGGAAAAGTTTCAGTGCTTCAGTCTGGAGTCAGTTTCCTCATATTCCTGTGAAGATGCTGAATGATGTCTGGGTAGTGTCTGGTCCTTGCTTTGTCTTTTCATCTTTCCTGTCTTGTTCTTACATCCTGTGCAGTTAAGCTCATGTCTTGCATCTCATGACAACTTTTTCTCTTCAGTGCAGGAAATTACTATCAAACCAACCTGTTTTAACAGGAGTGTTCTGCCCCAGAAGGCAGCCTGGCACATTCCTAATGATGAGTGGGCAGTTTGGACACTTGATAGAACTAAATATAAACTCTTTATATTATACATTTCCTTGTATCCTTCTTTTTGGTGTTGTGACGCATGTGGCTGACTAAAATATGATATGTGTTGTTCAGAAATAAATTTTCATGTTGCTCTATGGACACTTTTAAAGAAAGTGGGAAAAAAGCTGCACATTAGCATTGCTAAGACCCTGGGATTCATTGGGGTTTTACAGCTGTTTGCTTCTGCTTGTAGCCCTTTCTCTTGAACACATCTTGATACTGCTCTAAATGCAAGCATATTTTGAAGTGTCTAAACCTGGTAAACCCACAGCATTGTTTGTAGCAGCCTCTCCAAGAGATTTCTCTCAGAGGATTTAAAGGTATTAATGGTGCAATATCTTACAATCTCAGGTCAAGAACTTAAGCCTTTAAGAAATTCTCCAGCCCCCACTGACATTGAAAAGGTTAACTATAAATGTTTGTTCTTTTGCTTAGTGGCAGTGGCTGAACCTGCTCTGCTAGGCAGGGGCAGCGGTCTGTGCTTCAGGGCAGTCAGACGCTTGGTTTGATGTTTACTGCTGTGCCAGCAGAAATTTACATCCAAGATTAAGCAGAGGTGTTTTCCTTCTCTTGAAACTCGTTAAATATACTTTTGCCTGTTCCCTTCACTTCAGTTTTCTCAGAGTTAGGAATGCAAATGAACACTGCCAGGAAGAAAATCTTTGGGCTTCTGAATTACACCTTTTCCTGGTTTCCTTCCTGATTTCTTGTATGATAAACACATGTTAAAATAGTTTGTTTTCCTCATCAAATTAATTTTAAACATTTATAGAAGGAAAGCAGGAATAGAAGCCTCTGTTTCCTCACATCTGTCAGCATTGTCTCACTGGAAGATAAGCAGAGCCTTGTGTGGTCAGGAGTTCTAAAAGCCTTTTATTATTGCTTCAAAGCAGATATATTTGATAAATATACCTTATGTCATTCTGGTGTGCATTTGTGTAGAAACAGAAATGGAATGGGATGTTTTTAACAGTCTCAGCATCTGGTAACTGTAAAGGTTTGCGTCACATTTCTCTACCTCAAGCAGATTTTGTTCTAACAAGCACTGAAGTGAAAGGTAGCATTTGCATTGCTTTACATGAATATGTGATCAGAACAACATTTAAAAAATTTAGAAATTGCTCCCCCCTCCCAGGAACAAATTCTTACTCTGTTGAAGCATCAGCAGAAAAAGGGAACTGAGCAATCAGTAACAATGTATTTTCAACTGAATTTATTCTCCACAAACCAATGAAATGATTCTTCAATTAACCCCTTTGAAAACAACTGTGTGACATTTTGCATGAGGGTTTTTGCTCCTAAGCTGGTTCCATTTTATATTACAGATTCACTTTGCTTGTCAGACTTCCCAATAGGCTTGTTTGTTTATGACTAGTGGCATTAATGCTTGTGGTTATGTGGTTGGCAGAATGTAACCCTAGTGCCTGGAAGAACCAGCAGGAGCAAACTGGTGGAATGAGATGTTCACTTGGTGTGGTGACAACTACTTCTATAGGCACCTGCAGAGGTTTCTGACTGATCTCACACTATGACAATGTGTGCAGTCACTGAACCAGAAAAAGCAGGTGATGGGAGAAACAGGGAATGGTTTATTATTTCTGTGCTGGATCATGTGATTTTTCTCACCTTCACTGATGAGTGGAGTTGACAGGACCACTGGAGTTGCTACATGGGCTTTAAAAAATCTCTGAGGGAAATGTCAATCTAAAATTACATTTAAGTTAGAAGAATTTGCTGAATTGTGATTTACAGGGTCTTGTAATGAGTTGGGAGCTGGGGCAGTAAAAGGAATGATACCATTGTGTGACATAGTGAGAGTGTGGGCCACTCCAGAGCCTCTATTCCACTTTGTGTTTCCTCTCTGTACCCACACTTCCTTGTCCACTATACCTTGTCCTGGTGGTGCTGCTTTATGACACAGCTACACATCTCACAGCCAAGTCTGTCAGGGGGCTTTGCAGAGGAACCCACTGAGAGCTGCTGTACAGTCCCCTCTCCACTGGGACTGCCTTAGGACTCAGCTCTGCTTGAGATGAGCCATGTTAAGTCATGGCACAGTGACTGCTGTGTGACACATGGCCATGTGGCAGGTTTCAGGAGGTGGTCTGGTAAAGGTGGATTGTTCATAGCCAGAGATATAAGCCAACCCAAGCATTCAGACTGTGAATTCCTGGTGGATCTGTAAGAATCCATACATGTGAGTTTGGGAAAGATATTACTGAGCAGGTTTGCTGCTTCTACTGTGCTGAACTTCTATTACTGGTCATGCTTTTTTGCTTTTATAGCCCAATCTCCTTTAGAGATGTATTGAAACAACTTTTCTCTTATGACCAGAGGATCTGAAAGAATTACAAAAGGAGAAGCCAGTTATGCTGACAAAATAGAAATTTCCCTGATTTTGCCAGTTCTGGGATGTTGACCTGTGGTAACACAAGTGTGAGACAAATGTGTTTCTTGCTGAGCTCTGAAAGTACCCAGTCAAGCAGCAAGCACATGGTAAAACTGGGTAAAAACTGGTCTGCACAAGGGCAGACTGCTGCCCAGCTGCCTGCTCCTCCTGTTCTTCCTGCAATGACTTCAAAAAAGAAGTCACAGACATTGATTTCTTTTCACATTTAGGAACCAGCCCTGACAATCATCTGTGGCAATAGACCTTTGCACCTCCAGAGTGTATTTTTCTCATCCTGCCCCTCCAGCCCTGAAGTAGCTACAAGATGACACTGCTTCTGGATAGTAATCCTTTAAAATACCACAGTCTCCTAATTGCTGTTTCTCTTATGTTGACACAAGGAGTCTTGGTCCATACCTGTGAAGTGTACAAATGATGAATTTCTCACTGATGAGTTTCTCCTGCCATAACCCATTTATGATCTGGTGTCTGAAAGTTCCCACTCCAAACAGAACATGGATTTTTGTTGTTGAGCCAAGAGCTGGAAAGCTGTCAGCTGAAAACCAAAAATCTATATTCTGTGAGTGGCCGTTTTCCTTTTTTCTCACTTCCACCCAACTCATGTCAGACTTTTCCAGTGACTTGATGTAATCTCACTGCCTCTGTGTTTTGCCTGGGACTCTGGTAAGACTCTTCCTCCTCACACTGCCTACAAGCCTGTATGAACTAGTAACCTGCACCTCTCAAATGGGAAATAGAACATGAGGCTTTCCTTCAGCTCAGCAGTTCTTCCTCTACTGTAAAAAATTCCCCCCCAAAAAGCCAAATCTTCTGGTGTCAGCACCCTTCATACTCAACAAAGGCAAGCTCAGGAGAGGATCTGATCAGTGTGGGTTGTTCTGTATCCTCTTTCATTGACTGTTACTACATGGTTGACTTTTAGAGTTGCTTTGACATCCCTGGGACTGGGGCCAAAATGGAATTAATCAGAAAATACTAGAACCATGCATAATGGCCTTCTTGTCAGACCACTTTCTGCTAAACTCAGCAGAACCTGAACGTGGCAGAGAACAGGGGGCTAAATGGGAAGGAAATTGCTAGCACAGATGTTTAATGTGTGGTTGCAAAGAGCAGCCTCCTTCCTTTTGTGTAACTCAGACCATAAAGAATACTAGTATGTGCATCACCCAAGAGCATCTCACCCTTGAGTGATGCTGGATCTGGAAAGAATAGTGATAGAGCACTACTGTAAGTTGTAATTGCTCCATTTTTGTTTGAATAAAACCTATTGATCCAGGGAAGAGCATACCCCAAACCTCTAGAGGAAAGACAGAGTTGGCTTTAAATAATTCAGAATATTCAACACTTTCTTTTTTTCTTTCAAGTAATGGGGCCAAATTCATTTCTGATCTGCCTCCAATAATTTGAAGAGAATTAAACCATTACTGTCATATATTATTTGTGTGCTTGGCACTGTGCAAGACACATCAGGAATGAGTGTAGTCCATTATGTTTCTGGACATAAGTTCTGTCTTTGCATTCCAGTGCCTGAGTTTAAGCACTGACTGCCATATCACCTGCAAAGTAATGTTTTGAGCATCCTGAGAAATAACCTTGCTATGTCTTTAGGGCTTAATTTTAAGGGTTTGCATTCATTGGCTGTAGTTGAAAATAATAGTGATGGTACCCTGACCATGTGAAAAAGATTTTCTGGAGCAATTTTTGATCAACAGAGGATTTGTTAATTATCTCCTTATTTAACAAGTCAATCTTCAGCACATCAGCATATGTGCTGGTCAAATACCCTGGTCAAAGGGTATTGCTGGCTCTTTTCCCCTTGTACCTCTTATGCCCTCTCATGAATATGGAGAATCTAGTAGGTTTTGCTATGATGGAAGAATATGTCTGCCTTTAATAAAAGACTTGCTGCAGTTTGCAAATCTGATACTACCCAATGCAGTCCTCTGCAGTCCTCTAAATTCTAACAGACACCTCACAGCAGGCACTGCCCCACATGTCCCGTTCAGAGGTGGCTGCATCTACACACCCTCAGGCAGATGCTATTCAGTGCAGGAGTTCAAGTGTCCTCAGCTTTTCAGGTAAACAAACAACGTGTTTTCTGGATTTATGATGTTTTTCTATCCTCTGCCCAAAATGTTGATGAATGTGTGAAATAACTGCCCACCAGTTTCCAGCATTAAATGTTGTTCCACAGAGATCATCTCTAGCCCAAGGCCTTGGCATTCAAACAAGGTTATTACAGAGATGCTCTCTGTCTGCCCATGTGAAAATTTCTTTAGATTTATAGAAAGATTTGGCAATTCATAAAAATTGAGTTGATTCACACAGGGCTTCCTGACAAAATTAGCCAGATGCATATACTTTTTAGCATGTTTAACTGACACTAACAATGTTATCCTGGGCTTTTGTTTCTACAGCCGAAACACCCCAACCCGGACTGGCGCTATTCTGCATCCCTGAGGGCAGGAATGCAAAGGTATGTGTGGTGTTCCTCCAGTGAAGGGGAATTCTGTCTTTGTCCTCTGTGAAAAGGACATACGCTGGTTCCTCTGATGCCCCAGACTGATGTTATCCATGCTGAGATGGAAAGTACCTGAGTTCTGCTGCTGTCACTTCCAATCTCCAAATGCTACAGTGTCAGTCTGACTTGCATCTTAACGCTGTTATTTCACTACTGTAGATCTGTGCTTTTTTATTTTACCTCTTGCCTTTGTATACATTGATTGTCAAGGCATAATTGCTCCTATTATTGAATAATTTAATTGTGATTATATACTTTTTGTTTATTTTAAAGCTCCCTGTAATCATCATTGCTGATGTTTCAATAGGCAGTCTGCAGCACTGCTGTGTTTTCCATTTCCTTGTTACTCATTACCATAAAAATAGCTGCTCCTGCAGCAGGTTTGTTAACCACATGGTGCAATCAAGAAGATTAATACAGTTGAAAGGACTTTTTCAAGATATGAGATGGATTTTCAGAGAAGTAAGTGAGGCTTTTGTCCAAATCTCTTCAGACATCTTTGAAAATCCACTGCCTATTATCGCAAGCAGTCTCTGCTATAATTTGCTACTAGTACACCAGCAAAAAGAGAATTATACTAAAAGTGGTTTTGTAGAGCCTAAATCAAACAGTATTTTTACTTTCCCTGAGCAGATTGGAAAACTGATTTTATATTCAGGTATAATCTGATGTGATTATTAGGACTACTGTACAGGTTTGGGTTCAAATGCAAGGCTGCAGTAGTTCCCAGTGGCATTATGAAGTGTAGGATGGTTTGCTTTTCCCAAAATTGTTGGTGTAATAGGACTGTAGACATCACCTCTTTCTGCTATACATGGGGCTGAAGAGTCTTCATAAGGCTGAAATCCTAAATTCAGAGTCACATTGAGCTTCTTTTGAGTGAGGACACAGAGTGACTCCCAGCTGACTTTGAGCTGCTGTGTGAAAAGGAATCTAAACCTCAGGGACCAGAAGGGAAGGAAGAGAGAGCAAGCTTGACTCTGTGGCCTGTTGGGGAAACTTCCTTTTTTCTTTTATGTTCCTTCTGTGAGTTTCAGGATTTTTTCTGTAATCCCTGATGCTTACTGCAAGATGAATAAACAGTCTAGGAAGCAGGAGCCTGAAGAAGGAATTCTGCCTACCTGAGCACCTTATCTGCTGGTCCTGAGTCAGGCATGCTCTTGTATATTCCCAACATGATCCTGTGGATCCACGTTCCTTTCTGTACAGAGTTCAATATCTTGGCTGAAGTTACTTGAAAAATTAATGAAAAGTCAGAACTTATTTAAAGCAATTCATCCCACAAGCATGTCAGCTAATGGAGCCTTTCTGGGAAATTGTATGTGTTCCTCTGTTCTCTTACATCAGCAGCCCCTATCCTTACCCAAAACCTCAGATTCTGTGTGCCCTGCCCAGCTGATAAAATGCTGATTTTTCATAAGGTTTGTAGAAATGTAGTATCTGTTGGGCCCTTGACATCTGCCACATTTGGTTGACACTGCCCACAAAGTTCAGCTGGGAGCATGGGAGGCAGCTGAGAAGCAGGTGAGCAGAGGCAGGGACACAGTCACAGAATCCTGTTTCTCTAAGGAACTGCATAGGAACATGCCTGGTTTTTACATTAAAAGTAGCAGATTTTTAATTTTCATTCCATGTAAGGTGCAAATTGGTGCTTTCAACACCAAACGCTCATGATGTGGCACTGGAAAATTTGCTGTAATAGTTTCTGCATTTGAGAAAATGTATTTCTCTTTCTGAAAGTAACCTAGGAAGGTGGAATTTGTCAAAATAGCATAATGACAGAAGCTCAGAACTAACTCCATGTCCTTTAATGCTAATACATCGTAGCAGCAAAGGTGTGTAACTTCTTTATTAGACACTCCCAGCCAATGACAGCAAAGTGTCCTACAGGTATGTTTGTTTTATGAGTTATGCCACAACTGGGTTTTAGCAAATAATCAAAGGTATTTTTTGCAAGTCAAAACAGCTGTTTCTCCAATGCTCCAGCAGAATTTGCTATCATCATCCAACACTGTAGTAGCAGTTGCACAGTGATAAACGGTTCTGAACTCTGAAGAGCAGCAAGAAAGGGAAATGCTATAAAGCCAAGGGCAGAGGGGAACTGTAATCTAACTGTGAAATATGCTTATCCAGTGCTGTGCATATGGAGGAGGCAGGAGTCCTGCGTGGAGGACCAGGAGGGCCGGATCAGCAGTGGCCAACAGTCTCCAGTGCTACAGCAGGTAAGGGTGTGAAGATCCACAATATCTGTGAAGAGCTAATGTTAACTGCAGTTGACCTCCTAGTGCTCCCATCTTAGTTTTTCCTCTATTTTGTGCCTCGGAGTGAAGTTTTTGTAAATTAATCTGTGGAATCCAGAGTGGAACAATACAGCATAAAATACATCTTTTTCTTTACTCAGTTTCAGATGAGCACTAGAGATAAGAATCCTTGATCCCAGCTTTGACCCTGCCTCTGGAGGTTATTGGTTTATGTAATGGGATAATGGTTCAGTTCTAATGTGTGTATTCAGGTGTGTGTATTCTAGAGCTGATTTCTCCTCCATTTCAAAAGAAGAGTAAAACTGGGGTAGAAGCTTATCAGCTTTCCCTTTGTTATTTTTACAAACCCAGTAAGTCTCTTTGAATGTCTCTTCTCATTTTCATTTTCTGTGGTGAAATCAGACCTAATTTTTTTGCTAGCTATTTTCATTCACTAATGCACGATGATGGAAACTGAACTGTTATTTACTTGACAAGGCACATTTTTTAGAATGTGGCTTCATTTACTCAGTCACTGGCTGATGATTTCACAAAGGTCAATAAGAATTGGCAGAAAGTCCTCATTGAGTTTAGAGAAAAAAACCTCTATCTTTTGCAGTGAAGGTAATAAAATATTCTCATTTTTTATGTTGTAACAGGAATAATAAAAAGACATAGTGGAGCAGCCACTCACTAGTGTGATAAGTGCTTTCAGTCATGTCCAAATTGAACTGTAGACTTAGTGAATGCCCTGTGTAGGTTGGTGAGCCCTGTATGGCAGCTCTGTGAGCACTGTCAGTCAGAACTTCAAATGAGGAGCAATGCTCACATCGCAAAGGCAGCTCAAATGCTGAGAAGTGGAATCTCCAGCAGAAAAGATGTGAGAGATGCTTTATTTAATAATTTTCCATGTGTGTGTCTGTGCAAACCTTTCTTTTGACTTCAGTGGGAATTTTACCTGGATAAAGGGCTGAGGAGCAGCTTCAGGATTTGCAATCACAGTTACAACATCAGCGAATTAATGGTGCCCAGCAAAACCTGCGGTGGTGTTGCAGAAGGGTTGTTTCCAGAAACAGATTTGGAAATAAATTTAATATATAATGGGTCCCTAGGCTATAGTTACCTGGGGTTTGTGTGCCCTTCCTGCTCTTGCAGACTTTGGAGCAAGACACAGCCTGTGCATGTTATGAAGGGTGATTGTTGAGCTTGCATTTGAAAATGTCACCACAAGTACAATCTGACCTTTGCAAGGGGTTCCCTCAGGCTTTCAGCTGCACTAATCATCCTTGACTGAGCACTTAGGGTATTACCTTATACCAAGTTCAATATTCATGCAAATATCCTCCCAGATGTTTGCTTGCTGGTACTAGACATTTCCAAGTCTCTGAATGTAAATGCAAAGGGTAGGATGGTCCTGCCTTCTCAAGAAGTCCATTGGCATTTGGGTCCCAGACCCATGTTCCACTATCTGGACTCCTTCTTGCTATTGTTTTTTGGGGTATTATCATTTTAGAGTCACTTTGTGACCCTGAATATCTCTTTGTTTGAGGACCAGCAGTAACCCTTGGCTCTTATTTCTTCCCTCCATGACTGTGCAGTGAGGAGTGAGGCAGTTGTGCAAAGAATGCATCCCTGCACAAAGAAGACTCATTTGCTTTGTCGTTGTCCAGCTCCCAAGGGAATAGTGACCCTGACATAACATTAATTAGCACTTTCTGTGTGGTGGGTTTCAGTGATATTTTTATCCACTCTTTTAAAAGAGTGGATAAAGGCTACCAGTGTTCCTGACTTTAATAGCAAACAGGTGTTTCATAGGGAGATCTCAGGACTAATGATTGTGTTAGCATTCCTAGCCTCAATACATCACAGTTTTTAGCAAATTACTACCGCTGTTTTAAAATCCTATCTGTGGTTTCCCACAAATATCTCTTTCAATGTCTTTTTTTTTTTTTCTCTTTTTTGCTGAGATTCAAGACCTGTAATGTTTTTCCTCAGGTTAAGATACTCGAGTAAGGCTTTTCAGAAGAGATTTAACTCATTAGGGTTCAATTACAGTCGATTGAGTCAACAAATTCGTTTGCTCTGGACATACATTTGCATATGAACGGAGCACATCTGGGTCCAGATCCACTCCTAGATAAGCTGTTTGTTGTCTCTGTTATCTTCAGAGTACTGAGGCAGCTGCAAATCTCTACTTCTGATTGCTAGAAACCACTCCAAAGTCTGCTCTGTGCACACATTCTCCATGCAGTTGGTTTAGTTGATTAATCCTAGTCAGTTTGTCGCTAAACCATTCATTTCCTTTAACAGTCCACAAAAGCCACGGATAAGATTCTTCAGAGTTAATCAATGAGAGCATTCAAAGATGATGTCATAGGACCACTTTGAGAAGGATGAACAAGTCAAGGGTTGAATCAGTAAATCCTTAATTCCTAATTCGTAGCTGAACTCGAACATCTCATATTTTCCAGTAACTGTGTTGCCAAAGCAAAGCCTGGTCCTCATTTGACTGCCAGCACTTCTGTTGATTTTATAGCATAGTTCACCCATGCAAGGGATGGTGAATTTTCATCTGGCATTTTTCCATTGTCTTTGCCTTTTCTTATGCACCAGTCCAATAGTTTGTAGGTTTGCAGGCAGGAAACTTCAAGGTGAGGTGGGACAAGAAGGCTCAAACTCCCTCTGACGTTGAGATTAGCTCTCTGGGGCATCTTGTTTGTCCCCCACAGGCTATATAGTGAGCCCAGGGAATGCAGACAATTTTCTGATTTTTGCTCTATGTCCTTCAACAGTTTTGGCAATTCTATCAGGCTTTCTATAGGTGACCACTAACCTGAGTGAACTTTGTTTTTTGTTTGCCTAACTCAGAATAAATGGAGCTTAATTTGCAGAAATGGTAGGAGCCTGTAACAGAAACTAAGATGGAAAGTACTCTAGACATAAAACGCTGAAGATTTCTGAATAAATCAGAACTAGGAATAATTCAGAGCTTAGAGTAGTGAGCTTTAGCAAATCTGTTTGTATTTCTCAGTGCTCCTAGTTCCAACCTACAAAACAGAAGTGGTAATGCAAGTGCTTCACAAAATAGTCTAAAGATGCTTTCATAGCACATGTGAGACTCAGGAGAACAATAAAGTTTTATGATGAACAACAGCCATGAGAAATTTCAGATCCTGTATTCAATGTAGGCTTTATAGGTGTGCAGTGAATAAGGCACTGGGCCACACACCATACATAGAAGGGGGAAAATGAAATACTTCCATTCAGACAGCTCTGAAAACAAAAGAGGAAAGGATCTCATGATAAAATCTGCATCTGAAATTCTTAAGTCTGTAGGTGAAGCTGTGGGTTAAATACTGGCATCTCTGAAGTCCATGGCAAATACCCCTCTGAATTCAAGGGAAGAAGGATTTCAGTGTCTAGTTTACAAATAAGCACAAGGGACTGAATTAAGGTTGCTGAGGAAAATGCCATCCTAAAATACTCTATTTTGTACTTCTGATTTTGCAGTGGTAACATTTTTTGAAGTATATCTATAATTTTTGTTTCCATTCCCAGATTATTAGCTGGGGAAGAGAGGTGATAGCCTTCTTTTTTAAAGCACTCTTATGAGAATTACATTTGTGTGAGAATCTACTGACCTCAATATGGATAGTCCTCCAGGCTTGGCATTCATGGTGTATATGTTTGTCTCTTGAATTCTCCTACTAAACAGCAGTAGGAATGTTGGCTGCTATTCCTCAAGGGAAATAAGCAGGGCAGACAGGTTAGCTGTAGGTTTCATAGCTGCTTGAAAAGGCATGGGAGTATTGTAATGATAGGACCTGAGGGAAGGGTTGGAGCTGGGTCAGGGGAGGTTTAGGTTGGATATTAGGAAAAGGTTCTTCCCCCAGAGGGTGGCTGGACACTGGAACAGGTTCCCCAGGGCACTGGGCAAGGCCCCAAGGCGGCCAGAGCTTAAAGAGCATTTGGAAAACACTCTGAGGGACAGGGTGGGATTGTTGGGGTGTCTGTGCAGGGCTGGACAGGAGCTGGACTTAGATGATCCTTGTGGGACCCTTCCAACCCATGATATTCTACAATTCTGTGAACCAAGAAACCTAGATATCAACTCTAGAGCTAGAAAGGACTGTGTGTGCTATAAATAGAGATACAGACACACACATATATATATACTTATATATATATAAAATCTTTCTACAGATTTAGAGCTCCTTGAATCCCATCATCCTGAATCTGAACTTTTCAACATTTGTCTTCTGAAGTTTCTCCCTCTCAGCTTTCCTGGTTTTATTCAGTTTTTCCTGCTGTTCCTTACCTCGTGCCTAACTGTGACCTTTTCACACGTGCTATGCTAGCTAGGGATATTTCATGCCTATATATATTGTCAGATTGCCATGGATTTATGTTTGGAACTACGGTTGCTCTGAAATAGATTTATGTGCTCTCAGATGATGGTTCCTGCTGCAATTAGCTGGAATGCAGATGAGGTCCATTGATGGGGAATGAGGTGTAGAATAAGTGATGAATACTGAAAATTAAATGTGAAGGAACTATACAAATGGCAAATAAGCAAAGTTATCTGAAAAATAAAGTCAGTCTTCCTAGGGAGTTTTCTGCTGCTGGTTTGGGGTACAGTGTTGTGAACAAAATGACTGTGGGAAAGCTTTGAAGAAAGGAAAGGGGTTCTTGTGTGGATTTTAAGAAAAATATCCATGATTGCCTTGATAAGGGAAGAAATTATTATAATTATCTACTGCAAATTGTGACATACACAATTCAGTGTTTCACACACTGATTTGGATGTCAAGAAAGTAAATCCTAATTGAATTAGAGTATTGTATCTGAAGGATACAATATTTGTTCCAATAAATTGATGGGAGAAGAACACAGACAAGAAATACAGTTAGTCTAAGGAGAGATCTGAGGAGAGAAATCTAAGGGCATGAGAGGGGACATCACTAAAAATCTTGTAATAGAAAGGTGAACACAGAGAATGTGGTAGAGGGAAACAATTGGAAAAGATGTTAGAAGGTCTACAGGAGGCAGATAACATTGGGAATGGCACAGTATAGATTTTTCAGTGACTACTGAGCATAGGTCATTGGAAAGAAGATTGGCCAAGGTTACCCACTGAGGCTGGGTAATAGATTGTGATGAGTGGGACAGAAAACTGCACTGCATTTAGTTGTTCTTTTCATGGAATAGTCATTTGATCTGTCTCCATCTTTGAATCCATGTAACATCAGCACTGAAGGAATGAATAATATTTTTTGGTTGGGATTGACTCTCACTGTTGCAACAGACACTGTTCTTGAAATCAGGCAGACATTAACATTCCAGCAGAAGCTCACAGGGTCCCACTGTGCTGCCATAAGGCTCTTGGACTCTGAATTAGTCATCTAAAAATTCATTTGAAAGAGAAAGAGCCTAAGAAATTAAGTTAGAGAGTGATGCGACCTGAGTTATAATGTATTTCATGTGATATAGCTTTACACTGTGGCTGTAAGTGGAGGACAATTTCTTCCTAAATGTCAGTGAGTTTCTATTCACCTTCTTCATCTACTGAAAAAGGATCTGATTAAGGCTCATCAAGCAGGCACTGCAGAGAATGTTCAGAGTCTGAAAGTGCTGTTTCTTTGAGACTGTTAAAGGTTAATTTACAAATAACAGCAGAGGACACTGCTCTGGTTTAGCTTTAGCAGTTCATTGATTAAAGCTATAAAAGATAATATCTAATTAGCAACCCAGAATCTAAAACTGTGCTCTTGGTTTGTTGGAGAACACTGCAGCTGCTTAAAATGGAATCAGCTAGAAAATGCAGCTGTGCATATCTATAGCTCATCTCCATTTTTTAATTAATAACCAGTTTTCTATGGAATTTTGTAATTCCAACTTTCAAAACCAGAAATACCTACAAATCAAAATAACATACCATAAGTGGTCTAAGAAACACTGTGTAATATTTTTAAAGGACAGAACGGGGAAAATACAGAACAGCCAAGTTGTTTATGTTTCTCATGAAAATGAATCTTTGAGTCAGTGATTTAATAAATTCCCAAAATGAAGATCCTAATCAGTTCCAAAGTCTCCAATAAGAAAGTATCATAGAGTTTTGCTTCATAGGCTCTTGTATCATGGAAAAAATCATCCCCATAAAACACACTAAAGTAATTGTTTGAAGCTGCAGGATCTGTCAGCTCAGTGGAGTCCGGGGAAGGAAATAATGCCAGCTTTCTCATGTAGATGCAAAGCAAAAACATTGTACTGAAATAGAAATAATCTGCGAGGGCCACATAAGGATAAATCCCTTTTTTTTATCTCATGTTTGGATCTTGGTCACTGAATTCTCAAGTTCCTTCCACCTAATTGCTGAGATCTTCAACATGATGGACAGTCCTCAGTTTTGCCCCTGCTTCCAGAACACTTTATTTCTAGGATATTGCCTGCATACTTTCTGCTTGTTTGGCTTTCCACTTCTGTTTCCTCCATTTTCACCCCTTTCCTATTACCTATCTAGGCAAGCAGGCATCTCTCCCCTGTTTTTCTTCATAACTTTTTTATTCCTTTCACCTTCCTACTCATCTGTCCACTGTGCCTCCCCTCTGTGTTGTTATTCCAGGAATGCTGAAATGGAGATCACCAGCTTGGCCCCAAATCACCTTTTCAATATTTCATACTGAACTAAGAATTTTCAGGGATAAATGCTTCTCGTTTCTGACAGCCTGATGGAAGCTCAAGAGGACTGAGAATTTCAAATGCTGCTTGGGCTGAAGAAAAGCATTTTGAAATCAAAACAACTTTCCAAAAGAACATGTCAAAAACCCCACATATTTTTATGACAGATGCAGCTTGACATACTGATCATTATTTTTAAAAGCTGATGACTGTTCTGACCAGGAACTTGTCTGGTTCTCCACATCCAAACTACAGTCGAACCAGCAGTTGGGGCTTCCAATATTTGAAGTCAGGACTGGGTAAATTAATAGCTTAGTTTAGATTTCTGTTCAGCTGAGTGGGCAAAGAAAGGAGGGGATGATAGATCATATGCTACAGCAACTGCAGTCATGACTTAGCTAAAGTTAAATTTGCTTTCTCTTAATTTGTTTTTTTTTTCCTCCTCACTGCCAAACCCCCACGACTGACCTGAAATGGCATTAGTGATCTTTATCAAGGGGTCCATTATTTTTCAGCAGAGTGTACCAAGTAAATGAGATGACATGGATGAGAGATTTAATAGTGTGTGATATCTTAGTCCTTGAAGACTCAGTGTAAGAAAACAAAAAAGAAAGGACTCATCAGAACTTGGAAAAGGCTAATGCTGGAAACTTCTAAGTTGCGTGATCTATTTGCCTTGATATATTTGAATAAGACTTTATGTTCATTCTGACTATCAAAGTGAATGGTTTTGGAAGGGTTTATGTCTTTAAATACTGTGGCAAATTCTTGATTTTACCTACTGCAAATATTTGTGAGAAGAATTAGCCTTTCTCATTAGACCCAGGCAGTGCAGAATGCACTTGTGCTTCTCATCATTCAGTCCAGTCCCTGTGTATGTGCCTCCTTCCTTTTGGATTAGGGCCACATTTGTCCCTGACTGGAGCTAGTTGTTGAATTTTCCCATTTGGAGATGACCATGTCCAACTTCTGATCTCTGTGTGGGGTGATTATTTCAATGCAGACTTCTTGAAGGTTCATGTAAGACTGATAACTCCCCAGCTGAATATTAATAACACAGGGGACCTGCAAAATGTCCAAACCCAGGCATAAAATAAGAGTAATGGAGGTACAAGGCTAGAGGTTTTCTGTGACTGAATAATATGAAGAAAGTCTTCTGAAACCATGAACAAAATCTGCTGCAGCTCAAGACTTCATCATTTTAAGGAGTGATAAAGAGCTTTCACAAAAGCAGTTTATCTGGCTATAATTTCTATATTTAGGCACTAGGAGAAAGTTTAACTGCAATAACTCCTTGTCTGCTTGATTCATCCTGTCCTGTAATAGTCTCTTTACTTCCTCAAAAAGAAGGGTAAAGTTTCACCTAAAAAATAAATATGTTTCTCTTAATTGAACAAAAGAAAAAAGGTGGTGGTGGGGATACATTTGCCAGATGATGTGATTAGTTCTTAGACAGCTGGTAGGAAATTATTTTGTAAAGAAAATAAAGTCTGATTTTCAAATCTAAGCAACTTTTCCACTGTCCGTAGCTCTGGGCATATAGTCCTTTGAGATCTTGGTAACAGTACCAGTGAGTTTGCCTTGTCTGCCTACTGGTAATATTTTGTAGCTACACAGCAGACATGGATTTTGATTCCCATCTTTATTATTTTCCCAGCAGTTCCAATAAATAAATAGAAAAATCACTCCCTTGCAGCTGTACTACCTTGGGTTGCAATCTTGTCAGAACTTATAAACTAAACAAGTGTTTATCTGGCCAGTACTTCAGGGAATTGATGGTAATCAAATTGTTTCCACTTGAGGTTACAGCTGCTTTATTTTCTTCCTGTTGTGCCTTGCTTTTGTGTACATGGTTTGAGTGTTGTTTTTTTGCCTCTTTCCCTACTGCTGTGGGCTTAATTTTATTTTATTTAGATTTATGTTTTTTTGAGAAAGAAAACGTACTCAAGTAAATGTTAAAGCAACCTATGATATTTATGATCCCAGAGGAATTTTAACCCTGTTGTCTCTTGCCATATACAATTCACTATCTGATAGAAAATAGGTGGATAAAATAAGGATGTTTCTAAGGAATTCTAAGAAATTTTGATCTGGAATGTATTTATATTGCAAGTGATGGAAGGAGAAAAGAGGTTGAGGGAGTCCAGACCACTCTGCGATATTGAATCTTCCTTTAATGGATGTCTGCCTGTGTGCAGCACTTTGCTGTACACAAGGGTCATAAATGTATTTTTCATGTGTTTATTTTTGTAACCAGGCATTTCTTCAGCGTCTGTTGTTAATGTCGTAGTGTGGCAGTGCCTCTCAGGTCAGATGGTGCTACACAAAGCCCATACAAATAGCAAAAGACAAACCTTGCCTTGAGGAACTTGCCACTGACATAAGCAGGGCAGACAAAGTCTGGAAACACAAGGGAAGGGACATGATCACTGTTTTGGCTTGAAAAGAGGAAAAACAAGGTACAGAAAAATTAAAATTATTCTTATCATAGAGTGCTCTATGGGGATGTTGATCAACATCCACCTGGCACAAAATGCTGTCACTGGAGCAGGAATGAGCAAAAACTAACAGTGTTTTGAGACCGTGGCAGGGCTCTCCTTCCCTGCTCCTCTCCAGCCTGCTGAGCCACAGACAGTCCATTAGGTCAGGTCTTCCTGAGCACTGTGCAATTATTGTTTCAGCCCTCATGTTTCACTGCAGTGCTTACAGGCCCTTTGCTGTGAAGTCTGACCTTTAGCAGCTCCCCAGTCCTGCTTTTAAAGAGGCTGGCACAGGCTCCTTCACATTCCTCTGGGCCACTGGAGAGAGACTTTTTACAAGGGCATGGAGCGACAGGACAAGGAGGAATGGCTTCAAACCAGCAGAGAGTAGGTTTAGATTAGATATTTGGAAGAATTTTTCCTCTCTGAGGGTAGTGAGGCTCTGGCACAGGTTACCAAGAAAAGCTGTGGCTGCCCCATCCCTGTAAGTGTTCAAGGCCAGGTTGGATGGGGCTTGGAGCAACCTGGGCTAGTGGAAGGTGTCCCTGTCCATGGCAGCAGGGTTGGAACAAGATGATCTTTAAGGTCCCTTCCAATCTAAGCTATTCTATGATTGTGTTTCTCTCTTTTGCACCTCTCTGATCTCTTTGCTGTACCCTCATTTTATTGTGATTGCCAGAATAGAACGGGGCTGCACAGAACAAAGGAAGTGGTACCATGCATGTTTTTCCAGCTCACATTCTGACTATTTATGAAACTGATCCAGAGATGCTGATTTACTTTAAAAGCTAAACCCTGAACTCATTCGGTCATTACTTTTGTGCACTCAGAGGGTGTAATGAGAGATGTAAAACAGCAAGAGCAGCACACAAAGGCACCCCCTTCATTATGGGGATTTAATTCTCAGAAAATCAAGGCTCTGGCTGTGGAGGGAATGAATCTGAATGCAGCTTCTCTGCTCTTGTCTTATAAAATTACAGTCAGCCATCCCTAAAAGCATCCCCTCTTAGCATGCACATGCAGCTAGCAAAATAAATGAGTTGATGAGGAAGGAAAAAAACACGCCACAAACCTTTTGTGGTCTTGTGAAAATTGTTCCTATGCATTTATACTTAGAAAAAGACTGTGCTTCTTCTATTTGCTCAGGTAGAGATGACAGGTTCAGAGAACATAAGGAAGACTTGGTACAGCCTGTGGGACCTTGTGTGGAGCCCAGTCAGCATGTAGGGCTGGGTTCAGACACAAAAAGGTGACCAGACTAAAGTTAGCAGCAGTTCATCCCACAACAAAGCTATCCAGGAGACTGGAGCTAGAACAGAATTCACTGGTAGTGGTTTGAATATCATGAAATTAAACTGCTTATGTTTTGGTGGAGTTTGCTACTAGGAACAGAACAAGTACTTCAACAGAACAAGGGCATGTAGTGGGTAGGATAAAGGGGAATGGCTTCAGACTCAAAGAGAATAGGTTTAGATTGGATGTTAGGAAAAAAATTCTTCCCTGAGGGTGGGGAGGCCCTGGCAGAGGTTGCCAAGAGAAGCTGTGGCTGCCCCATCCCTACAAGTGTCCAAGGCCAGGCTGGGTGGAGCTTGGAGCAACCTGGGCTAGTAGAAGATGTCCCTACCCATGGCAGAGAATGGGAATTAGGTGGATTTTAAGATCTCTTCCAACCCAAGCCCTTCTGTGATTTGCTGTTAGTGACTCACTTCTGTCTTGTGCCTGTTTCCAGTTGCTTGGTTTTGGACCGTTCTGAAAAAGAGTTGTTGAAAAAGCAAGATTTATCTGCCAAGCAAATCCTGTGCCAGTGGATTCACAGGCTCTCTTGTGCTGTCTGCCTTCCTGTTGCATAGAGTGAGGTGGGGCTTGAGGGGCTGCAAAAGGAGTTCATACTCCATTTATAGGTCAGATCTCAGGTGTATAAGACTAAAGCACACTCAAGAAAGCTGCTGCCCTCGCTGGGAGTGGCACTAATTAGATACGTAATTGTGCAGCTAATCTCCTTAGGCTCACGTAGACAATTAAGGGCAAGAGAGGTCCCCTGCCCTTCCCTCTCTGTGTTTGTCCCTGTGGTTGCTAGAGCTGGCCAAAGGATTTTGCCTTAGGCTATGCCTTTTTATCCTGTAGCCACACATCCTTGGCATAGTGCCTGGTCCTGGGGATTGGTTATTCTAGCTAGGTTATTCAAACCTTGAAAAAGAAGCAGCTAGTGATTTCCAAGAGGCAAGCTCTGATCTTCAAGTAATTTCAGTGGGTTTTTTTCACATTCAGATTTTTCATTCATTGGGAGGCACTTGAAAATCCAGAAATCAGACTGTGCTCACAACCAACCAGGAAAGTCTCGAGCCTTCTTTAGGCCCCTTGATGAAATTTTCTGATATTTTGGTTTCATGTAATCACTTGAATATGGTAGCTGAGTTTAAAGGAAGAATAAGACTGAGAATAAAATGAGGGGAGTTTTGAACAAAGACAGTGAGTGAAAAATGGAAAAATATATATTAAAAATATTACCATAATAGAGAAAAATGCAAAATAAACAATGTCTCCCTCAGCTGTCCTTCAGACTCTGCCTGCAGACTGTAGAACTTTGCTTTCAAAGAACCAAAATCCAAACTGGAATTTTCATTACCAAGGAACATTAGACACTAAAGACATGTCAAGATTTGTGGTCACAAAGTATAGTCTTCTCCTTCCTGCTCTCTGCTTTTCACTGTCCTGTGCTGTATTTGTTTTCCATGATTCAGTGTGCTCCCAGGAGCAAGAGACAGTTGTTTTAGTCGTAAATCAACTTGCACACCTAAAGTGGTGTTTAAGTGATCATAATTAATAACTGCAGCAACTGAATACTTTGTCCTCACAGTACCATTTTGAGCTGCTCTTGTCGTCATCTCAGACAATGTAAACAGACAGATTGTAATGGTAATCAGTGTCCTTTCCAAATGCCCGCAGTCAAATGTATTCAGTCACTTGTAGAGGATAAGCTCTCTCAAAAAAGTAACCTGGGACTGCAGCATGTGTAGACTATCAGCAAGAGAAGTGTGTCAGCACCACCCTACTCCTTCGGTTTCCAGGGAATTTGTTCTCTCTGGTTACCATGTCATTTCTTCATGGTGAAAATTACCTGTTCTTGGCAGATTATTATCTTGCTGCAAATTTATGCTAAGTAGGTAGCAGAGTCTTCCACATGTGTAGCTGGAAATGGAAGAATTAAAATAAATGAATAACATTAGTATCAGATTATCTGCTTCATTTATTCCCAGACTTCAGCTGGGAGAAATAAATCAGCATGACCACTCCATTTTGCTTTTAATTGAGCTTTATTTCCTGTGGAGCAAGACAGGTGAGAATTTCCCAAGGACCACACATGCTGTGGTCCACTCTGGCTCCCTGCCTTTACCCCTTTGAAGAGTGCAGGTGCAGTTATAAAGCAAAGCTATTTTCAGCAGTGAAGTCTGGAGACAGAACAAAGCACGTTTCTGTTGTTCCATGCTGTAAATCAGTACATCCATCCCAGTGCACAGGCTTTTAAACTGCAGCTGAACCTATCTAGGAGACCTGTTACTAGGAGAGAAAACTGCTTACTTTGGGGCTGACAGGCCAAGTAATTTGGTGATCTTAATCCAGTTCCCCGCTGGCAACTTGCCACATTGAAGAAAACACTATCACAACTGAAATTAATTGGCAGCCCTAGCAGGGAGGCCAGTGGGTCATGCAGACTAAATCCATGCAGGTCAACTTCTGATCTTCTCTGAGGCATGTTGGCTAGACAGCATGATGGGAAGCTCAGGGCATTTCTGCCAGCTTTGTCTCTGTTCTCAGTGGAAAATATATTCTCAGCCATAAATACTGATGCTCTGAGTGTTTGTTTCTTGATGCATTTTTATGAATCTGCAAATTACATGTCAAATATAATTTTAGAAGCTTAGTCCTCATCAAGGTTTACAATTAAGCTCGTTATTTTTGCCTGGTTTTGCTGTTTTTACCATTCCCAGATGGCAAGTATTTGTAACAGACGTTGTAGAAACTGCGTCTGGGTCCTTCATGCCTGTGTTGTGAGGTCAGCTGTGGCTGGAGATCTTCTTTGATGATAAATTCACTCTAACCTGCAGATTTCCCTTTCCATTTGTTCATTTGCCTCGATTAATTTGATTAGATGCTAGTTTAAGAGCTCTTCACCATTTCTTTATGTGAAGTGAAAAATCATCAGAGAATGGAATGTAGGTAAAAGCAAAATGTAGGTGTTATTAATCTTTTAGGCAGCCTCAGACTGCAGTTCACTTGTACATTAAAGCAGACAAAGAGGCAGTTAAGGATTCTAAAGTATTTCTGATAAGAGCTGCAGCAACCCTGTGTTAACTGGTGCTCAGTACAAAATCGTGCCGGGTTGGCCTTCAGAGTTGCTAGGAAACCAAAATAAAAATCCCTAGTCTGTAACACACAGATATCAAGAGCATGATGATTTTTGCAGCTATTCCTCTCTTTTTTTTTTTTTTCTTCCCTGGTGGTGGTTAAACACCATTGTGGAGGATGGGGAGAGGCTGCAGAAAGCAGTTTGAAGGAAGCATTAGGGAGATGATCTCTGTCCTGGTACCTGTAGTCCTACCTGTGTTACAGGCTTGCTCCAAATAATTTTAATTTTCAAAAGAGTTAGTTTTCAACTTTAGGACAAATGAATACTTTTCTGCTTTTACCCAGCTTGTATTCCAAGAAACATGGAAGCAGCTGGCAGGGAAGATAGTGAGGCTTGAAGCAGGGAAGAGCATGTCTGCATTTCAGTGAGGCTATGAAGATGCATAGATGGGATTTGTGTAGTTCTGTATCTGCTTATACCCATCTAAGTCTGTCCCTGGAAGTGTTCAAAGCCAGGCTGGATGGGGGTTGGAGCAACCTGGTCAAGTGGAAGCCCATGGCAGGGGGTTGGAATGACATGAGCTTTATGGTCCCTTCCAATCCAGGTCATTCTATTAAATCTGGGATTTTTTTGTTTTGCTTTTTCTTTTAGTTCTTGCCATATATTCCAGTCCTCTCTCAAATCAGTGTTGTTTCTCTGATTATAGAGTTAGCTGGTTCAGGGAACCGATCTGCCTGAAAAGGCTTGTGAACACTCAATTTTCAACTCCATTAGCTGCGGCTGAGAACGAGTACTGGCACAAAAAGGGTCAGGCATACCACAGACTAAATGCATGGAACTGCATGTTCTGAACAAAGGACTGTTGTACTTGTAGAGAATCAAACTTGTGAAAACAAGGCAGAAAGAGGAAACAAGAATGGATGTTGTTATCATGTTGATCAGAACAGATATTGAAGAGAAAAGAAAGATAAAGACTTTCATTATCCAAGTAAGTAAAACACGAGAGACATAATATGTCCAAGAATAATAAAGCATTTGATAAGGGGCTTGAGAAGCACAGTGACCGCTGACAAAATTATTTCTTTTAAAATATGTTAGACTTGAAGTGTATTTATGAACTAAAATATTGAATAGACATCTGCTTGAAGATCATAGAATACCAGCACTGGAGACACTGATTTTAGAAATTAGAGAGGATACACAAAGGAGTTACAGCTATGCTGTGACAAGTTAGACAAATAAGAAAGTAAAAATCAGGAAAATAATTCAGAGAAGGGGTTCTTAGTTTAACTTTAGTCTGCTGTGATATCAGCAATAGCATTTCAGTTGGTCACACAAACTTGTGAGCTCAAGCAAATTCTGGTGGAGAGAAGTGATGTGTTACATTTAGTTTGTCACTTCCTCAAGCAGGTAGCTGAAAGCAATCAGCTGAATTATGTTCACCAAGTTCCTTTTTCACTATTAGTCAAGTAAACTATCATCCCTACTGGAAATGCTGACATCTGTGTTGTAGATGGAAGTGAAAATACACAGACTTGTGACTTCTGAGTTCTTAGTTAAGAACTAATAACCTTTGCCCTGTGCTGGGAAAGACAAACATTGACACTGAGTATGGAAGCAGATTCACTCTAAGTTTGGATACAGTAGCTATCCAGCCTAAAACAAGCTAGGTACAAGAATCCACCTGAAAATGTGGGTATGGAGGATGAAGATGACACCTATGGTATGATTTAGCAGATCCAGACATTCTCAGTAGATACCCTCATGAGAAAGTGCTGCCAGGCATTTAGCTGCCCTCTGGGCAGTCTGATCAATGACCACTTCCATTTCAGATGGATTGTGCTGCTGGCTGCAATATAATCAGTGATGCTGATAAGCAGCAATACTAGATTGGAGAATGTGACCAAATGCTTGTGTTGTATTACCAGAGCTACTTAATGGCTGGTGGAAAATTGTGTCTGTTGAGAGGAAACCCACTAGCCATGAGAGAGTTGGAATTCAGCATCACAGGCAGAGCAAGCTGCAGCGTTGCCTGAGCATATTGACAAGAGGGAACTCATTTTGTGTTCTTCCTCCCATTCCTGCATCCTCTAAGGATATGTTCCTAAGAGCAAGCTGGAATCAAAACAGAATCTGCTGTTTATGAAACCACTGAAATGCAGATGGCCATCAGCTGTAGTAATATCACGTAGAAAGGACAATGTCTGTGAAGAAAGGAAATTGCTATATTCACTAAAATTAGAAAAGCAAATCCACAGCCAAATCACTATTTAAAAACTTGTGAGTAAGCTGAGAATCACTATTGACAACCCATGGATAAAAAAATATCGGCTGCTTCCACCATCTGAGAACAAAGTGACCTGTCCAAGGCAGTCTTTTGTGATTGTGGTGCAAGGACTGTATTCTTTCTGTCAGAACTTGCTGTCTATCTCAGCTTTTGGAAGGCTTTTTTGGGACTAAGTGCTTAAGGGCATTAGAGCTTGAAAAAAATTTGATATATGCAAACAATAGAGGAACTCCGAGACCTCTGAGTACACCGAATTACCATTTATTGGATAAGAAAGTAAGCTCTAGAGAAGAGTCATGGAATCATACCCTAGAAATATGTAGGAAAGTATGTAACCAACTATCTCCCTTTCATTGCAGATTCAATTTTACAGTGTATTTAAGTGAGGTTAAATCTGCCCTGAGACAGAAAAATATGGCCAGGCAAACAAGCTGAAGAAGACAGAAGAAATGCTAGACTGAATAAACCTAACATCTGAAAACGTCACTAATCCACAGGAGACTGAGAGTCTGAATGGACATGTCCAAGCCAAAGGACAGGAAAAGAGTAAGCAGTTTCTGGTGCCACCAGCTGCTTTTCGAATTCTGTGTTTTCTTACCAGTATGCAGGAAGCCCTTCAGGTTGTTAACTTGCAATAATGCAACAAGATCAGATTCTTGAAAGAGTAAAAACCAATAATTCAGAGTTCCTGCCTGTATCTGCTCTCCTTCCTACACTATTAACCTTTTGTCACGGTTTAACTACAGGTTACAGCTCCAGGTTTTTTGATGATTTCTCAGAATAGTGGAGATCCTTATGTATTGATTCTTCATTTCTGGTGAAATCTCCATCTGCAGGGCCATACATTTTTTTCTATAATCAGCAGATGTGTAACACCTTGTTATAGTTTCCTCTCTTATTCTATCATCCTGTTGAAGTGCCAGTGCTGTTTTCATACACTTGTACCTCACTTAGAGGTGATCAGCATCATTTTCATGCACTGAGCTATTGCTTTTACCCTCCTTACCACTGACTTGAATGAGAAGAAGAAGATCTGACCAGGGAGCAGAAAACAGAATATTTATATTTTGTTCTACTTGAAACAATCTGTGCTGTGTATTCTACCCAGTCCACAGTTGCCTTGTTGCTCTTGGGGATTCGTTCCTAAGGGCAGGAACTTTGATTCCCCCTGGAGAGATGAATAGGTGTGCTCATGGCCAGGAGTTTCAACCTTATTTTGGCATGCTCTTCCTCCTGGCATCATTGAACCATTGTGGTTTGTGCAGTTCACAGACTGTCACTGCACCTCTTGTTCTAGGAGCAGCCCTAGACCAAGTTCAGTGAGACCTCTGTGAGTTCTCATTGTTTTCTGTTTGTACTGAAATAAACAGGTGATCCAGTTACTGTGGTGGGAGACCCCTAGATTTTCTTTTGAATCCTGGGAGTGAGTGAAAATCTTCCATTCATGTTTATCCTGTGTTTTCTGTGGAAAATGAGGCTCTTTGCTGCTCAAACAAGTGGCAGTTCTCTCCAGAAATACAATGCTGAGGTTGTGGCAAGGAGACTCCTAATTGGAGACCCTAATTACCTGTATCTTTTTTAATTCTATTTTTAGCTCACTTATGGAATGTAAATCACCCAGTCTAGTTGATGTCTTCCCTAAATGATACCCAGTGCCTGGAAGGCCAAACAATTTTTTTCCCCAAACATTTTGTCAGACTTCGATACTGCTGCCTGAGATTTAGGTAACATGCTGATGGATTCTAGGAAAAGTGAACAAGATTGTATTGGACTGGCTGTACATCTACTATTGAGGTACAGCTCAATATTGGGAATTGGAGAAAATAGAAATTAAATATTTGCTCTACCATTTTGGGTTCATAACAATAACCTTTCCTTTGAGCTGTGCAAAACATTATACTTAAGAAGATTCATGAAAACTAATTATTACCAGTCCCGTGTACAGACTTCAGCAGTCAAAGGTCATCTGTTTTAAAAAAAAAAAAAATTGACTTCTTATTTGTTTTTTCTACATCATGAGTTATGATTATTTTTTCTTCCTTCCCCTCCCTTCCCATGGATTTTCCTAAAGCCCTAGGGATTATAGATTTGATTTGGTTTAAATCTGTGATTATGTAATGCTGGAGCAGCCTTTGAGCCTTCAAAAACTGTAGCAGCCATCATGTAGCATGCACAAAATGAGAGAACTGGCCATTTTGCATTTTAGAGTAATTACTGGTAAAATGTGGACGTGTGTTAATTCCATGGTATTAATTTCTGTGAACATTTTGTGACTTTTGGATACACAACTACTTGCTTTGTATGTTTTGATAATAGTTAAGGTCAGCTGAGGTAGTGAGTGAAACTGGTGAATAGATATTCCTGTGGAGCAGAACTTGCTTTCTGGTCTTTATACAAAGTACTACTTTTGCAGGGGAATAGAGGAGAAAAGAGATGATTTTTCTTTGAAAGAAGCAGCTGTTGCAGGGTTTTTCCATACAGGATATGTGATCTGAGACTGCACAATTCTGATTCTAAATATAAAAAAAATACAGCATGGATTAAGGTAAAGAGAATATTTGGATGTTTAGATACTTTTAGTGCTTATGAAGGGTACAAATTATTGCACCTTGCAGAGAGGCCTCCTATTTAGACGTGCTGGGCAGAAATTCAACCTCCTCTGCAGACCTGCTGTGTTTCATTTTTGACCTGGAAGAATCCAGGCTAACAGCCACTGGCTATTTCTTATTTAGGTATGAATAAGTCTTTCATTTCTCTGCTGAGATTGTAATTTAGGGGAAAAGATGTAATTATTTGTGCTGTGGAGGTTTGTCCTCCCACCTCTTGACAGAGACTCATCACAGATGTGGGCTGCAGGACATTCTGGAATCTGGAGGTGAAAACTTCCAAATCATGCTAATCACTAAAGTTTTTGAGATACAGTGTCACACAGCTGGGTTTTCAGAATAACTTGGGTGCACCTTTGTGCTGAGACAACAGTTTGAACGTACAAACACAGTTTCCAGATGAGAATGTCACTGCCTAATCGGGAGAAACATATTCAGGTCAAGTGCCAGATACAGTTATGCAGGATAACAGTGTTGGTCCACACAGCCTTTAGGGAAGCAGCATAATCCTGGAGTACTGAAAAAGAATCCAGAAATGGCTGCACAGCTTTGAAGGAAACCATCAGAAGATATTCTTCTGTCTTGCAGACCATGATTATTGATTACTCAGTTCTGTGATTCCCAGACATGAGCTCTTCATTGACTAGAATTAGATTTATGAAGGTGGTTGCTTTCTCTGCAGCAGCAGCATATGCATAACATGTTCTGTTTGTCACAGACGCCTGGGTAAGGGAAAGCACCTGTTATTAAATACATGATGGTGTAGAGAACAGAATGGATAAACAGACCATGAAATTGCACTGGGTCAGTCCTATGCTGCCAATCCCAAATACTCAAAACTTAAGCTTCAGGTGACTTCCTTTTATTCACTTTCTAGTGCATGAGCAGCCAAAATTATCGTTTGTTGTTTTTTTTTTTTTTAAATCCTCATGTTAAACCTGAGATTCTCACAAAACTACTGATACTTAAATAAAGTGACCTGGCAGAATGAATGGGCATGACATGATCCCACTTTGCAAAGACTGGAGACACAAAATTCCCACATGGGTAGAAAAAGCTACATGAGAAAATCCAGGCTGCAGTTTATGCTCTTTCATTATTTAATTGTGTTTAAAATACAACAGCCGCAAGGGAACAAGCTTGATTCCATTCTCTGTGTGTTAGACTGTGGCTGTGCCACCTGCTCAGCACTTTTCTATCCTAATGCAGCTTTTTTTACTGAGCCCAAAGCAGAATTACCTGGAGGAGCAGCAGAAAACCTGCAGAGGTTTGTGATAGTTGAGGATTAGGAGGCAGGAAATGGGTGATTCACTTTGGCTTCTGAAGACAAGCATGAAATCAAAGCTGTGGGAAGGAGTGGGAAGGATATTTGAGAGAAGTATGAACTGATTCCTAAGTTATTTATGGAGGGGGAAAAGGTGGGTTTTGCCTTAGGAAAGCTCTGGAGGTTTGGGTGCAGTTTCTCCTGTTGGGCAAACAGGAGACTTTGGGTGGAAGGAGAAACAAAAGATTCCTCCTGTGGCCTTGAATCAATGAGTTTATCTCAGCTTCTTCAGTAAGAAGTGCCACCTGGCAGCACTTGGTGTATTTTGGTGAAAGTCTGAGGTTCTGAAGAGAGCAACTGAGCAATTAGCACATTATTTTCAGTAGTTGCAATAAAACAGTTGTTTTATTGATGTATTGTTGGTTTTCCCCCTCATGATTTTTAAAATTGTGTTTGAATCTCTAAAAAATATGTGCCAAAGACAAAGCTCTGGCCTCTTCAAAAAGAAAGAAAAGACTAAAACAATCATGATTATTTTCTGTTATTTGATTCTCTCAGATAAACAAAGCTAATGTCAATAGAATCATAGAATCCCAGAATGATTTGGGTTGGAAAGGACCTTAAAACTCACCGTGTTCCACACCCTCCCATGGGCAGGGACACCTTCCACTATCCCAGGTTGCACAGGTCCCCATCCAATCTGGCCTTCGACACTTCCAGGGATGGGGCAGCCACAGCTCCTCTTGGCAACCTGTGCCAGGGCCTGCCCACCCTCACAAGGAGGAATTTCTGTGTATCTAACCTAAATATCCCCTCTGTGAGTTTGAAGCCATTACCCCTTGTCCTATCACTACAGTTGCTGATGAAGGGTCCTTCTCTGTGCTATTGAGCCTAAATATTTGTCCTGTCTCCAGGTATTGTCCCCTCCTGAAGACTGACACTTTCAGCTTTAAGCATCTGACAGATTTGTTCAGGCACAGAGATAAAAATCTGTTTGCCTGTTCACTGAGTTGTTTCACTAGAGATGCAAATTGGATAATTGCTGAGGCAAAAATAGTCGATAGCTGCTTGTGGAAGATCTGCATGCAGGATTATTCTGTTTTTACAAGGAGAGTTATTAAATATTCGTGCTAGTTTCAGGAAATATGCACACATGTTTTTGAATATAAAATTCAGAATTCTGTGCCTCCCTGGTGAGTAGAATGAACTAGATCAAGCACAGCATTTTAAAGCATCCCTTTGCTGTCTTTCCTCCTCGGTACAAGAGTATATGTGCTTTGACTGCACTTCCTCCAGCCTCTAAGCTGCTGCAGAAATTCCAGCCACTGAGCAGCTGTGTGTATGCTTGAATGAAGTGTGTGCTATTCCATGTGTCAGCAGGAGGAGATATAAATAGAGCTTTTTTCTCCTTGTTGTCATGGTCTATGTTTCCGCTGGCTACCCCAAGCTATTTCTTCTTCAAGTCTGGTGTAGAGGGAATACATTTAAGTGAGGTTCAGTGCTGCAGTTGTGGATCACAGAGAGCATATGAAGTGATTTAAGGATCACAGCCATTTACACTTAGTGGGACAAAGCATATCAAGATTAATGAATGGCAGCTCTTGGTCCTGTCCAGGCAACTTGCATTCTGCTGCAGAAGTTGCCTTTTTTTCTCTTTTTTTTTTTTTTTCCCAGTGAGGAAATATATTGAAATAGCTGAAAAAAAATCCCCCTTTATGGAACTGTCAGGTTGCACAGTTTGAGGATGAAGCTCTTTTGACTTTGTGCTCCCCTTCTGACTCTTGGTGGTCTCACACCTTTGCAATGAAAAGCTGGTACTGTGGCAAACTCACACACCAAGGCTGAGACACATATCCACAGTTCCAAAGAGCTACTGGAGAGGATCCAGTGGAGGCTCAAGATGATTAAGGGACTGAAGCATCTCTCTTAGGAGGAGAGACTGCAGGAGCTGTGCCTGTTTAGCCTAGAGAAGAGAAGACTGAGAGGGAGTCACCTCCTCAACTATCACAGAAGTTCAAAACAAACTACTCAATTTTATATTTGAATGTATGTATATAATACACACAATTACAACATAGAAAACAAAAGTATAAACTTTAATTCTATGTTAAAATAGTTTTAAAATATTCTACATGTAGGTCCCACCAGATGGTGATTTAAAATTCCTTTTGAAGTGAAGGATTCAAGAAGCAATAATATCACCTTTTAGCCTTTATGAACACTAAGATCTTTTAAATGTTTCTATTCTTTGACAGCATGTCCTAGTTACCTGAGCACATGGCACATTTCCTGGAAGGAAAATAACTATGCTATCAATCCATATACAGTCTGTCCTTGATTTTCTCCCTGCCTCTTCATTTAAAGGAATCACAGCTATAAGAAATGTGAATTTTCTCAAATTTAATCAGGGTAGTCAGCTTCCATTAAACAATAATGTGGAAATGAAGTTAATTTCCCTCTCTTTGCTCTCAGACATCCATTTTACATCCATTACAATCTGTGTGTAATAATTCATTTTCCAGATTTGATCACCCTGCTCATTTCAAGCCAGATCTTCAATTTTTAATATTTTCTTCAGAGAAGCAAAAAGGAATATTGAATAAATAAGTTTTTGATATGTTACTACAACTGTTTGAGCCTTTCTTGAGAGAAAGTTCATTAGTAAATGAGCAGTTCCTGAGTATAATATAAAGCATCATTTTACATGGAAGGACAAGTCTGAGCCATTTCTCCAATTGTTCCATTGAGAGAACAATTCTTCACTTAAGACATTATTTGGGCTATAAAAATAAAAATAATTTAAATATAAAGCACATAATTTACTAACTCCTAAACTGGGATTATGAGAGCTCTATTCTGGAAAGGTTATAGTGATCAAAAATCAACTGAGATAGCTCTACCCACTTTTTATGTAAGTGTCAAGCCTCCAAGAGCCTCCCAGACTCAATACTTACCATCTGATGAATATTTAAGAAAGTAGTCTAAGAGACAAGACATAAAGCCATCTGCAACTGTTGAAATGGCTGTTGCAATGTGGTACCATCCTTTTTGAGCAACTGCCAGCTCTGATCTCAGCCTTGCTTAGATAACCATACCTTAATACTCCCTAATTGTGTATTTTCCTCCCCCCCAACTAATCTTGTTAAATTTTGTTTAAGTATTATATGGCCTTTACATCACATCACCTGCTGTTTGTGATTTCAATTTATGTGACCAAGTAGAATAAAGCACTGAACAAGTTAGGAGGTTCAAAAACACGTTTAAATGGGATTTTAACAACCAGCTGGAGTTGGTTTTTGGTATTTGATAGATCTGCATGGAGATCTATCAAGTTCAGCACAACTGCACCTATACATATCCTTTGAAAACCTAATACAAACTTTTTACCATATGGCTCAGTTTTGAGAAGACACTTTTAGCTGCAGGGGAGGACAAACAGGTAGAAGGCTTGACTCCATGATACAACAGGTCCAGACTTCCAGAGCAGTCAGGTTGGTTCATCTCACCAGCACCAAAAAAAGTGCTTTAAAGGGTTAAAGACTTAGAGGACTCTAAATGATAGTAATACCTAGATTTACTTACAGCCTAAGAAAAAGTCCTCTAAGTATGGATCTTGCAACTACTTGAAAAAACAAACCTATTTCTGTAGTAGGAGAAGGGATGTGGGGAGCCTTTGGAAGGTCATCTCCATTTTCTTCTCAAAGAATGTTTTAAAGGATTCTGAAAAAGAGAGAAAATGTGTAGCATGCTTATCCGGGGGGCTTATCATATTGTATTAGCACTTACTCATCACATTTAATTAAGATTCCTTTTTAACTGATGAAAAATATTATTAGCTCCATTCATCCCATATCAGTGAAAAGGAATAGTAATGGGATGTGATCCTAACAGGAGATGATAGGAAGCTGCTAATGTGACATATATATTGTGGAAGGGAAAGAAGGCTCTGACTGCCAAAGTCTGTTTCGAGATCTGCAATGTCTTTAGTTTTACAGCCCCTTCCTGTGGAAGGTATTAGAGTGACAGACCTCTTTTAGGGCAGGTTGCTGGCTGACAGCCACATCAGTGAGAATCAAAATAGACATTGGTTGGTGTGTAGTTAGTTGGCTTTCAGAGGAGGAGAAGTTTGCAGAGGTTTAGTGATAAACTAGTCAAAGCAGGTCAGCAAAGGGATCTTATGTACCTGTATGGTATAGTTCACTTTTAAAATGAGGAAATCACTTGAGGATAAAAACATCAAACTAAACAAAACAGTGATTGTACTGCTTCATCCCCTCTATGATGCAGATAGAGAAAAGGCCAGTTTCAGGTTTCATCCATAAAATACCAGTAAAATTATCCCTTTGTTTGTGATCACAGCCAGAGGGAGGCAGGAAACAGGTGTCAGATCTGAGGTTCAGAACACAGAGCCACTTTCAGCCTCTGAGAGACAAGGAACTGCATTTACCACTCTCTGAAGCTTTGTGTGTTTGGGATTTTTTTTAAGAATATCTAAGCAGAAAGCTTTACCCTATAATCATCTGGTCTGGAGATTGCAATGATTTGGGCTGCAGGTGTGGGAGCCATAGACAAGAGGAATAGTTGAAGTCTGTAAGCTAAACATAGATGATGAAGTAAGAAAACAGAATTATCTTTTAAGACCATTTCTCATGTGTCCCTGGTCCATTACTACACTATCATCTCTGAGTGGTGAAGCTCACATATTCATTCATGTTTAAAATAGATGCCTCCAAGAGCACTGACATAAATGTGTCCCTCTTTCTTTCACTACTACTTCAAGCATCCAATTAGTTGGTTAAAATTAGATTCTGCCTTGAAAGGCTAAAATTGATACTTCAAGTTTCCATAGTTGCTGTCTTTCTATTAATTGTACTCAGTCAAATAGTGGGGATTCTCTGTTGCCTACCAGCACTGAGGTCTGGGAGCTGTGCTGGGCTCTTTCCTCTTTGTGCACAGTCAGTAATATGGACTGTGCTCAAGTAAGATTACCTGCAGAAGGTTTCCAGGGCTCTAGAGACTGGTACTTGGTAAACAGTTTTGTTGAGGGTAAGCAGGAGGCACTGAATTAAACTCAATTCTTTCAGCAGTGTTTATTCTCTAAGATGGACACAAATAAAAAGAAACTAAGCCTGCCCAGGAAATCATAGAATCAGAATGGCCTAGGTTGGAAAGGACCTTAAGGATCATCTTGTTTCAACCTCCCTGCCATGGGCAGGGACACCTTCCACTAATCCCAGTTGCTCCAAGCCTCATCCAAGCTGGCTTTGAACACTTCCAGGGATGGGGATCCACAAATTCTCTGGGTAACCTGTGCCAGGGCCTCACCACCCTCACGAAGTAGAATTTTTTTCCTAATATCTCATCTAAATCTACCCTCTGCCAGTGGGGAGCCATTCCCTCTTGTCCTGTCACTCCATGCCCTTTTAAAAACCTATCCAACACTAGAACATTTAGTCCTTCCCTTTAAGTAACCTGAAACGTTCCTCCTTGGGGCAATCAATCACAGCCAGCCATCGAGATGGGGGCTGAGGCAGAATGTGGCTGCAGTGGCTGTATTCAGGAGTGCAGCCTGATCCTGTTCACCCCATAGAAGCAGAGTGGCCTCCAGTGGCAGGAGCCGGCTGGGACTGCAGTCTGTGCTCTTGGCCTCGGTTCAGCAGCTCATCTAGCAGAGAGCGAAGGCAGGAGGGGGCTGGCTGGCTGCAGGGTACTGTTACAGGCTCCAGCAGCAGCAGCCAGGAAATGTTTCCTCCTTTTCACCTTCACAGCAGGATTTATGATGCTCTGTGAGCCTGTTGTCTTTCACATAAAAGGGCTTGTATGTAAGAGTCAAATTATTTTTTATTTATGTTTGACAGAACACAGTAACTAGAATTGGCTTTCCATAACACAGACTAAGCAGTGCCCAGGTCTGTTTCATCTTGCCGACATTCAGAGCTTTGTTTTCTGCAATGACTTTTGCAATATTTCATGTCCTTATATAACAGAGACAGCCCCCACCCACAGCATCAGCCTCCTGGAAGCGGTTAGACTGCCATCCCTCTCCTGGTCACATCCAGAGGGAGATTGGAGCCACAAAACACACGTCCCAGTTTTTAAAGATCTGCCTCAAAGTCCACGTTTTTGGGATGTGTCACCTAGCAGTCCTAAATTGAGCCTTCAGCAGAGGTCTGGGTAGCTGCTCGCTGCTCTAGTCATTCAGTTTAGGGCATTTAAGGACATTTAATTAGGGCGTTTAGGCTACATAGCACCTGGTTTGACAGGAAGGCAAAGAAAAGGCTTTTCTTTGGTGGAGGTGGGGCAGATGGCAGCCAGACCAACCCACCAGAGGTCCTCAGGGGAACATTGTCCCCAGCCACTACCCGCTCCACCCCTCCCCTCTCCCTTCCCGAGTACTGAGGGGCAGAGCAGTCCCCCAACCCCAAATTCAATTTTCCTTTGCTACTCACTGCTCTTTATCTTAGCGTTTGCATTGAAACGAGGGCAGAAAGGCTGGTGCTTTAACTGCCCACACCGTATTAACAGCACATTTATAAGATGAAAATAATGTCAGGGGTTTTGTTTGTTTGGTTTGAGGCTTGTTTTGCTTGGGGGTTTTTGTTTGTTTGTTTGGTGGGGGTGTTTTTATTTGGTTTGGTTTTGGTTTGGTTTTTTTTTTTCTGTTTTCAGCTAAGAACTCTTAAAAATGGCCACTGCAAGCCTGCAGATGTAGGGAAATGTCCAAATAAAATATATATCTATCTTGTATTGCAGGACTAATCTCTCCCTAATGACTCTGCATGAGATCCTAACTTTCCAATGCTGCCAATCCAACATTCGACTAGAGCTGAAACAGTGACAAGGAACATCCTGGCTCTGTGCACATGCTGTCTCAGTGATGCAGCAGATTAGCCCACAATTTGCTGAGGAGAGGGTTAAAATTTGTGCTTTCCAAGGCAAATTCCACCTGTGGGAGCAAGACTGGGCACAAGTACAGCACTAGAAGGATATTATCTGGGAAGGTTGATATTTTTATGGGAGGAAAAGCCTCTTTTAGTGAAAAAAAGTGAGAGGAGCTGCTCTGTTTGCTTCTTCAGCATCTGTGAGAAGCCATTTACCCGTTGTTGTGCTCTGGCCACAGCATGCTGTGGTAGCAAGCAAATCAAATTTTGCCTTCACATAACTCGGAATATGCTGGCAGAGCTACTTGGTAGCTGAGACACTTACTTTAATACACAGCCATGTAAGATTGGTTTTTTATAATGAGGTAAATAATCTCTATTTAAATTAATTGTCAGTGTCAGCATGGACAGTAACCTGGGAGTGAGCTGGAAGTGAACTCCATGTCCACCCCCTGCTTTGTGCCTGGATGTTGGAGCAGTGGGGGGTTACAAATCTGCCACAACATATGTGCTATAATTACCCTCTTTAATAATATTGACTTTAAATCCAAGCACTGGATTAAAGCTACAGGCTCCTTGGTTGGAAGAAGTTTTCATTTGGTTCATTCCTCCTGTCTTCTCTGATTCATTAATGCAGAACAGGTCAAACAGATGGGAGGGCAGAGAGTGAGAATTATTTGGGTGTTTCTTTAAGACTCCAAATTAACACAGTCAACCCTTAGAGATGGTTGGGATTGTTTGGCAGAGTGATAGTTAAAATGGTTCAATTTCGTTCTGACTGAATCATTTCTCTGTCTTTCAGTTCTATATCTGTCATTTTATCATGCTGATGACAGATTTTTATTTGCTTTTTTTTTGCTGGTTTGTTGGGGGTTTTTAATTTGTTTTGTTTTTCAGGAGGGGAAAAAAAGAAGAAAGATTAAATGGGCATTTTAATCCCAAAAAGGCTTAGAGGTGATCAGTGAAGCAGAACGTCCGCAGAGATCCTCCAAATGACACAGAGAGGGTTTTTCAGAGCACGCTGTTTGGATTGGATGTGCTGTTTTAGAATCAGTGCAGAATGTCAGCCTCTTTATCATGGTGAATATTCATTAAGTCTGCCAGAGGCAGAGGCTGCAGTCAGTACAGCATCAGCAGAGGAGGCAGGGAAGAGAGAAATCAGGTTAATGACTAGCTTTCTCTGCAATTTGCTTCCTGCTTATTGCCTGATCTCAGTTTTAAATAAATTCATTTAATTAATGTGTTTTGCTACTTTGACCTGCAGACAGAAGGGACTGTGATTAATGATGGGGTATTCTGAGTCTCACAGTGGCTTTAGTCGGCATGTCCTGCTGTCTAGAAAAAAGCACTTTGAAGAATATTTCCTTTAATATTAATAGAAGTTTTGATTGAAAGCTTTTATCTAAATGATTTTCTGAGTCCACGAGACACAAAATTTTTAAATACAGGGACAAAGTGGTGAGTGGGGAGGGGTGAAACAGAGCAAAAACAAGTTGCTGTCTTGGCTAAGCATGTCACACAGTCAAAAATGTCTCTGTAGGGAGACAGAGCTGCAGAGAAAGGCTTTCCTCTTCTCCCCCTTGAGCAGGGGCACATCTGTTCTAACATGAGTTAGCCTTCTTCTGACAAAGGTTCTTTAAGAAAGCAGCAGAGACATAGGAGGTAGAGGTGATGTACATGACGCTCAGGTTATATGGGCAGCTCACATTATGGCAAGTGAGCACCACCTGTTCCTAGTAAACACCAGATTGGTGCTGTGGGGCTATACAGGGACAGAAAAAAACCCCAACACGTGGCCACCCCAAAAGAGAGGAAAATGTCAGTTAGATGGAAATTGCAGGCTTAGCCGAGACCTGATGGGATATCGATTCGTGGGCTGAGTGATGACGTGTTCCATGAGCGGACATTTTGCCCCAAATTCAGAAGACATCTCAATTTCAGACTGTTTGTACCCATCACTCAGTATCACTTCTTAGCTCGGGTGGTTTTACAAGCTGATGAAAGCCAGCCCTTCAACTGAGTGAAGTTGCAAATTCTGCATCTGAAAAGACAGCACCTGAAATCTCAGTGACAGCCCTGTATTTGGAGTTCTGCAGCACAGGTTCTAAACTGTACTGGTGTCTTTGCTGTCATAACAAAACTGTGACCTTTTAAGGGGTGAAAGTGGTGCGACCTTAACAATATGGCTGAGCTCTCTCAGGTATTTCTGAGCAGAAGATGACAATGCTTGCCCAAATGAAAACCCCATGAAAGGATTAGGGCTCAGAAAGTGGCCTCATCTTGCAAACAGTTGCACAGGATTTTTTGTGGCTGTCACTGTTAAAGAGATTAGTTTCAAATGTCTTCTTTTCTTTTTTTTTTTTTTTTTGAAACAATCTGGCATGGTCATTAGTACAACAACCCCCAAGCCATGGTGCTGCTTAGCTTGCTCCTGAGGGTAGAATTCAGCTCCTTTTTCAGTAGCCATCCAAAAGTTAGCTGTCTAGTATAAATTTTCTGGCTGGGCTTTATCTGTAAGGAAGAAAAGGTAATACAGATTCAGCAGAGAGAGGAGAGGAGCAAAGTAAATTCAGCGTATCTAAACCCAGGCATTTATGCTAGTGGGTTGAACTGCCTTCTAAGGGGGCCTGCCTCTCTTTATATACTGTAGCAAGAGTTAAATTAGACGGTGGATGTTCTGGTTCCTGAATTTAGACTCTAGGACCTCTAATAAAAAAATATAATGAAGGTGCCTACAGCTAATATAGGCTAAATTTTAGTGGACCTATTCGTTGTAGCAGGTGCCTGGGCTCCCTGCACACTGAAAAGCATTTTGCTGAGAGCAGGACTGCCTGGAGCATGCAGGTGAGGAGCTTGGTGCTCAATGAGGTGACACAGCTCACCTGCAACCTGCTCCCTTTATGGGATCTCGGAGCCTATGACATCCACATAAATCATGGAATGATTTGGGTTGGAAGGGACCTTAAAGAGCACCTTGTTCCAACACCCCTGCCATGGACAGGGACACTTTCCACTAGCCCAGGTTGCTCCAAGCCCCGTCCAACCTGGCCTTGGACACTCCCAGGGATGGGGCAGCCAGAGCTTCTCTGGGCAGACATGACACTTTGTATCAGACTATGTGTAGGAAATCAGGTGCTTTCAGAATAATTAGGGCTTGTTGAACAAGTACCTGCTGACCAAGTTTTCTGTTTTTCAAGTCCTGTGAGAGGTAGAGGGCTACAGCACACAATCAGTAAGTGCTTCTGGAAGAGAAAAAAAGAGTAGCTATGCACTGTACCCTACTCCCTCAAGCTTTCAGATAGATGGTTTTAGGATGTGTTTGGGGTTTTTTAATGTGTAAATCTGCCTGTGCAGTTCAGACAGCAGTCACGGGATAGAAAAAGAAGCATTTTGAAAGACAGCCTAGAAGTCATTTCATGCCATCTAAATATGTGATTTACATGAGAGCAGAGTCTCTGCTGCTCTGGGTTCCATTTAAAGTCTACTGAGACAATTGTATTTGGGTGAGAGTAGAAAATGGAAGGGGTGAAAAGTTCATTTCCCATTTTAGCTTGCAGACACACAGGCAAAGAAGCATCAGGGCCTGCAGGTGCAGCCTAGATTTTGGGTTCTGCTGCATGCAAGCATTTAAAAAATTAATTATTTGGTCATTGAACATGAAATCTGCCATATTCCTTGAGAATAAAGTGAAGGGGCAATCTCCAAAGTAATCTTATGAGTTACACCAGGAAATGACCGGACTCTGAACTTTTTTGTGGGAACATAGGCAATCCCCTCTCTCTGCTGTAGGAAGGAAAGAAATATAATGTTTTAAATTAAGTGTTATGATATAACTGGTGGGTTTGCTTTATTTAGATTTTCCTCTAAGTTTAATAAACAACTTTGAAGCATTCAGTAAGACCCAGAATATATGCAAGAGTAGTACAACTAATCCCATTAAATGTAAAATAGCACGTAAGTGGAAAGCTTTTGTTGTTGAATTCCTGCTGATTAGAAACAGAAGGGATGTTTCAGGAAGCTTTGAAAATAGGTAGTAGATGACATTTATCCTTGATCTGAAATGCCTAAACATACTACATTGTTAGTACAGCTGAACTGTGACCTTCCAGCTTGCCAATACAGATAAACACACATGTTATCAGGTAAATCACGCAGAAGAGAAATTTCCTGAGGAGACTGGTGAAGCCCCACTCTTAGGAAATGATGGTTATTAACTCATTAGGTTCTGTCTATCTCTGTCTTTTTGTATGTGAGCTCTCCACACAGCTGTAAGGATAATTAGTTTCCTTTGGCTTAGTGAGTATTAAGGAGTATTAAAATGCTTAGTTTGTATGGAAAACAAACATATTCATGGTCTGGGAGAAAACCATGCAGAAAGGGAAATAAACCCCCAAAGTCTGACAGAACCCTGATCCCAGGCTAGGTGTGATGGGTTTGTTGTGTTTGGATACATGATGTCAGATGGTTTTGTGGCAAATATTACTGACTTCATTTAGTGAGTGGATTTGTCTAGGCATAACCAGATTGAAGAGTCAGTATCCTGCTCTGAATTAGATTTCAGTAACGCAGATGTGTATGTGCACCTGACTAGTCTGACAAGAGGTTTCATGCAGGAGATGCTGTACCCTAGGGATACACTGGATTCTTGCACATTACTGTATTTTTGTGGTGAAATGGGTAAGTTGCTGTCATTGTCTTATGTCTTGTGTTCAACCTAATAAGTTGATTAGAGGGCTGGAGCACCTCTCCTGTGAGGAAAGGCTGAGAGAATTTGGATTACTCAGCCTGGAGAAGAGAAGGCTTTGGAGTGGTGTAATTGCAACCTTTCAGTACCTGAAGGGAGCTAAGGGAGATGGAGACTTTGGACAAGGGCCTGGAGAGACAGGACAAGGGGGAATGGCTTCAGACTGCCAGGGGGCAGGGTTAGATGGGATATTGGGAAGAAATTCTTCCCTGTGAGGGTGGGGAGGCCCTGGCACAGGTTGCTCAGGCAAGTTGTGGCTGCCCCATCCCTGGAAGTGTCCAAGGCCAGGCTGGATGGAGCTCTAAGCAACCTGGGCTAGTGGAAAGTGTCCCTGCCCATGGCAGGGGGTGGAACTGGGTGATCTTTGTATCCGTTCCAGTCCAGACTATTCTATGAGTCTGTGATTCTCTGCTCACATAAAAATGGCACAGCCACACACTGTGCCATTTCAGCTGTGCTGTGGTGGCCCTGTGGTCCACAGAGTCTTGTCACACTGTACTCGTCAAAGGAATTTTTCTGCTATTCAGTGCTGCAGGCTTCTCCCCAGCCGCAGCAAGGGTGGGCTGAACATGTTTTGAGGTCACCTTCAGCAGTCTTTTTCCTGCCAGGAACAGAAAAAAAGCATTGGGTCTGGGCCAATGTTGTTTGGAATTAATGTTATATGGACTTGTTGGGAAAAAAGAAAGGATTTATTTGTCAAATAGGGCTTAATTTATTAGGCACAATATAAAAGCTCACTTTTTTTTATTGCTGTAGAAAGACAATTGATTAATAATTTGGAAAAAGGCCAAGACACACAAATTCACTCTTGTAATTTGTCATCTCAGCAATATAGATGGTACCTGAGCAAAACAATTTATTAAACAGAATTGAAATCTGGTTCATATTGATGCGTTTAGTATGAAAGGACTTTCTAAGACACTGCTGTTACTAGCAGGAGACATGCAAAAAAATCTAAAGTAGCTGGATAAGACTGCAGGAAATTTACAGAAAAGTTATAACTGATAAAATGGAGGAACTTTCATATAAATAATTACTTCCAAATATACTTGAGGCTAGGCAGGTTAAAGTCACTCAAACAACTTCAGCAGTTCCTGGAATGAATACAAACTGAAAGTCAAAGCTTCTTCATCATTAAATACTATCTTAGGGTGAAAAGAAGTATACAGTCTCCTCTAGTTCTTGACTAAATATCACATTGTAAAAGCAGTCACGTCACCTCCGTGTGCCATGGAAGTTCAGAGATGCCAAAGATTCCATGTGCCAAACCTGTTACAGAGATGGTCTCAGAGATAGTTCCAAATATGTTGTGTACACTCATTTCTTTGACTTTGTAACATGGACCTACTGAGTAAGTATGGGAAAGCTTAAAAAAAGGAATCATGCTGTCCAGACATGTTTATTTTGCTGCCAGACAGGAGAAAGGTTGTTAAGCAGCAGAATGTGCTTTTTTAGCTTTTGAACCAGGAGAACCGTATGTCTGCATGCACAACACACAGTTTATTTCATAAACTAGAGAATTGTTCATACAACAATACAGAAGAAGAACCATTAAAGAATAAGAAATACAGCAGATGCTGTTCATTTAATGAAATGGCTGCTAAAGTAGATGCAGGATTCTTCATTACTGCTACAGGGGTACAGAGCAGTCAGTAGCTGATGTTTACTGGCAGAACATTGGAGAGCTCCCTATAAACTGTCTGTTTTGTTTTCTCTTCCTTGACCTCTTTCACCAGCAGGAGACATTTCTTCTTCTCCTTTCAGTGCCATTTCATCCTCTTCCAAGGCATGTGGAGTCCCTCTCAAATGGTTTTTCAGCCTAGCTTTGTACCAACACAGTTCCCCTCTTTTCTAACCCCAAAAATCTTTACCTCGTCAACTGGGCAGCTCTGACACATGATGCTGGAGACATAGACCAGTGGTATTGGAATTGTTTGTGTGGTATTGCAAGGATTTGTGAGTGGCTGGGGATGTTAGAAGTGTGAGAGATCATGAGTTTTGATAATGCACTTTTAGCATGTAGATAAGAATGTTTTCATCAGATTTGAGGGCTTTAGCACCAGTGCATAAACACTGAGCTTTCCCATGATCACAATCCTTTAAACACTTAAAATTATATATTAAAATAGATATGCTGTTCCTATTCAGAATTGGGAGCTCTGTAACTGACAACAATTTTTCAAAGTTTAAGAGAAAAGAAAACAGCCAGGTTTTAAGACTTTCTCTCATAGAAGAACCTAATTTTATTGCAATTCATTATGCTATAAAATTGCCCTTGTCAGAGCAACATATGCAAATATTTCAATCTGATTAGCTCAATCTAATCAAAATCATGGAAATAAAATTAAAACTTATTTCACAGTGCAAGCATAAACCTGGGGAGAGAACTTTATATTTGTCTCTCTAAAATATTGTGATCTATAAAAAATACCACAATATTCTGTGATTCTGTGAAGGCAGTGAATATTTCTGAGACCAGATTGTGCACCCTGATGGAAGGAGTCCTGTGATATCTCTACCCAGGGAATTCAGTTCTCTCCTGGTTTTGCTCTAGGGCTGTGTCTGCTGCTCAGCCACATTGCACACATACAGACACACAAGCACATGCTGCTTGGCCTCAGGTTCCATTCTGGGATGCACCAACTCAGAATCACAGAGTCACAGAATGGTTCAGGCTGGAAGGGCTCACAGTGGGTCATCTGGTCCCACCTCCCTGCTCAAGCAGGGCCATTCCAGAGCACATGGCACAGGATTGAGTCCAGAATATCTTCAGTGAGGGAGACCCCACATCCTCCCTGGGCAATCTGTTCCAGTGTGTGGTCACTCACACAGTAAAGAAGTTCTTTCTCATGTTCAGGCAGAACTTCCTGGGCATCAGTTTCTGTTACCTCTTGTCCTATTGCTCAGCACCACCGAGCAGAGCTTGGGTCCATCCTCTTGACACCCTCTCTTCAGACACTCTTTTCCTGCATGAGGAGTCCTGGACACAGCTGAGAGGATGGTTTGCTAAAATATCCCACATGGATGTGCATAAGGCCAAGACTGACACCCCCCACCCTGGACACTCTTTTAACCATATCTCAAAAGACTTGACATCCTTTTGCCATGCAATACACATGCTTGTGTTTCCTGCCTGAAAACACTACAGTGGGCTGCATCACAGCCATCTCTTATTGCATATACTTCAGATTCAAAAGAACAATAAAGAACAACTGGAAAAACTTGAGATCCAAAGTGTGTTGGGCTCAGCAGTGTGTGGAGTGAATCAGCATGTCCTAACACTGAGCAGCCTGGACAGGAGCCAGTGGTAACCCCCTGATGAGCAGCCAGGCAACCAAGAGTCCCTCTAGGCTGAAGCCAGAGCTCTCAAATGGGAAGCTCATGCTCGTTGAGGGCTTGTATTTAATGATGCTTTAAGCTTTTCTTGCTGTTTTGACTTTTTCAGAACCTGAGGCGGGAGAGGTGTCCCCCCCAGTGGGAGCTGGTGTGAACAGCAACAGCTGGACCTTTAAATTTGGACCGGGCAATTCCAAACAAGGTGGTCCTGGTGAGTTGCCAGACAAATTCATTATCCCAGGATCTCCCGCAATCATCTCCATCCGGCAGGAGCCACCAAACAGCCAAATTGACAAAAGTGACTTCATAACCTTTGGCAAGAAGGAAGAGACCAAGAAAAAGAAGAAAAAGAAGAAGGGAAACAAGACTCAGGAGAAAAAAGAAAAGGGCAACAGCACCACTGAGAACAGTGACCAGTGAGGGGGTTATACTGAAAGAACCCACTTAGCCAGTTTTTGTAATAATGGCAGATTTCTCCTATGTAGCAACTCCCAACTTCTTCCTACTGTTAAAAAATTTCCTGTATGTACAGACTTGAGAAAATCAGCAGGAAATTCACAGTGTCTGTCTGAATTGCTTAACAGGTTTTGTCTTGAAAGCTTTATTAAGTCTGGTGTTAACTCTTTTTCTCCACTCTGGCTTGTTTTCAGAATCTAAAAAGCAGACACAAGTTTCCTTTCTCCTACGCCGAAAAGGAGAATCTTCACAGTACAGCCAGTGAGAGGTTGGACTCTGCACTGTGGTTCCTGTGCTCCTGTCTTGATGACACTTACAGGACAGGTTTAAAAGTTTTAATGTTGTGCACCCTCTATCTGATTGGAAATATTTGTGTGCAGATGTCAGCTAGGTGATATGAGATCAGATTACAAAATGCAAGAAGAGCTGGTAAATATGCAACAGGGGAAACACCTAATGAACACTAATGTTCAAAGATGTTCAGGCTGGGGAGAAAATATCTGAAAGGAGATGAGCAGACTTGTCAAATCTTGAGAAGTCGCTGTGTGGAAATACTGAGTCCTATACATGACGTATTGTACACACTGCTTCAATTGAAACCTCACATTTACAGCTCTTTTAGAGACCATAAATTATATCTATTTACCAAGCAAGCCATTGGGAAAATTGTCCCTTAAAGCCCTGCATTACCCTGGCAAGACCAGCCCTCAGAGTGTAAGAAGGGCTGGGCTGACATCCCAGGAATGTAACTGTGATGCTCTGTGTCCCTGTTTCCACTCTAACATTATTTTGCACATTATGTCTCTGAAAAGGTCAGAGTTTTTCCACGACACTTATGCAAAAGAGAGAAAAAAGAAACGTTAACTATGCTATTTGTTATTTGAGATATTTATTTATAAAGAAATATAGCTGTAAATGTTAAAGAAATATGATGCCCTTTAACCCAAACAGAAGTCAATCTAGAGCCATTATAAATTACAATTGCTGCTATTAAAGTGCTTTAGAAAAATTGCCTGAAACATCTGTATTATATCGGCCACTTGCCAATAACAGCTTTATTCTGTCGGGTGACTTGGGGGCTGCCTCTTGCATGTATTAATAAATACAAGAATATCTTCTCTTTTTTTTTGCATTAATCTGCACTTTGAATACACCTTTGCAAACAAACTGTCCTAATATGAAGAAGCAGAAGCAAACTCCTCACACAAATGGATTTATTAACCTGCTAGCTCTGTGCAGTACCTTGGTGTTACCTCCCACACAACCTTTTCTGATTTTAGTTTAACTTTTCTATGAGATTATGAATTTCTGACCCTACTAACACTCCCTATGTAAAATTCAAGTACTGTATGTATGCTGTATGCTCTTATAAGAATCCTGAAATATTTATTCTGTGCTTGTGTATGTGAATGTCAATGCAACTATTATTAGAGTGGACTTTAAGCTTTACCGTTGAATGTAAATTCATTATTTCTTTTTTGTACACTTGTGAAAAAGTGCAGTAGTGTTAATTTTTTTAAGCCACTGTTGATTATCAGTTCTTTTGTGTATGAATCACAAGTAAAATATCTTTCTTAAACCAAGCCATGCATGCATTTTGGGATTTATTGGTAAGAATCTGTGAAGCTGAAGTTCTGTGAATTAAACCTAAGGGTATAAAAGGAGTATTGAATGTGGCTGAGGATGTTGATATAAAACCAATACTTGTACTTTTAAATAGAATATATCTGATGAGGGAATTCCAAGGCATTTTCTACATTATTGTACATTCACAGAATAAAGCTCAAGTGTCGTGTTAATTGGAACTGTGTAAGAAACTACATAGCTCTGAAATTTCTAACAGGCCCTTTAATCTAGGATCAAAGAGAACAACTGGATTTCTTGAGACATGTCCTGGATGTTTTAAGTTTCCAAACTGCTGACAGTTCAGAATAGAACAATTCCTATTCATTTTTAAGAACCTGCAGCAAGTCTTAAAACATCACAGAAAAGCTCTAATAAAAGAATTCATATCTCAAAGCATGAACCACCAATGGCCTCATGTGGTCTATTTAGAGTTTTCTTTTTCTACCAGTCTTGTTTTACTGACAATAAAAAAGGTGCTACTTGAGAAAGAGAATGCTTGATTCAGTTTTAAAGGCTAGACAGACTTAAGCTTTGGGGAGGGAACTGTTCTTTTATGCAAACGTGCTATGCAAGTACATTTTAGATGTACTTTGGTATTTTTTCATTTGGTGACTAATCCAACAGCTCCCAAAACGTTCATCAGCTGGAGTTACAGGGGTGACTTAAACACACAGAAGGATACAGTTGTTTTATACTCATCATAAAGTGGTTCTCTCAATGCCTCTGGCAAAAATCCAGCACAAAGACTTAATTCTTACAGGAATCTTTAACATTTGATTATTTTTAGATTTTAATTGAATATTTGCTTTTCTTCTGAGTGCTTGCATTTTCCCCTATGCAAGCCAATCTGATTCATTCATTTTTCATCAGTGGTCATACACAGCAGGTTTTCCAAAGCTTGCATCTGTCAGAATGAACCAAGAGCTGCAGTAGGTCTGCAGTTTGCTGGTTTGAACACAAAATTACATGAACCAATGCTGCCTTTGATACAGGTTCTTACTGCTGGGGGACCATATGCATTGTAAGACAAAAGCAGAATATCTGAAGATAATAATTCCAGCATGGAGAGCTGATAGAGCAGAGAAAAAACTCTCAGAGGAGAGAAGAAGCTCTTGCTGGAATTGTTTAAAAAGAGGCTGGATTGCACTAGTAGGATATACATTCCATGGAGTCACTGTGTTTTCAGAACACTGAATCGGGCACCTCACCAGATTTTTAAAAGGTTTTTCCTAATTTGAACCGTCTAGTACAACTGGAATGCTGAGACGTCTACAGTGAAATTTGGCAATTTCATGACTAATATGCAAATTATATCATTGACATTCATGATTTTGGTTGTCCAGAAGGAGAATAAACCCTTGGCATGAAGCATATTTGGAGAACCAGGGGTGGGTGGGGGTGGGATTTGCAGAGTCTGCCAACAGTTTTAGGGGTTGCTGTTTGAACATCACACAACAATGGGAATTGAGAACCAGAGGAGGCCAAGATCTCCACCAATTAAGAAACAAATGTTTCTTTTATCCTACTGCTGACAATGAAATGAGCAAGACAAAGTACACACAGAGTTTGTTAACAAGGACATTACAATTGTGGGGCCTTTTTCTTACTTCAACAGTTTATTTCTCTCAGAATCCACAGATACTTTCTGTGAGTGTGTTGTCTTTGGAAGTCTGGTTTCTATGCATACAAGATCAGTGGTCAAATCTATTGGGCTTTTATAACAATAAACCTGAGTTATGTTGTATATTAATTACATCCTGTCATTAAAAAGAAATCTCATTTTACATTAGGCTTCTAAGGCTTAGTCTTGTGCAGTTTCTTTCTACTCAGTACTTGGGTCATTGCACATCATAGGAGGGAATCCAGTTGAAGTTTTCCAATCATCTTACATAAGGGGAAGAACATAGAACCCAAAATGCACTTTCCAAATTTCATATATGGAGAACCATTATGGAGTTATCTTCAGACAGTTTTAATATCTTTTAGGATTCTCTTTATTTCCCCTTCTTCACTCATTTGATGCATTTCAACAGTTTGTGTAAACAACTGGGTAAGATAAATTACGTACAATTTTCCTTCCATATCCAATTCTCCCCTATCAGCAGTTTTGTGAACCTCTTGTAAGACAAGTATTGATCAAGGAGTTGAGCCATTATCCTCATTTGAGTCCTACAGAATGAGAAGGTTCCTCAGTTTTGCTGTTATTTGATTGCTTGGAAACTCCTGGCTGTTCCTTGACAGAGACTTTTTAAAGAGGGTGCCAAGGGTTCTGTTAAGGCTCCTCTAAATATGCAGAAATTTCACTTTGATCAAAAATTGGGCTTTGGTGAGTAAATGTACGCTGAAGTCCTTTGGTTTGTTCCTTCCCATCTCTGAAGGAGAAACGAACAACAGCTGATCAATGTTTTGATATCACACATAGTTTAATATACATGCAGCAAATCCATACCCTGGCAAGCACAGGATGGGCTGAGGACTCCAAACACTGCAATAATAACTCGTGGTTATGAAGCGCTTCATGCTGGAATGGTTCAGAATTTGCATGATGCTCACACATGCCTGAGCAGCTGCTTGGCCACAACAAAGCTGAACAGACAGAGAATGCAATAGCACAGCTATAATAAAATAAATACTTTAACACATTTTACTGACCCTGTGCAGGCTAAACCAGCATAGTATGAAATCAATACTGATGGCATATACATTCATTTTCCATTAGCTCTTTATGTGGGGATGCTGCACTCTCTACTCTCCTGGGTTCTTTCTCCTCTCTGTGGCCTCTATTCCTCTCTAGAGGATTCAGTGACATTGCTCTGCATTTGCAGGTGTGTATGCAAGCATTTATACAGAAAGCCAACTTGTATCATGGGCTGCATCCAAAGCAGGATGACCACCAGGTCAAAGGAGGGGATTCTGCCCCTCTGCCCCACTCAGGTGAGACCGCGCCTGCAGAGCTGCCTCTAGCCCTGGGGTCCCAGCACAGGAAGGACATGGAGCTGTTGGAGTGAGTCCAAGATGATCAGAGGGATGTAGCAGCTCTGCTGTGAGAATTGGGATTGTTCAGCCTGGAGAACAGAAGGCTTCAGGGTGACCTAATTGTGGCCTTTCAGTACAAGAAGGAGCCAACAGCAAAGATGGAGAGAGACTATTTACAAGGGCCTGGAGTGACAGGGCAAGGGGGAATGGCTCCAAACTGAAAGAGAGTGAGGTTAGGTTAGATATTAGAAAGAAATTCTTCTTTGGTTGAGCCCAGGGTGGGCAGTCCCTGTCACAGGTTTCCCAGAAAAGCTGTGGCTGCCCCATTACTGGAATGTTCAAGGCTGGGTTGGACAGGGCTTGGAGCAATCTGGGATAGTGGAAGGTGTCCCTGCCCATGGCAGGGGGCTGGAACAAGATGGTCTTTAAGGTTCTTTCCAACCCAAACCATTCTATGATTCTGTGATTCTATATATAAAAATCTGGGACCTGGTTATG
>JAWWTY010000027.1:2481522-2511749 GCA_035222235.1 Margarornis squamiger | reverse complement strand
TGTCTCACATGGTGAGAGGAGCATATCTTACAGTGCACCGTGGATTTCCTTTCATAGCCCAGTGTTGCCTCCATGCAATCACTCTGACACAGGTATTAACATCAAAAGATGACAGAGATGTAGGGAAGTAAACATCTCTCAGAAACCACACAGCTTGAAAATACTAAAATGTTTGCCTGCCAGTGGTGCCCAGAGCTATGTCACTGTTGTCTGCAAAAAGAGAGCAAGTGACTCATCCACATTTGAGAACTGATGTCTGGATCATATTACAAAACAAACATGCTAGGCTTCAAAATCAGATTTTAAAACCAGGGCACTGACAAAGAATTGCAGGTATTAAGCTGGTCTTCATATCAAACAGTGCATCCCTAAGTCTGTTGTCACTCCTACTCTTTGTTCCTTCATTATGGTGGGGGGGGACACGTGAGAACTGGGACACGTCATGAAGAGATAACCGCATTTATGCTGTCACGTGGGAAACACTATCCTACAGGCATTCTGTGGCAATGAGGCACATAAATGAGGTGTGGGGCACACTTATGGGGCTTAATGTTAGGTGAAAGCTGACAATGCCACCAGCAGGAGTCAGATCTGAATCTCTTACCAAGTGTGAGACCCTGAAGGATTCCCTGTGGTCTCAGCAGTGAGTAGTGCATCAGTGCTGGGGCATTACACATGATTTCAGGCTTCAGCATTGAGATGGGATAACATTACAGCTGGTCCTGGCACTCCTATTCCAGCTCCTTTGACGATATTTTATGGACAATTCAAGTGTCTTGGCACCACCTGAGCTGCACTGAGTGGAAGTAGAAAGTCCTTGCCCATTAATTACAGGAATGGCGCCACACAAGAAGCCTGACAAGATATAGTAATTGTTAAAACACATCAATCACAGCCACCCTGGACTTTTAATTCTGCAATAGTTTTCCTGTTAAATAAATCCTTCAGCTTTTCTGTGACTCACAATTCCATTGAGTCCACCCTCACTGGGAACTACGTGTGTGGTTCTGGGGGAAGTCAGACTGAAAATGTGTGTAGATGCAATCCTCTGTCCTAAGACCCCAGAGTATCACAGCCCTTCTCCAGGAAGGTATGAATTACTCCTTACCTTGAAAAACTTCCTTCTGTAGCTGTTTAAAGAATCTTATCTGAAGTCTTTCAGGTGTGAAAGGGTGGGCTAAGCAATTACAAATCAAATCAATTCTGTACCCAAGGATTTAAGGCCTTTCAGATATCCCCACTTCTATCCCCAAATTATCTACACTGTCAAAGCCTTTACTGACTAGTCTTCACCTTTTTCTTCATCACCTATGGTGCAAACAAGCCTTAGGCTCAATGTGGACCCAGGACCTCATTTCATGGGCTGGCAAAAGAGGCTCAGGACCTGCCTAAAGCCTCATTGCCAACCTGGCTCTTCCCAGACGCTGTGAACCCCGACTGTGAGCAGCTTCATCCACCACCAGGGTCACATAGTGACAGGATGAAGGGGCTTAACTTTGCTGAACTTGCTCTCACCTCCCTACCTTCTGTGTGGAAATTACCTGCGGTGCATGTTAGATAAGAGACAAGCCTAAAATAATGAAAAAATCTAGCCTAAAATCTGCTTGTCTTCTTAGATGCTTAAAAGGGGATTAGACAACATTTAGGTACTGACATTTGAGGAAATGATCCACAAAGCTCCTGATGGGTGTTTACACAATAAAGAGGATCTGCCTACCCCCAAGGGTGTGTAAATTGTGTTAGTCCAGCTACTTGTAGACTCAGAAGGTTCTTTGTAAGAATTTAAGCTGCCACCAAGCATCACAAAAGCTACCTTGATCTTTCCAAAGCCACATGTAACAATCTCTTGTTAATCTACTTCAGTGCAGTCACAATATAAATGTAATCCTGAAGAGCTGCATCTTACCCTGAAGGTTGATTGCACTGAAAATGGCAGGCATGAGTATCTCTCTCTGTTCTCAGGGAGCAAATGACACAAAAAGGTGAAACTAGTTTTGTTTTATCCTCTGGCTCCCTTCACACACACAAAGGTAAGTCTCAGCTGGCCAAATCAGGTCAGATTCTGACCAGCAGCACAAGCAAAGACATTTATTCACCAGAAAGTGTTGAGAGTGTTATGTGACTGAATTCTTTCACAACATTAGAAGATACCGGAGATTCAGCATGACAGGTCAACCCAGGGCACTAAATGCACTTACTTTCAGTCAGAGGGAGGGGCTAGTGTGCTTATAGATCTCACTAATGGCCCCCTGGGTCAAGCAAGCTTTCACAAATGGACTGCCTGTAATATCCTTAAAGCTGCCAAAATATGCTGTTGGGCTCGTGGCAGGAACTGCTGACCTGTGAGTTATATTGCTCTGTTTTTTTGTATCTAAGAAAAAAATTAAAATTCCTATGAGGTGTCTTTGCTTTGGCCCTTATTGTGCACTGCTGGGCTCCCCCTGTGAACCCGTCAAGCCATGTAGGTTCAGTCATTAATATGCACACAGGCTAATGTAAAGCAGGCTGGAAGTAGCAGGATATTGCAGGGCTATAATGCCAAAGCCTTCACAACCTGATCAATATTGATGGTGCAGTTAGTTCTGCATTGATTAACTTCCAGAGTAAAATCCCTACAGCAAGTGAGCTTTGTGGTGAAGCTCTGCTGCCACTGTGTCTGCCAGAACTGTGCAGCTGTATGAGATAATAAATAGGTCACAGGCAAACTGCAGGTGTAGGTGTGTGCAGATGTTACACCGTGCAATGAAACACCTACAGGATGGCTGCACACCCCACAGGGTAGACTATGGACTTATGTTCTGCAAAGTCCTGTCCTTGCCCAACATAGAGGTTTGTACTAAAAGCTCTTTAACCCCAGAGGCACTTGTCCATGCTCCCTGACCCGGCTGTGTAAGGACATGTGTATACTGCACCATATATGTCTATATTGTTGACTGTAGGTGCCAGTGGGCTTTTGCCTGCTGGTACCTGATCTGTGTAAAGGCATGGGACTGGATGTAGAATCCATACATGCTGCCAATCAGTGGTGGGATTGTGGTGGCAAATGGGAGAGATGACCCACCCACAGGGCAAATAAAGATTTGCTTGAGCCCATCCTGAAAGATTCCAGGTTTCTTCATGCCTGTGTAGCTGGGTGAGGTCAGTTTCCTCTGCTTTGGTAACTTAAAGTTTAACCACAAGTCTTGTGTCCTTTTTTAAATGCATGGAGGAGACTACATCTTGCTGTATTTTTTATTTACTTCCTTCTCCTGCCCGGGTCCAGCTCCCCTAAAGGGCAGAACTGGGCAAGTTCAGCAAGATTGTATTTCTACCCTTGTCCAGCCACACATTTTAAATGAAGACACTGTCCAAACACCTCCCGTTTAAGCCTATCATGTCAGCTTCTCTTCTGCTCTCCTACCAACCCACCTACCCCAAGTTCTGTTTCAGAAAACTGTATAAAATGCTTTGAAAAGCTGTGTTCCTTCCTTCCTGGCAACTAATGGCTCACGAATTTTTGTAAATTTGGGTGGCCAATGTCTGACACAGGCCAAGAACTCCCTAACCTCCACCAATCACTGTCCCAATCCTTCCCTGGCAACATTTACACACTGAGGGACAATCCCAGCTGACATACTGAGCATAAGCTCCCAATGGACTTGTTCAGTGACTAGTCCAAAGCCCTTTTCAATACATGGCTGTCATGGATATGATTCCTCTAGTCAGACACATGACCTACATTCTTGATCATATAAGATAATGCCTTTGGATGTTGTAGAGATGTGTCTGAGTTGCTCTCCATCTTCCAAACCAGTTCAAGTTAGTCTGTATAACTGACCTAAGTGTCTCATTTCTGATAGTATGTGCCATTTGTGTGTTTTACCTCAAATAATTTTGAATCTTCTTCTACGCTACTAATTTAGCAGCATTTGGTGAATAAGAATTCCCCTGGAGATACACAGGAGATCCCAGAAAAAGATTCACACTGGCCACATTCTATGTGTTTTAAGACATTTTGTAGCCAATTTATTTGATGGTCCTTGTGGGTCCCGTCCAACTCAGAATATTCAATAATTCTATGATTATAGCTTTATTATATATCATCGCTGTTGTGTAAAATTAAGGCATATGATTTGATTTGGGGTTTTTGTTAACACAGTTTTCTGTATAAATCAGGCCAATGATCCATTAAAAAATTGTATTGCACTTATTTGACAAGACCTATTTTTCATAAACCCAGTTTTATTCTTTGCTCTTTACATACCATACCTACCTTTTCTTATTTTCTCCTGGCACAAATTTCAGGGCCTTTGCCCTCTAGTTTTCTAACTCTTGCCATTTGGCCTCTTTCACTGATCTCTCTCCAGAGTTTCAAGAGGTGTTGAAATAATCAGTCACTGAAGGAACCTGAGCCAATTCTTGCATCATTGTTAAATGAAGATATAGAATCATAGAACAGAATCACAGAATGGTTTGGGTTGGAAAGGATTTCTAAAGACCATTTATTCAAATCCCCCTGCCATGGGCAGGGACACCCTCCACTAGACCAGGTTGCTCCAACCTGGCCTTGAACACTTCCAGGGATAGGGCAGCCAGAGCTTCTCTGAACAGCCTGTGCCAGAGTCTCACCATCCTCTCAACAAGGAATTTTTTCCATATATCTAACCTAAATTTCTCCACTTTCTGTTTGAACCCATTACTTCTTGTCCTATCACTGAATTTGTGATGAAGGTTCCCTCGCTGACTGCCTCATAGGCCAGTTCAGACACTGGAAGATGCTCCAAGATTTCCATGGAACCTTCTTTTCTCTGGGCTGAACAGCCCCGACTTTCTCAGCCTTTCCTCACCTATCTCACATATCTATGTCACCTGCCATCAGCTCCAGGTACTCTTACACACGCAAAAAATATAAATGCACGTGAACAGATGCTCACTTGTTGCACTGTGCAGTATTTTATCTGTTTTGACTGTCATCACAGGAGAGGTTTATTTTATCCTTAATAAAGCAGGACTACCATTTCAGGTGAAGCCTATGGGCCAATACTTTGATAAAAGTATTTTGATACTTTTGATAAAATCACTAGTGAAGTCCAGGCACAGCACATAAGGAACCCATCTGCAAAAGTTCTCATTTCTTATAGTAATTTTTGACAGATACTTATCTAGCAATTTCTCATTCTCTTCAAGGCTCTCTAGGATCAAGTTCTCTCAGCTTCTCAGGGCCTGTTTCTTATCTCATAGTTACCCTTATATTGGCAGTGGAGTGTACTGAAGCTTGGACTGTAATGAAATCTTTTACTCAAGCCACAGTGAAGTGTGATATTCAATATAATGCCTCTGCCAAAAGCACTTCAGTGGAAGATAGGGAAATGTCACAAATCTAATTGTCAAGGCCGTGTGTGTGCTGCTGCAAACTGAGTCCTAAATCCTACTTTTAAGTATCTCATTCCACAGTCCCCTGGTGCAAAAGACTAGAAATTTTGCAGTGGTTTCATTTTTAGTTGCTCACATAATCAGTCCAGTCCTTCTGAACTGTTTCCTTTAATATGAAATTACATACATGGCACACTTTTCCTTTTTTCTCTAGAGCCCTGATTGTCCTATTCTCAGAAAATAGTCTCAGAGAAAATGTCAAAAATTATTAGAGAAGAACTGGAGATTTTAACACATGAAAGATGTGGGAGAAAGTTGTAGATAAGGGAGGTTTTCTGTAAATGTGAAGAGAAATGAAAGAGTTAAGGACATTGATTTTTGAACTATGAATGTTTCATTTCACCATTTTCAGCTCTTTGAGATGTGGCAGCTCACATTTCTCTGGCTGACTGCCGACTTAGGACAAGCTCTTCAAAATGGGCACACACTGTCAAGATCGTCTTCTGCTTGACAAGGACAAGCATGAAATAACAGGAATAATATAGGAATCTGATCACACAGTGGGCAAATATCACAAGGTCTTTCATCAACCTCTCGTTTTTAACAGTAATGAAATGTAGCATGCCACAATAAAAGCTGGGGGCAAGTTTGTATTTGCAGGCATGTTTTGGGAAAAGTGCATTATTACATACAATGCTTTCCTCAGTCAGTACAGGACATTTTCTGCTATAGTCACATATCTGGGCTTCTTCTTCAAATGCATCCAGCAAGGTCACTGTGATCATATCATTTTATTTCTGCTAATATAGGACCATCATGGTTCACTATGAATGTGGCTAAGAAAAGGCTTATGTAACTCTTGAGGCATCAACAGGTATCATTTTTTTTCTACCCAAACAAGGTTCATAGCAAAGTGTCTGTTCTTTGCATGTGTCTATTCTTTGCATGTGTCTGTTGTGGGCAATGACCACATCAGACATTACAAGGAATCAGGACTACTACTGTGAGAGAAATGGTCCAGAATGGCAATTTTTTGTTGTTGCCTGCTTAAGAAGTCCAGCACTGTTGGAAAATATATGGTAGCCCCACTGCATACACTGCCAGGTTGTATTGTATGGGAGAGACCATCCTGGATAATGAAACACAATTTTATGTACATTTAATTTATTTTATTTTATTTTTCTTCATCCAAGACAGCTGATCTGGAAATCAAAATCCAGCGGGAGCTGAAGGATTGGTCAGCTGGGTTTATTGGTTTTATTCAGGTTAAAAATCTTATTTACTAACCTCGCCATTTTCTTGCTTTAAAATTTGACCCTTTAATGCTTTATCAAAAACACTTTTCATTCATGTAATTTAAAAACAAGAAAGGATAACACGGTATTTTACAAAAGAGTTTGGCTTTTAAGAGGAAGCTGAGCTTTTTTTAATGCACAGCAGACTAGGAAAGAAGGTTATTCCATGTCAAAACCCTGAGGATAGAGGGAGTGGAAAAAATACTTTTAACAAAATTGTAAAAGAATAATTTGATCACAAAAAAAAAAAAGAGAGAGAGAGAAAAGGAAACACCTATTGAACAGTGTTTGGAGGTTCTACATCTTAAGAAATTAGTAGCTCAAATTCTAATATTTCTTTGTGTGATAGCAAGATTTTTTTCCTACAAAATTTAACTTCCTTTGTTAGATTTTTGAACTTTGAGAAAATGATTTTTTCAAGCATGTGAAGATCTACTTCTGCCACTTAAAATTTAAAGGGGAGTAAACAAGCAAGACATCCTCTGATATGATAAACTGCCTTGGGCCACAGAGTATCTGTTTGAACTGCTGCCAGCGGGAGATTGAACTTCATACACCTCTATCTTCAGAACAGAACATGATAGCAAAGATCTGCTCACAATCTAAAACTTCAAGGGACCAGATTGCTCAGCAGACAACAAACTAGTACACATCACTCAGTGCTGGGCAGCACAAAACTTAATGGACTGTGCTGCAGTTTCTGCACCTCATTAAAGCACTGGGGAGACTGAGTAGGGCCTGATGAAACCATATTGTTACAGCTGGAAAAGTATTTAAGATTTCCTTGTTGCATTGAAGGAGATTCTTTCTCAATAGCCAGGAGGGCTGGCCTTTATTCTTCTTTCTGCCTTTTTTTCTAATTCACTTTTGCCCAGCAATAACTTGTTCTGTCAGAGCTGTCAATTGTGGATCCTTTGAGTAAATTTGTGTGCACAGAAGCCTTCCTCCTTGTTTGCAGTGCTACAAGGCTGAAATCCTAATTTATTGCCAAGTGTTGTGTGTGGGGTAGGTTGTGGGGGTCATGGAACTATAGAATATACTGAATTGGAAGGGACCTGACAAGATCATGGAGTGCAGCTCCTGGCCCTGTGCAGGACACCCCAAGAATCCCACCATGTTCCTGAGAGCATTGTTGCTGCAGTCTTAAATATTAGGTGGATGCTTAAATATCATCCTTCCTCTTCCCCACTTATTCTGGTAAATAAATGAGTCACATTAATTTGTTTGCTCCTCTTTTAAGACACAAGTGATTGCAATCATTTAGGTTCTGAACTCTCTGTTTGGAAGAGGGATAAGGAAGAAAATAAAAATTAGCTCCTGATATTCAGCTCTGAGTTATCATTCCAGAGTGGCAATGTCAGAGAGAAACATAATTTCAGGAAGAGTTCAGACTAAATAGTTCTCAAGAGCATCAGCCCTCTCAGACTTTACCTTGCAGCTCAGTCCTAAATAGGCTGTGAAAAAATGAGTGAGCTGGAAGAACTTTTGCTCTTGATTTTTGGCAAATAGCAGCTTTTGACTGCAAGATGGAAGAATTATTTTTGTATTTGAATTCTACCGGAATTATTATTATTATCATCATCATTATTATTATTATTATCATCATTGCTATTATAATTATTACTACTACTATACAATATTACTCATTTCCTTCCTTAATGGTACAATGGAGTTTGAGGTGAAAAAGGAAATGGAAGAAACTTTAAGAACAACAAAGCCACCAAGGACCCTGTGGTTTCACGGGTAATGGTTCTTTCCAAAGAGAGGGTGGAAAATTTTGTTTCTGTGTGATCTCAAACTTCCTTTCAAAATTTGGTAGTAATTCTACCTCAAAAAGAGAATAGATGTTCAATAAGTATGGCAAACATTTAAAAACAACCTGTGGTTATCTCCTATACTTAAAAACAATTATTTAATTATGTCTTTGTGAAAGCCAGGATTTCTTCTTTCTAACTGTAGATATCTTAAAGTGGAACAGTTATTCAAAGCTGCTTTTTTGGGGGTGTGTGTTTAATGCCACAAGTTTATCCAAAGGCACTTGACCAGGTTGCTTCTACAGTCAACAAAGAAGATAATTCCTTGAGGGCAATTCTGCTGAGTGCTTTTACAAGTGAATTATGGCTTGGAGATGCTAATTCTTCTCTTCTAAAGGATCAAAGTCTTTTTTCTTTTCCCTTTCCAAAAGGGAGGGAGTGTATGGAGGATTACTTAGGATCAAGTAACTTCACTAGCTAAAGTAATGCAATAAATGTCTCAAGGAACAGCTAAAATTCTGATTGAGATGTGTTGGTTACAAATAAGGTTTTGCTGATCAACTGCGTGCTGAATAATTTACTGAAGATTCTAAAAAGGGGAGAGACACACAAGACAAGGCTTTTTGAGCTGCCTTTTCATGTTTTAAAAACACAGAACTTGGTTCCAAGATAGTGATAATAAGTTCTGAATTTAAGACAATACATTTTAAAGGACCGTATCGGAGAAGTGCAGAGGAATTATGTGAAGCCACAAGATGAAGTAGATAGTTCAGTGTTGCAATACAATCAGGGAGTTGTTGCCAACAAAGCACCTGCTCTCTAATTCAGGAAAAAAAGTTTCAAGCAGTATTAGGTAGTAGTAGGTGTTGGTTAAGATTTCTATTATGTAGAAGTTATTTCCTTCAAGAAATCAGTTGGTTTTTTCTCACTGTGAAAATTTTTAGGAAGGCTTTTCTAAGGCAGGACCTCACACAGCTGGACATAAGTTTGAATGCTGCCTTTAGAGCTCTTTTTTTTCTGAAAAACACCAGCTAAGAAATACTGGCTATTTTTGAATACTCAGTCTAAAAGAAAATCCCATGTTTTCAAATTTGTGAAATGTTATCCTTGCTTACTTAGTCCCCAGTGTCACAAATTGTCATCAATAATTTCACTCCAAATCATAAGTATGAAATTATACTGTTGAAGACTGTTATATTCACAGACAGCCCTTTGCAGATTTTCCAGATTAGTGTCCTTCTTTTCTGTAATAGTTTTGTTCAATCACCCCTGAATTTTTATGCTCATTTAAAAAGCAAGCATAGAGGACTCACTGAAAAACAAATGGAATAAACCACTAACTCAAACAGAGCAGCTTGAAGAATGAAGTAATGTAAATTGTAAATAAGGCTACAGTTCCTTCATTAGAGTAATGAGTATTTGTATGTTTGGACGAGGCACTTGAGACTGAGAGCTCTTTCTGGAGAAGATGAGTCTTTCGAAGATTCTGTAGCTAAATTGGAAGCCTGCTGCACCCCTGGAAGCAGAAACTCCATAAGCAGGATATAATTAATATCAGCTTGGTTTGAATTCAAACATGAGGACAATTATATTGCACATCTGTGGAAAAATTGTATAAGCATTTTTATACCTCTTGTCCCAGTAGAACTGATGTTGGCATTGCTAGGAACAGGTCACAGGCTTTATATGAACTGTGCCAGACTCCAGTCCCTTTCTCTTAGATGTGTCAGCAGCTTCCTACAAGAACTTTATGTGTGAACTCGAGCTTAAACTCAGGTTTTCAGCTATATCCACAATTTAAATATAGGGTAGCAGTGAAGGCCTTGAAAATATGGGCACATGTTGAAAGAGAGCCCCCAGAAATAAACTGATTATTGGTGATCAGACAGTGGTGATTAAACACACCCTGAAAAACTGAGAAAGGACTGTTTTGCTGTGAGGTGGTGATGGTGGTGGCAGCAAGAGCAGCAGCTTATCATGACATTAAAAAAAAAAACAAACAAACCACCATATAAATTCTAGCACAAACCAGGAAACAAACAGACTGAGACACATGTAGCAGCCTGGGGAAGTAACACCCCCAAACACAGTGCAGTGCACAAGTGAATGTCTTAGAACTGTCTGGAAAATGAAACACATATAAAAGGAGAAAACATTGATTTTTTTTGGGGGGGTTGTAAAGAAAGAATTATGCCTTTCTCAAAACTGATCACCTTCACCTCGTGGACTGAGATCATCAGGGACTGGAACTCTTGGCCCTGACTATATGACACCCCTTCCATGGAATTGAACACACAGTAAAATTAGAATAAGATTTTTAAAATTAAATATTTGACTACGTAGTGATGGTTATTAACAATAAGTACAAACAAATGTTAATTGTGTGTATCAGAAAAGTCAAGTGGGGTTGATCTGGTTTATCTGATCTCTAAATGCTCCCATCATAGCAATCTCCTTTCCCTTAATTAGTACAGTTGTACTCAGTTGCAGCACGGTAAGGGGTCTACTAAGGAATTTTATTCTCAGTAGTGAGGGAATAAAATATCTAATATTTAATACTGTATCTGGTGTTTATATATGTTATATTACATAGGACAAATGGGAAGTACATGGGCAAGATTTACAAAATCTAGTGGGATCCATCTCACCTAATCTGAGAAGTCCACAGCACAGATATCTGCATCTGATCTAATCTCTGAGTCTCCTTTCATATCCAGTGAAGGGAAATAAACTCTTCTGAAATTCTAGTCATTTGTCCTATCTTTGAGTGAGATGAGGTGACCCCTGAAAGGCCTATTTCTGTCTCTTTGTCAAGAGAGCCCAGACAATGAGCTCCAAGGTGACAGTCTGCACCACGAACATCTCCATTTTGACAGGGGAATCTCACCCTTTGGCTATTAGGGATGTCTGCTCCTGGAAGCTTGTCTAGCCAGAGGTTCCTTTTCTGTCTGTTCACAAGAGAAGCTACTAAAATATTAATTTAGATGGAGTAAGAGAGACCAGTAAGATTACTCTATTATTTCTAATCTTCTCCAAGCAGTTCAGTTTTTGGGGTCAAGTAGATATTGATTAGTTATTAATAAGCCCCCAAGTGAATGTGTTATGTTGGGGTTTTTTTCCTTGTTTAATTTTTCCCAGTCTCCCTTATCCTTAAGCCTTGCCACATCCCACTCTGTTCCCCAGTTTGAATCCCATATTGAGTGAGTGTGGAGAAATGCAGGTTTCTATGTTGACTGAAAGGTTAACAAGTTATTCTGGGGAGCAAGGTATGATGAAAATGCAACTTATACAAGGTAAAGTGAGAGGAAGACTAATGGAATGACGTTCAGGATCTCCTAGGGGTCACCAGCCCATAATATAGGACAAAGAGGCACAGAAAGAGGTTGGAGTGGTTGTAAGGATTCAGGGAGCAAAAAAACCCACAGAAATTAGGCAATGCAACTCCTGAGCCTGAGGTATTCTTTTCCCATGATTGAAAAGCAATTGCTAACTGAAAAGGCTGGACGTCAAGAGATGAGAGATTCCAGTGGAGAAGATCTGTAATAGGTCTGATCCCTAACACAGGTCCCTGTGCTACTCCTTTCCCAGGATCTCTTGGCTACTCTGAGCCCTGTAGCACCTTAAATTCCACTAAGCTGCTGTCCCTAATGGTTTATGCCATAGGAGATGATTTGGGAAGCAGTGGGGAAAAGAAACACTGCAACAGGCCGTGGATTACTGAAAAATACACTGAAAGGAGAAATATTTGCCACCATCTTCAAGCCTGTTGAAAGATGACAACACAGACACGTAGGGGTGTACCTGTCATGGTAGTTACTCCTGGGGGCCTTGCTCAGAGCACATGTGCTTTCATTTGACTAAAATAGCTCCCAGACAAAGGAAGAAATAAATTTAAAGTGACAGCTGCTAGAATTCAAGGTCTAGTAAAGACTCTAGGGATGTATTCTTCTACAGATTGCAGACAGATTAAAGGCATGGAACAAACACAAGTGGTTTACACCAGCTGCGTGTTGCTGACTCAATGGTAAAAAAAGTTACATTCCTCTTGCTTATACTCCTGTGCCATCACCATCTCTCTAACCTGTTGTAGAACTTGGGAACATGATGCAAGGTGACTTCTTTGGCTTAAAGTCTAAATTATCGTAAACATGACATGAAGGTACAAGTAGCAAAAGACAACAAATACTGTAAAATGCTTTCTGTCCCCTTTTACTCTCTGTCACCAGGCAAAGTGGTGTACTCTTGGACTCTGAACAATTCCAGCTCCTGGAGCTTCGTGTGCCAGTCTGACATTCTCAGGACTCATGAGGTAGATCCATTGTGGCCTGTACAGATCTTAGTGTGTATTTCTGGCCTTATCATGCACTGGAACCTGGTTCTATTATTACTGGAGACAGTAAAGAGCAAACATCCCAACCTGTCCCACTGTTATTCCTGAGATGCTGCTGATTTTTCTCTGCATTAATAACTTCAAATACTAGGTGAAATCCAAAAACTCTTGGATTAGAGAAAAGTAATTGGTTGATGACATAATAAAGAGACTAGCTGTTGGCTAACTGGCTAGTCCAGTGTTTAAAAGGAATCCTTTCCTGCTTAGACCCAAAGCAAACTATAAAACTGTTTAAATACACCTTATACTTGGTGGCGAACTTTGTGCTATCAGGGTGGGTTTTCTTGTTTTTGTTACAGTGGTAGGGAAAAGCAGTTTTATTTACTTTGCTCCTAATTCAGTCTTTGGGAGCACCTGATGGGATAGAGTGCTTTTCACAAACTTAAAACAAGAGTGTTCAATATATACATGAACATCTGAGATCCTCAGTCATTGATTGCTGCAGCAATTGAGCTGGCTTATATTTGGGCCAGGCTGTTGTTCTGGGATGTTTTATGCATCTTGTGCAGACTGCTTCACTCTGTAATGATAAATAGTTGTCTTATTAAGTCTGCATTAACAATCCCTTCTTGTATCTTCATCCTGGTGTAATAATATTTGGCAGACATTTTTTCTTGCCCATTATCTCCCAGCTTTTGTCTTGTGGTTGCTAGATCATGTGCTAGTGAGGTGAGAGACCTGTACTTCAAACTGTGTGCATCACTGATTGCTTTTTAAAATAAGGGACCTGAAAATGCATAAAATTGAGAACTGGGGTTTCGAAAGGAGTTGTTGAAGCAGTTATTAATCCTTAGAAAAGAAAACATGTAATATATTTTGAAATTCTAACAACTCTGATTCTTACTGGCATGACACAAAAGTCCCACAAATGGACAAGTGAAAGACTATGAAAATTTAAGATATCAAAGTCATTCTCACATCCCACTATAAGCAGGTTATTTATCTGATCATTTAAATTTAGTTAAAGCACTTACCTTGGACAACTGGACACTTTTATAAGTTATTTTAAATATAAAAATCCAGTAAACTTTGTGTCCTTAAAAATTCTTTAATCCTCTTCAGAATTTAAAGCTCCTAAGCTCAGTGTAATAAAACCCACTAACCACACTGTATGTTGAGAGACTAACATTGTGTCTTGTCATATCTAGAAAGGAGGTGAATTCAACATGCAGGTCACTGAAAGAAAATATCAGGCTAATGGTTCCCTGCCATTTGAAAAGGTTGTTGTGTGTCAAAGCAGCTCAGCAACTAGGAATTCACTTAGTGTCACGTGGGGAGAAAGAGGATTTCCAAGGAAAAGAAGGCACAAACAACTAACCTTTACAGATAAAAGTCAATATATTGGAATTTGCAAATGTGAAAACACTGCACTTCAAAATACAGGTATGATGCACTCTGTGGGTATTCGTTAACATGAGAATTTTTGAATCTTAGAATATTATGAAGTCCAGTGTCAAAAATCCTGGACCAACCTGCTGACAATCACAGATGGCTCTGTCAGGATCTGCCCTGTAATAATTTACTTTCATCTGCTTTTCTGATTCCTAATGAAATGCTGTCATCAAATGGTGCTGCTAATGATCCTTGTCAGCATGTGTGTAACTAGGAAATTATCCTAAAGATGGGTAGAATATACTCAATATAATTTACCCAACACTTCAAAAAACCTCTCACAGGAATTTCTGTTAACTCTGCAATAGAGACGATGATCGGTGTGAGGTCAGAGGCACTGCCTGGTCCAGTAGCATTGCATAAAGAGTATGTGTAGTTACAGTGGTCAAATGACATAAAAAATGACCAAATGGACTTCTAACTCACCTGGAACTCCAAATACATGCAGGTCCTGGCTCTGACATATCAGTCAAAATTGGTTTTAAAATTTCTTATTGAAGGGATCCTACTAATTCTCCAGTTAGCCCATTCCAGAGCTTAACTACCCTTATAGTGGCAAGTGTTTCTAGTGTGTAATGTAAATCCTCTTTGCTGCAAATTAAGCCTCTTACTTGCCCTCCTCCAGAGGACATGAGAACAATTGATCATTGCCTTCATTGCAATAACATTTAGTAAACTGGAAGGCTCTTCTCACTTTCCCTCAACCTCCTTATTTGTCATCTGATTTATTCTTCAAGGCTGTGATTTTGGAAAAACTGTATCTTTCTTGCTCTCTGTTGGATATTCTTTATGTTCTTGCTTCTTTAAATGTGGTGCCCACAGCAGGAACCAAGCTCTCACTAGTAACAAGTAGAGCAGAATAATTACCTTGTCATACACACAGCACTTCTGATAACATACTCCAGAATGTGATTTTCTAGGGTTTTTTTCAAGTGTCATTTTATGGCGTGTGAAGCGTTATAACCCCAGATATTTTCTGCAGTACTCACTCATTTAATTCCTCATTTTTGCTCTATTTGTTCTGCCCTTCCTGACTGTACCTTTTTGAATGTATCATTACGAGATTTTGTCTCATTTCAGACTTTCCCTCCCAAACTGACAACGTTCTTCTGAATTCCAAAGAGCTTCCCTTTTCCCCTGTCCCAGTTTGGCATCACCTAAGGTTTTGTGTGTATGACAGTAGCACATAAGGTGCTAGTAAAATAGTTCTGTGAAGTTGGATGCATGATTGACAGTAAACCTTAGTTTAAACACTGATTTATTTTGTTCAGAGTCAGTTATTTATTAATATTATGGTGATTTAGTCTGTGCCATTTCTAGGTTACAACTAGGATGCTTTTTAGAATCTATCTGCAAACTCAAGTACATAAAAGTTAAGCATCAGATTGAAAAGACAAGAAGGAAGAGGTCAGAGTTGGAGGGAAAGGTCATGAAAAGGTGACTGTCGACCTACATGGTATTGGGAAAAGAAAATGCACTGGAGCAAAGAAAGATGAGGGCCAGGCACAAGGATTCAGGGAGGTTTTATGAAGAGGAACAGAGGAATATTAGCAGACAGTTAACAGGCATACTTGGGTTGAGAAGTAAATGTGAAAAGAGATTCTGTTTTCTTTAGTCAGGAATGGAGCAGATTTGAAGAACAAAATTAATTTGGAAAATAGACAGATCATGTCACCAAAAGACAAATTCTTGCAGAACTGATAAACATCATGAGCAAAAGCAGATGTGTGTTTGGGACACAGACTCCAACTCTTATGAAAACAATTCCCTTTTGGATGGAAGTGGAACAGAGAAAATGGAGCAGTAACCTCAGTGCTATGACAGGGGGGTTTCTGATAGCAGATTGAAATTGTGGATGACAGGTGAACAACCAGATGAAGGGAAAGAGCAGTGAGAGATAATAGATACTTGTTTATCTTCTCCAAAAATAGATGTTGCTCACTATAGCAAACATGGGAATTGAGATGGATTATGCACAGTGCAGGCTTAACTCACATAGGCTTTTTCAAAGCTGTCTTGCTAAACCATAGAGATTTTAATGAGTTTAACCCTTGAAGAAGCTGTACTTGATTTACCATTCTGCCAAGGGCCCAATCAGCATCATTACCAGCAAGAAGATGCATTAGGAGTTGTACCCCTATGCAAAGAACCAAAAACTTACTGAGTAACCACTTCTCATGATGTAAAACCCTCTTTTATATGCCATCTCTCTGTGTCAGGGCAGTCTGGGATCTCCCTATACATTTACTGTCACTTTGGTTCTGTGTAATCCAGGGTGACAGCACAGTGGGGTAAGCCAGGCCCACTGGTGCCCGTGTAATTGGATGCTCCTGTGCACAATAAGCACCTTTTACTGCACAGTTCCCAGTGTCTCATGTGTGAATCATTCTGTTCTGCTCATGCTTCCTTCACTCTGCATCGTTTTGTTGCTCTAGGGCATTTTGTTCTTTCTTAAAGAAGCCTACACCTTCCTTTTGGTGCTTCAGTGTAGTTCACTTATGTTTAAAGACTGAAAGAGTTGAATCTTAATTTCAACTCACTGAAGCCAACCTTTAGGTTGTCCTTGTCTGCTTTCTGGGGCACCCGTCAGCACAAACTCAGTCTCTGTGCATAAATAACTAGCTGTGAAAACAGCAGATCCTTCTCAGACACACACAAAGGCACACAAGGTTCCTTAAGTAAAGGAAAATAAAGACGTGTCTTCATAAATGTTAAAAGTGGCCAACTGACAGATCGAGACATTTTGGACAAGTAGAAAGTTTTCCCTATTATTTTGGGCACTGGCTGTGGTAGAGGCCAGTATGGGGGCTATCAGATAAATGAGATTTGGGGCAAAAGAGGGGCTAATCAAGGAGAGATGGTGTGATCAGAAACCAAAGTGTGTTTTTTCACAGCCTTATTTTGACTCCATTATCTATGTCACAGCTCAGGTCCCATGAAGGGCAGTAATGGGGAGGATCCAGGAACACTGAGGAGCTCTTTACTTCTGAGTAGAGAACAAATGGTACAACAGTGGGATGGGGTTATACATGTAAGCTATACATTATAGGGGTTATATAGTCATGGGGGCAGGTTTGGGTGCCACGATATTAGAAACGTCTAAAGTAATTAGAGAGCTACAAAGCTATTAGGTGGGGTACAAAGAAGGTGAAGGGCCTTGAGGGGAAGCTGTAGGAGTCGTGGCTGAGGTCACTTGGCTTGTTCAGCTGGAGAAGAGGAGACTCAGGTCAGACCTCACCAGGATCTGCAGCTTCCTCACAGGGGCCAGCTCTGACCTCTGCTCTCTGTGAGCAGTGACAGGAACAGCTGGAACTGAGTCAGGGGAGGGTTAGGCTGGATATCAGGAGAATGTTCTTCCCCCAGAGGGTGGTGAGCACTGAAGAGGCTCCCCAGGGCAGTGGGCACGGCCCCAAGGCTGCCAGAGCTCCAGAGTGTTTGGACAACACCCTGAGGGACAGGGTGGGATTGTTGGAGTGTCTGTGCAGGGCCAGGGGCTGGACTCGATGATCCTTGTGGGTCCCTTCTAACTTAGGAGATTCTATTATGTAGCTCAGTGGTACAATGCAGCTTTCACACATGCATCGTTCAAAGTGTGCAACTAAATGCCACACTAGCAAGTGGGCTATAAAATGTATTACAATGTGTATGAAAATACAGGACTAAACTTTCCAGGCATTACTTAGTTGTGTTGTTTTTACATTTTTCTGGTAAGGAGTTCACTTCTCCCCTCATGAATTAACCTCAATATCAGCCTGACAGAGATGAATGTGTTGCTTTTTTGCTGCCAAACTGAGAGCTCTGAGAGTCTGCAAACTGAACTCAGAATGTTATTACAGAGAATCAATATGTGTGGCCCTGGCTCTGATCTTCAAAACAGATAACTGTCAAAGCCTGCATTTAATTTCCTTCCAAATATTAGGCTATTTTAAAGTGATCTTTGTAACTGATTACCTTGCTGTAAACATTACTGTTGGTAAAATAAATGAGTCATTCTTTAACATTCTTTTTATTTTTTGATGTTATCTAGAGTGACTGCATTCAACCTTAGCAAACTTACCTAGAAACATTTTGGACTTGCACAAATAAGTTCAGTATTAGCTAAGTGCAATTCAGGAGATTTCAGAGTCTTACCTTCTTCAAGCTCCAAAATGGTCGATGTCAACATACAGAAAATCAGATGACAGTGGCAGAAAGCCTGCATGGATGATCAAGGAAGATCCTGGCACCACTCTAAAATAAAAAAAAATAAGTATACAGAAGGTAAAAGAATGGACATAGAGAAATATAGAGAAGTTGTTTGATATGCATTCAAAGATAGAATAGGAGAGCTAAAGCTCATCTGGAGTTGAATGTAATGAAGGGTGGGAAAGACAATAGGCTTTTACAGGTATATTGGCAGCAAGAGGAAGATCAGTAAAATGTGTGCCTGCTGCTGAATGGCACGAGGGAGATGATGACCAATGGCAAGGAGGCACTTAATGCCTTATTTGCCTCAACCTTTAAGAGTAAAATTTGCATTCAGGAGTCCCAGGTCTCAGGCAGCAGTTAGAAAGTGCAGAGCAATAAAAACTTACCCTTGGAGGAGGAGGAGGATCAGACTAGAGAACATTTAAGCAAACTGGATATCCAGATATCCATGGTACATGATAGGATCCGTCCATGAGTGCTGAGTGACCTGGCTGATGTCACTGTAAGGCCACCCAGCCCTTGGAATGTCATGGTATTTGAGGGAGGTTCCTGAGAACTAGAAGGCAAATATATACTAGTATCTTCAAGACTGGTAAAAAGGAGGATCTAAAGAACTACAGCTCATCAAATTCACCTCAGTCACTGGAAGGATGGTGAGCAAAGAATCCTGTAAACCATTTTGAAGCATATGAAGGACAAGAAGGTGATTGGGGGTAGTAAGTGCAGTTTTATGAAGGGAAAATTGTGTTTGGTCAACCTGATAACTTTCTACAATGAGATGGCTTGATCAGTGGATGTTGTTTACCCTGACTTTAATAAAGCTTTCAGTGCTGACTTCTGTAACATTCCTACAGAGAAACTGATGGAATATGGCCTAGGCCACTGGGTGCTGAAGTGAACTGAAAACCAGGTAAACTGCCAGACTTAAGGGGTTGTGACTAGAGGTAGGAAGTTCTACTGGAGACCAGTTAGCGCTTGAAAGAGATGCTCAGAGTGCTGGTAGAGCTCACCCTAGGGAAGAGAAAGATCAGGGAGGATTTTATCAATCAAATAGCTGTGCAGGTAGTAATGAGAGGGATTGAAGCAGACAGACAGTGTGTCCAACTGGGCAATAGGCAGGAGTGGAAATAAATTAAAAAAATTTCTAAACATAAGGAAAAATCTTTCATGCTCTGATGGTAGTTGACCACTGGTCACTCAGAGAAGCTGCAGAGTCTCCACTTCTGGATGTATTCAAAAGTCCATTGGCTGAGAGCCTGAGCAATATGCTTTTATTCAGTCAGGATTTGGGGGATTAGAGGAGTGTATGTGTGGTGTTGATGGTCTCCAGAAGGTCCATTCTAACCTCAATAATTCTGTGGCTCTGTGAATTGTGGGAAAACTGGTTCTTGATAAAGCAGCTTAACAGTGAGTTCCAAGGAAGAAAAGACAAGACTGAAAACAAAGAAAGAATTGGACACATTTAGATAATGTACAATTTATGAAATTTTAGTCAAAAGATGGGAATTTGTGTTTTGCTGGAAGTGGTGTATTATGCCTCTATGGTTAGTTGACCAAAAGATATTAAGAGTAGGCTGATACATGTAATTTAATGAAGCTGAATAAATTAAAATGTGGTCTACACTTTATCTTTTTATTTCATGTATTAGATTTCAAAGTCAGCTCTTTCTTTTTGCAAGTTTTTCATGCTGTATATACTCTAGTCATTAACTTTCTAATTTAACAGTGTGCAGTACAGTGTCAAATCGTTTTTATGTCCACAGTTTCCCTCTGTGATATGTTACCACTGTGAAAAATTCTGTCAGATTTGATAGGAATAGTCTCCCATGTGTGAATCCCACTGAGTAAAACTCTCCTTAATTAAATCATAACAGTCCAACTGGCCTGCTCCATCTCAGCTTAATGGTGTCCTCTGTTACCCTTTCTGCATTTTTTTTTCTTGTATTTCCCTTAGTACAAAAGACAGGTGTTACACACAAATCTTTTTAAACATCTCCTTGCTTACAGAAGTGTGCTGAATACATATGCTAATATTGGCCCATTTTTTGGTACTTGCCTCAGGATGCTGCAAGGGAAGCTTTCTCATTTTGCACAGTTGCTTAATCTTCAAGTGCTCTATTTTTATTTTTTTTTTTTTTATTATTATTATCTTTTCCCCCCGTTCTTTCTTTTTAAATACCAGATCTGGCAAGATTCCAGTTTCCTTCAGCAGGTTTTGTTTTCTAAAATAATAACAGCTGTTCCTGGGAAAAGTGGCTTGCTTTAATGATTCAATTTATTTAGTAATTCCCTAGGGTGTTGTTGCTTCTCACGTGGCTGAAATAGTGTTGTCAGTTATGCTGATATTGTGGTTACTTCTGAAAAGTCAAAAGCCATGTTATTTGTCAAAAACATGCAGTCTGGTCAAAAAGAAACTTGCTTAAAAATATATGTTTGCTGGTGATAAAAACAAGTTTGCCACATAAACTTCCTTTGCATTATGATGATCATTTCACAAGTGACACATATAATACATATAATATAAAGTGCAACTATAAGGCAGAGATAAAATTTCATAATTTTTACTCAAAACTTTCATTCTTTTTGTATAGCTGAATAAATTTAAACCTTGAAATTTGCTATTAGAACCTAGAAATTTGCTTTAGGAACTACAGCACTTCTTAAATTTTAGGTGCCTCCCTGTAAACTTATCATTTTTCTAATGTAATTTATAGTGGGAAGAAAGGTATTAGAAGGCAAATGATCAAGTAGGTCAAGAAGATTGTTCTCTCTCATGGTATCTGTTTCGCTCCAGAATGTTCACACACACCAAAAAAAAATCTGCTATAATCAATTTTAGAATGTGCTTTTATATGGAGATTATGTTTGGACTTGCAGGGATCTATATGTAAATAAACCCCAACAGTTCCTTAGCATTCACTTTACATCTTCCTCTAAGTCATTTTGCGCACATGTTTAGTTTTGTACCCCTGTGCCTCTGCTGCTTCTTGTTTCAGTGTTGCCATACTTTTGATTTTTGTGGACTTATATCTCACTTTCTCATCTCTTTCTCCCTAAGCTATACATTTTTAACTCTCTTGCCTCACATTTAATTTCCTTCAAGCCTTTCATCAGTTGATAATATTTCTTTGGACTGGCTAAGTTTATGAACATGTTGCATTTGAGCTCTCTTGTGTGATGTGGCCATCCGGATATTATAGAAACAGAGAGAATACAAATCAGTCAGATTTGCACACAGACCTGGGAACTTCAGTTAATTAAAACTACAACAAAAGCTTCATAACTGCTGTTTAGAAAATAGGAAGCTTACTAGAACATCATTGTACCGAACAGAGTACAGACATACAGGACTGTGTTTGAATTTTTTGTCTTTTCAATTTAGAGTGGATGCCTTAAAGAAACACATGAACAAAACTGCAAGCAGTGATGTAGAAAGTTGCCAAAATACACCAGTGATTGCAGGTATGTTGCCTTTTACCTTAAATTGCACCTGCTAAAACCAATGTAACAGACCGGGTGAGATGCTGCTCTTCAAAATTTTTCAGAAGTGCTTCAAAAAATGAATAATTACAGAGCTGGCATGATAAATAATTGTGTTGCCTAAACCAGAAATAATCGCTCTATTAATTTTATATTATACTGGAAAATGTTTTATTAATTTACATTTCCTTTGGACTGGACAAATCAGTAATTATTAGCAGAAATAGTTATGTTATGGTAGAAGAATTTATCCAAAAATCCTATTCTGAGCTAATGCCATGTAGACCTAGGTAGGTGCAAATACAAAATATGACCATTTAGACAAACAACTGAAATTCCAAGTGGTGACTGAGAATATTTGAAGTTTTTATATTTTAGTGATGTATTTCCTTCTATTTCTGTGTTATAACATCTCAGAGTGCCTTTTAGCTCAATAAATGTGACTTTAAAAGTTTTATGAAAGGAAGTATCTCCCAAAGGATGCTGGTTTTGCCTTGAATCCTCCTTGTGAACCACTTTCTCAAACAGGGTTTCTGCCTGAGGTATTCTCTTTTCTAGGTTCATGTCCAAAGACCTGCTACCTTCATTGTCTGCTCTTTCACTCCTTCTGGAACATTTCATCTCCAAATATAATTAATTTATGTTATTAGAGTCTATCAGGCCATTCCGGAACAGTGGAATATTCACCGTGTTGTACTCTTAACTTTTCAGGAGCAGAGGAATTTCCACAGTATGGGATTTGGAAGATGGATGCTTCCAGGGTGTAAATGGTGTAAATTCAGGATTTAGAATCTAATGTTGTCAGTCTGACTGAATACAGATCAAATATGTTCCTAATATAAACAAGAAATGTTTTCTCTTGCCAGGAAACACCATTTCTGGTTAAAGTCAGATTGTTTGCACTGTCTGGTGGGTAGGTACAATAGGAATAATGGATAACATACTCCACTGATTTTTATTTCTCAAACATCATAATTTCAGAATATGCAATGGCAGACAGGCAAGGAACTGGTTACAGCCATTGCTAAGGCCAACATCTGGCCCTGCAGATGCACCTTCGTTAACACTTCAGTTCATATTTGTGATACCAAACAGGCAGAGCAGAACTGGCTCTACAGATCGTAAAGGAGAAAACAAACAGCAGACCCAAATACAACTAGAGAATCAGCCACATTTATATCTACTTTTCAGAAGACAATTGGTATTGAAAAGTGGTATTTCCAAAATATGAAAAGAAACCATACCAACTCACTGTACTTAATACACGTGTGCAGTCCCTGAGGGCTAGCACAGAGATTAGACTGACATTTGAAAGAACCCTGTGGGAAATGGAGTCACAGGAAGCAACATCTGATGCTCACATATGTCCTGACCAGAAGGAAAGGGACTTGTGTGTGTTTCCAAAGGTATGAAACCTGAACTTTGTTTTGTCTTTGCAGTTTCAGTAACTTCTGAGAAAAACTCTAGTTCTCTATCTCTACTAGGGGCACAAAGCAGAGTAAACGCTGAATTTAATTCATTCTGTTGCTTAAAAAATGTATTTCCTGGGAAAACTGAACATTAATTAATAGATTAGGTTATTTTGAAAGCTAATAGTTATGTGGTGTTTGGGAATCAAATGTGGAGAGACTAAATATAGAAGGCATATTTGACCTGGAGCACATTAGGTACCAGTGGATATATTTCATTAATGCAAAGTGAATTTTATGATCATCCAGTCTGCTCTGTGTATATTTGTATCCACTGCTCCCTGAAACAAGATCACTGACTTGTGACATTAAGTCACATAACATGTCAATTATTGTCACACACGTGTCAATTATGAACCATCCTTAGAAAATACTCTGCTTATTAACTTGAAGGTATCAGCTGAGCAGAAACATAGTATATGCCTTGGCCATGATCTATTGGTAGTATAAGTTGTGTTTTATTCCCTGTTTTCATTTCTTTAAATTTCTGGATCATAACAAGGATGTGTCAGATGTGCTTGCTGTGCAAAAGAGCCATCTAGTAGATTTCTCTTCATCAGAGTTTGATCAAATCACCTGTAAGTTCACAATGGTGAGACTGGAATTCTTTCTGTTATTGCTCTCACTGTTCCTCTGTGAATCAGCAAGTTTTGAAGGGCACACATGAAGGCTGAGCCACAATAGTTATAAAGAAATACTGTTTTTCTATTCAGTGTTCTTCTGTAGTCATGTATTGTGTCAGCCTTCCCAGTGATGTTCGGGAGATTGCCCACAGGAATTTGCCGTCTGTCCAGAGCCTCTGGTCTCTGAAAAACATTGTGATTTATTGTTTTAAAAACTGCCTTGGTGAGCTATGCCAAGCATTTCACAGCTCTGTGATCTGCTCATTGGCTTTCTTGCTTATCACATCTCAATGTTTATATAATCTGAAAACTTTCCAGGAACCAATGCATGTTTACATTGTCATTGTCTCTATGTCATTGCAGAAGAAGATTATATGTATATAATAGAACAATATTTATAGCACATTATTAGTATAATTGCAATTATCTGATGCATCCATGTTAATTTCAGTGAGACTATCAACTTGACAAATTCAATTTCATTCAGTTTGTGCCATTCTGATTTTTCATGGTGCTCTTGTTTTTAGGGGTTTTTTTTCTGAATGTTAGAGTCATAAAGCCAGAAGTCTTACAAAGGTCTGATTACATTATATCAGCAATACAGTCTCCATTACCATTCCTATTTGTAATCCTGTCAGAGAAAGATATCAAATCTGTTTGACATAATCTGCTTTCCATTAAGCTGCACTCTCCTCATTAGGCTTGTGATGAGTTTAAGCTGTTGCCACACAAGAAGAGGAACAGCTAAACCAAGTAGTAAATAAGATATGATACAATAGGAATCAAGGGGTTCACTTGTTTCCTTCTGCTTTCTGATAGCTGGAAACACTTCTTTCCCTTATTTGTGATGTTTGCTACATGTTTACTCGTCTGTCCAAGTCCCATAATTGTGGTTTGGAAATCATAGAATCCCAGAATGGTTTGGGTTGGAAGGAACCTTAAATCTCACATAGTTCCAATCCTGTTGCCATGGGCATGGTCATCTTCCACTAGACCAGGTCTCTCAAAACTCCATCCAACTGGCCTTGAACATTTCCAGAGATGGGGCATCCAGGTGATAAATAAGTAAACAGATAAATAATAAATAAATAAACCAAATAATAAATTAATAAACAGATACAATTCCTTTACCTTCTGGTTGGTGGCCAGAACCATGCATAACAGTATCTGAAGCATCCACAGAGCACTGGAAGATGTAACTGAGGTTCTGTTGAAGGCCCATGCTCTTCTGGCTCTGAAGAACACACATCCTACATGCTCTGTATACATACACTGGGTATATTGTGCTGGATTTCACCTTGAATAGCACCAGGGACCTCTCTTTAAGCACTGAATGTAACTCAATGTGCTTGCTCTGTCCTAGAAGTACTTTCAGAATCCAGGTCTTGGCCTGCCTAAATTGCCATGTTGGAGGTACCATTCCATTGGTAACTGGATGTTACAGCTTCCACTAAGTGGTCCCCTTTCTGATGACCTGGCAGCATCCACATGGAATAGACACTTAGACGGGTCCCTCTAAGAAGTGGGGTAAGGACCACACCAGCTGAGCCCCTTCTCTCATACTTTCTATACAGGATCTCCTTTAGAAATCTGATTCTGATGATGCAATCCCATAATATTTGTAACAGAGAACCTCTCAGAACCAACAGAAAGGCAGGAACAGGCAATGGTAAATTTGTTGCTGGATCTCTGAGTAGGGATTATAGAGATCCATGCCAAGAGCCAGGAAATCTCTAAGGCACTGGCAGGACAAGGGCAGTAGATGCAAGGTCAGGGTGGTCCTCAGCATTGACACAGTCACCTCCTGAATAATTAAAAATTATAGATAAATATTCAATGGAGCAGGAAGGGAAGCAATCCACAATATGGGGTGCTTTTGCTGTGAAATATGCAACCTTTGCCAGCCTGGCTATCTTACCACTTTTGTGCATATTTTTCCAGAGAATGCTGCTCATTTTGGACCCAACCACCAAAATATAATTTTTAAACTGACATACTTCTACAACAGTTTTTAAAATAACTGATCACTGTCTTAACTTTTCCACTCATTCAGATAGCAAAATTAACCAGAAAGAAACAAAAAGTAGATAAACTAAGTCCTAAGAAACTGAAAGGTCCTAATCATTTCCTACATTATTACCTCATTAAAAAAAAAAAAAAAAAAAAAAAAAAAGAAGTAATTTCAAGTTTCTCTGAAAAAGTATTCAAGAAAAAAAAACTAACACATATATTTTCTGCCCTTCTTACAGCATATGTAGATCAATACTATGTCAATTTAAAAAGTTCCAGAATAGTCTTAGGGTTTTGTTTCCATGGGTGAAGAAACCAGTACCTGCAGCCCTCTGAATGTCCTCAGTGTCTTTCACTGGTTCATTAACTGATAGAACTGCTTTCCAAGCTTGATATTAACTGTGTATAATCTCACACATTTTTATTTCAGAGGCAAAGTGTAAATGCCCATCCAATAGGAAGGTTTCTTCTCATCCTCCTCCTCCCCCCTAATTTGATGTGAAACTTAAAAAGATGCATGAAGAGCTTTTGTTAGAACAGTGCTTTGGCTTTTTAAAAAGTACATTTGACCGTTCACATTAAGTCTTTTTAATTAGAGTATTCAAGAGGATTGGTAGTTATACCAGCCTGGGGATTTCTTTTGTTTGGTGCTTTCTTTGGTGGGGAGAGAGAAAAGGTTTTCTGATTTCACCATTTGCTGTCAGCTTAGAACAGTTTATTTCCAGAGGAAGCTTCAGGATTTTGATTGTCAGAACTGTGTTATTGCAGGGGAATCAATCTCCTGCATTTCCTTCCTATTTCTCTTGAGGACCCATTGCTTATTATCTGACTGACACTTTTAAGTGTCTTCTCTCTGCTGGACAACACTTCATTATACCTCTTAATCATCATCTTAGTACAGAACAAAGCTTTCTCTAAAGCTTTAGAAGCTTTGTAAATATCCTGCAATACATGCAGAAGGTTTCATTACATGATGCATCCTCCATTCAGGGATTCTTTAAGTAGACTGCACTCACTGGTATTGACCTCTGTGATGGGGTCACATTAGCTCTTGTGTCTCTGATGGAAATTTATGTCCAGCATCATCCTAACTGCTCCCACGTGCTGTACACAGCATGTGCATCATGGTAATGTTATAGCTAAATTTCAAATTACTAAATTGACAACAGATGGATGGTTTCTATGTAAGAGCAGAAAGCAGTAGCGTGTTTCAGAAGCTGATAATCTTTTTCCTAAAATAATTCTCTGTTCTCAAAGACAGTGTATGTCAGAACTTGTTGAACAGAGGCTGTTGGTATTAATAGATTTTTGTGATTATATTTTTGTTTCTCAGAATTTCTTACTTCTCCCCTAATCCACTAACAAGGCTACTTTTGTTGGTTTTGTTGTTTTGAAAGTTAATAACAGCTTTCTCATTCTTATCACATAGCTGTTGCTCTAATCTAACTTTATTTTTGATACAAAGCCTCACTGCTCTTCTCCTTTACAACATGATGGAACACATTGGAAATTTTCTTCTGTAAGCTGTTGTTTTCAGCCACCTGGGTCTCACTGTTCCAAAGCTGGTAAACATTTGAGCCACCAATGAGGCAAGGAGAGCAAGCAAGTTAAAAAACTCAGCTTCTCAGAGGCAACATCAGCCAGATTGTCTGACTGTTATGTAAAATAAAATAGTATTATCACAACTAGGGGTTTTTGTGTAGTTCATCTTTGGGCAACATTGTTTTGGAGAAAATTTTTGCTATCTTCTAGTGATATCTGGAACTCAATTGTCTGTGCAATTCGACATCTATCCTGATTTTTCTGTTTTGTTTGTGAGGCAAGAGCATAAATAGGTGAAGGTTATGTACAAGGCAATATTCACTGCACAGGTTTATTCTGCTCTTAAAGCTTAGAGGTTTTGCCAAATAGCTTCTCTGATGTCTTTCTGTGCTCATTTAGTGGGAAGGGTCAATAAACAAAGAGACTTGAGAGCTGGGAGTCTCCTGGTTTAACATTTTTATGTAAATAACTCATACTTCATCTACTGAACAACAATGCAATGAACATTTTATTCCTGTCACAGTATCCAAAACTCCAGTTTTACTCTCAAAATGGTAGATGTTTGTGCATTGGGCACGAAGCTGGTTGTTTTCATATGTTTAAAAGGCTACACTTTTAAACTTGGGTTTGGGATTAAAAGGTTCAGATTAAGGGGCAGGCTTATTCACCTGGACAGCGTGTATTAACTTCTTAACCTCTTTCAAAGTCCTTGAGTTTGGGGGCCATTTCTCTCATTAGATACCTTGATTAATATATAAAGTAATAGAATGAGGTAGATGAAAGAAAAGTATGAGAAAGCAAAGAGGTACTGGCTCAGTTCTCAAATACCACCTGCTATTGAGTACAATGCATGTTTTGAGATGAAGGCCAGGAATCACTCCAGTCGCATTCTGAAGTGCCTGTCATCTGATACCCAGAGGTGAGTTTGAACCCTTTTAGTCACAGTTTACATTTGAAATCTCAAAGATAGTATGGTATTAGAGGAAAAAGCATATCATACAATATTCTTCTCCATTTTGGAGTTTCTAAAGGAAACACTGTACTTTGCACAGCAGCACTGCTTTTCATTTTACATCAGCTCTGCAAAAAGTCTGTCCTTTATGTGCCAAGTAAACCAAATCCCTCTGGAAGACAGACATGGAATCACAAACTTCTAGAGCCCACCTGGGCAGCTGAAGGTAAAACCAAATTGCTTAGTAAAATCAAGACACATCTGCAAATGCAGAAGCAGAATTTTGTGGATTTACAGAACTTCACAGTCAAAGAGCTAAAGCTCTTCAGCATCTCTCCATGCTCAGGGGACACAGAGCAGGACTTTCAGTATTACACTTTGAGAAATTTGTCCTTAATTTCCAGTTAAGGTGTGTTTTAAGTAGTGCCTCACCATCTGGGCTTACAGGGGTAGTCCCAGATATTCACATGATGATTGGTGAGGTTGGGTAAGACACACATTTGCTATACATGTAATTTGTTTCGATGGTGGAAATGTTATGTAGCTGCCTAATTTGATTTATACAAATTCATTTTCCTCTAACACAATACAGGACACACTGCCCACTTACATTTAAAATAGCTCTCCCTAAAGGACTGCCAGAGAACTAAAACTGTGCAGACCAAGTAAAATGAAACAATAATCTGATCTGTAACAGAAATTAAATTAATACTGCAAAGTGAAGGCACAAAAATGTTTTCCACAAGACATTGAAAAAAAAAAAAAAGGACACAAAGTATATTGCTTGTACATTAAAGAAACTAAATGGTATATTTGCAGTAGTGTTATACGTTTGCTGCTTGAAAGGTATTTAAAATTACTAAATCAGTCATGGTCAAACCTGTGACTTTCACTTTAAATTAAAGTGTGTGATTTGGAATATTATATATATGTATTCCTGACAACTGCCTCTCTAAAGAGGTGTCTCCATCCCCTCTTTCTGTCTTCTGTAAAGATTAAAACAGAAGACAAGCACATAGTAATGGATGTAGACACAACTCTTTAAGCATGTTTCAAATAGTATAAATATTTTCTGCATTAGAGCCATTCTGTCTTGACAGGGAAGCAAGTTAGGAGATTATTCAGCCCCCGGTGTCTCCTACAACAATCCCAGATTCCCAGGGTTTAAGCCGGCTGCTGTCCTCACTTGCCCTGTGGTCCCAGTGCTGGGGGAAACCAGCACACAGCTCGATGCTGCTGCAATTTCATTTCTTTTCAGTGGCAAGGGCAGAAAGCCAGAATTAGGGACCCCAAGGGATAAACCGATCCCCATTGTTGCTCCATGACCTATATCCTCTCCCACACCCTGCTCAGTCCAGGGTGCTGGATCCCCCCCAGCACAATCTCACCGCTTCACTAATGACCTCCTATCTCCCCTTTCACTCAAAGCCTCCAGCTTTAAGTCTAAAACTCCCTCTATCTGACCAGTTTTCCCTAGGTCTGTGTGGGCTCCATTCCCCGGTGCAGCGAGCAGCACAACAGAACCCAGATCCTGTGGACAAGGATGCTGATGGATGGATGGATGGATGGATGGATGGATGGATGGATGGATGGATGGATAACAGATGAATGGATGGGTAGGTAGATAAATCGATGGATGCATTGATAAATAAATGGATAGAAATAGAATAGAATAGAGATAGAATAGAATAGAGATAGAATAGGATAGATAGATAGATAGATAGATAGATAGATAGATAGATAGATAGATAGATAGATAGATAGATAGATAATAAAGAGA
>JAWWTY010000027.1:2469879-2480994 GCA_035222235.1 Margarornis squamiger | reverse complement strand
GATAGATAGATAGATAGATAGATAGATAGATAGATAGATAGATAGATAGATAGATAGATAGATAGATAATAAAGAGACCTGCCTCTCTCCGGGGGCTGTCCTTCCCCTAGTTCAGCCCAGGGAGCTGCCGAGCTCGGGTGTTCCCGATCCAGCCCCGCCTCTCCTCCCGTGACTTGCAGATTCGCCGCTCGGTTTTTCCTTTGTGGCGGCTGCTCTCTGGTGGATAACAGCGGGAATTGCAGCAGCCGGATCCGACCCCGCCGCTCCCAGGGCACAGCCAGGGCAGGGGTGCAGCTGCTGCTGGACAAAAAACTGAGTTTAAGTCACTCCAAGGTGTGTCCAAGTCTCACCCGCTCAAGCCCAGAGAAAAAAGTGATAGCAGTTTTATATGTGACAGAGTTTAGGGGCTACAAGCTGTTTTCTGTTAGCTCTCTCCATCACTGATGGAATCCAGGGGTTTTAATAAAAAATACATATTTTTTTCCTCACAGTTTTATGAACCAACAGTATTAAGTATTGTTACACCAGAGTTTTTCTGCACCTACTCAGGTATAAATTCTTTGGGAAGTAAATCAAGTGTCATGCACTTTCAGCAGTACCTGCAAAATGGATTGTTTTCATATGTTTGCATTATAATTTTTTACTAGGAACTACGTGCTTGCATCTGTCTTGAAACTGCTTTTCAGTCTGTCATTGCCAGTGTGCCTGTTCCTTTAGAAAATGTGATACTAATGTAAGTACATGTGGGTTGCCTAAACAGTGAATAAACTCTGGATTTCTCTCTACAGAATGGATGTCTTCTTTTCTATAAGTCTCTTTTCTTTGAATATCTACATATTGTTGGTCAGAAGCACTAAGCATGTCAAAACATCATCCAACAGAAAGATGGCTTTTCACAGCTCAGTTTTTTCAAGATACAGAAGTATTTTAAAATAAAGTAAAATAGAAAGCAAGATGTATGTAGTATACTGAAGGTCTAAATGTCATTATTTCATGTAAATGATGTTCCAGGTAGTTCATGGGTCACCCTATATTTCTGGAAATGGTTTAGTTGTGTCAGAGACAAAAGGTCATCCTGTGATCCCAGAAGGTGGCTGGGCTGTGGTTGCTGCTGGAATCATGTGAGAGGAAGTGACCTGCAGCTGAGGACAAAGGAAATTAAAAAGAGGGCCCCCAACCCCTTTGCTTTCCCAAGTATCATTCCAAAACAGGACATATCTGCTGCTTCAGTAAAGCATAGGCCAGATTTCTCTTATGGTGGGGTTACACAGCCCTTACCATTTCACTGGATTTGGTTTAGAAATGGTTCTGGCCACTTATTTAACTGCTGGGCTGGTCACTGTGTCTCCAGAAGCACCAGACATGAAGTGGGGGTGAACCCCTCATGCTGGACCATCTCTCTGTTCACCTGTGATGGCTAAGGATGACAACTCCCTTGATCTCTCTGTCTCCTTTGAAATTATCCATTCAGAACATCCCTTTTCCTTCCAGGCAGTGGCCATGCTGTCCATGAAATTGTGCTTGAATCACTTCTCCATTGACCTCAGGTGTTTCCAAAGCTGCTCTCAATATGTCCATGCCATGCAAAGGTTACAGGACTGAGAACTCAGCTTGCAGATTGGCCAAGCTGGGCAGCAGTAGACAAAGTTGGACACTGATGCTTTCTTCGGGCACTTTATCCTGTTACACTGGCTGAGACAATAGGGTTCCCTTTGGTTTGCTGCTTACTTCTGACAATGTAAAGACATTCTGAGGAAGAAAGATGGAAATCTAGGTCTTAAGCCATACACTGAGAATGGGAGAAGGACAGGTGCAAGCCTAAACATCATATCTACACTTTCTTCCTCCTTCTTAACTAGTTTGTTTCTTCCTTATTTATGCCCATTTTGGATCCTTTCTGATCCATGCACTTGTTTTGACTTTAAACTGCATCAACTGCCCTTCCTGTTTCTCCCCAGAATTCTCCATATCCTTTTTACTCTGGCTCTTTGGACCCCACTTTCCCTTTACTAATGCCTATTGTGATTCTTTTCTTACAAGTGCTACATCAACAAACCCTTACTAAGTTGCCTTCAGAATGGTTCCTATGTGTATTTCTTTGTCTTTATTCTGCTTGGTCAGACTTGTCAACCAAAAAAGTTTTATGCTTGTCCTCCCTTGGTCCCTCTTGCATAGCATCTTTCCCTTCTCTCACCATTGCTATCCTTCCTTCTGCTCTCCCCTTCCCTTCTTCACTTTCAAATCTGCTTTTCAGCTGAATCTCTGTTTTCCTCCTCAGATGACCAGCTAGAATTTCAAAATTAGCTTGTCCAAGGCCACCCTCTGCCCATGTCCTTTCCTTTTTGGCCTATCCATTTAAGATAAAACATGCTGTTTTTCTGCCTTGAACAGGATACAGTCAGGGTAGTTCTCATTTTCTTATTATGGTGCTCTACTGTTTATATTCAAATACTTCTAACCACTATCTTCAGGTAGCTGATTGTAGAACCATTTCTTCACAAGCCTGAAGATTCTTGACCTTGTTCGTGAAATACCAGTGTGGCTCCTTTTTCAAGGCTTTGCACATGTCGGTGAGAAAATAATTTTATCCTCTGTTGCTTCATGAAAAGCACTTGGAAAGCCAAGATTATTCACCCAGTAGACTTGAATTACTTGACAACCTTGTGCTGCTAGACTGTTCATCATCTGATTTTTCTGTTGAACCTGTGTCCTCTGAGTCAACTGAAGCACCCACTGCATGAAGCTGTGGAATACAGAAGAACATAAAAAGAAATCTCAGTAGATGGTATTTCCCCATACAAAACACATCAACTTATAGCTTGAAACTAAAATATTGTTTGTGAGCCATTTGAGACACCTCAGGACAGAAGAAAGAACATGGTTTCTAGGTATTTGTGTAGAAAACTTCTGCACATTTGACCTAGGAATGAGGTTGGGGATGGAAAAATTAGATCCCACTAAGCACAAAGCTTATGAAAATGTGAATAATTGCACCTTCCACTAGACCGTGTGCTCCAAACCCTGTCCAACCTGGCCTTGGACATTTCCAGGGATGGGGCAGCCACAGCTTCTCTGGACAACCTGTGCCAGGGCCTCACCATCCTTACGGGGAAGAATTTCTTTCTAATATCTAATTTAAACCTGCTGTCTTTCAGTCTGTGAGGTATTTTCTGTTCAGCATTATCTTTGGAGTTTGGAAAGTGCAGAATGTCTCTGAGAAGATATAGGAACTCAGACTTGTGAAGCGGGGAATTTCCTTTTATTCTTTGAAACTGGAAAGTATACCGGGAAATTTTAGAGCAGATGGCCTCGTGAACTGACCATGTTAGAAAGGAAGTACTGCTGCTTAGGAAGAAATGTGTCCTCCATTGTGTGTGATGAGAAGCAACATTTCTTCCTCAAAACAAATGGTTCTGACTGTAAAGGATTCACTGGACCGAGAGAAGACCTGTCCACAGAGCAATAACTGCATGCTCATCTTTAAGATATCCTTTGCAAATCCATTGCAGCTGATCCACGGGGCAGTGGACGTTCATACTGGTATTAATACTGAATTAGTTCTTAACTGCAGAATACTTTAGGAGAAGACATCAAAGAGGTGGAGAAGTCCTTGTGAAATAGAAAGTATTCAAAATTCAGCCTTCCACAAAGAGCCTGTGCTTGAAAACGCCTTTATTGTCTGAGTTCTGGGAAATGCAGTTCACGACACGTGAGCAGTGCTTGCTACGTTTGCCTATAGTTGGAGCCTCTGTTCAGCACATTCGGCAGAAGGCTTGTGCAAGGCGTCTCGTGCTTGCCTGGTTTATTAATGCCAAACCAAATGTCTCGGTAAGTACTAAGAAAGCGAGTTAATGCTCCAAAGACTTCAGGTGGCAAATATATTTCGGCATTTGTCCTTGCGATAGCCGGAAGACTGGGGAGGAGCTCCGTGCTGAGACTCGGGGCAGACGCCCTTGTGCAGTTCCTGCGCTGGTCGCCCAGTGGCGCTGTCGGCCAGCGCTGGGCGGGCACTGCTGCAGCTGGGCGGGAGCAGGAGGAGACCAGGAGCACCAGTCAGATGCTGCGTGGCTGACACCGGCGGACAGCCCAGCCGAAATGCCCCGGTTGCACTGGAATACGCCCTGGTTTAAAGCCTTTCCAAAGGATGTTCTGGGAATCGTCGCATCGAGACGCGCTTGGAAACGCTAAAGAGCACAAGGCAAAGCAGGGAATGTGAAGGAGAGAGACTGTCTCCCAGGTCCATCCTTGCGGGATTTGGGAGGATACCACCGCAGGTCTGGGGTGACTCAGACAGAGCCGATTGGTTGGTAAGCACCGAGTTAATATCGGGAGAAATAAATGTTTACTTTTAACAGAGTGATGAGGAAACTGGACTGAATGCAGACAGACAGAGAGGAAGTAGGTTTATCTCTTAGAAAATGAATCACAAACAGGACAGGTACCAGTGATATTTACAATATAACAATATAAGCCAGATGGCTGGGAATGATTCTCCCGGCTTTCCTCACGTTTGCATCCTGCTGAGAATTCCAGGCAGCAGTTCCGCGGGAGATGTGGGAATTCAGGCGTTGCCCGATTACTATAGAGGCAAAAGCAGAAATCCATCCTGGAAGCTGGCTGGGAAGGAGAGGACAGGAACGCTGGTCCCTCTGCATCAGGCATGTGACTCGGGGAAACATCTGTGCTTTCGATCTGCTGGCAACGTCTCCTCCCAAGCCATTCTATCCTCAGGGGCTCCAGGAATGGGGTAGAAACCTCTATCCGGGGATAAAAGCATGGAGTCTCTTAGATTTCATTCGTCAGATCTGAGTTCCCAGCTGAAAGACCAAGAAGGGGATTTTGGAAACTGAAATTTTTGACGCCGCAGAAGTGTGGGCAAAATTTTCCTTTAGGAACACTGTGGTCTGAAATACTGGGGCACACCAGGAACTGAGCAGGATATGTTGCTGCAGTGCTTTTCTAATATTAAGTTTTAAATCTCAGAGTAACGAGAACCAGTCTTTTGGTCATTTTAGGTTACCTTCTTAGCATAAATTGTCATCCAAGATGAGGAAGCCTAAAACATCACTATATGCTCAAGGAGATAACATTAGCTCTTCAGTGTTGCAAGGTAAGTGACACTCTTTACATTTCTCTAAAATCTGAAAGAACATAAACGTCAGTGGAAGATCAGCATCTTTTGATGTGCGAAGATACTGTTACAGCCAAGAGCTCCATTAAGGGTCACTGTTCTTTTTACGTCCCTCTACACCTGAAGCTGCAGGACACCATTTCCCTTCTGAAATGACGGGAGCAACAATTACTGGGTAACTGCACCCTGCAGTCAGGGTGAGGAGTTCTGTGGAAGCTCTTCTAGGCCTGTGCCTGTTCCCTGCTGGCAGTGGTGCCAAAGATTAGGTTAAGTGGAAACCAAGACACATTCGCCTCTCGGAGGTTCCAAGAGTTAAACAAAGGGACGCAAAGCGATCGGATTCCAGGTGCCACAGTTATTTTTACATGGCACCCGAAGAGGAGAGAAGCCACTTTCCCAGCTGTAGTTGGTTTTACATCAAGTTACTGTGTAAGTGATAATGATTACAACTCGAGAGATGGACACGTCCCTGGAAGGGAAGAAGGGAAGAAACACTTGAGCTGTCCTTTGATGTTAGTTAGATCCTATTTTAGATCCTATCACGCTTCCAAGTCACGGGGCTGTAAGAGGAAATCAGAAAAAATGGCTACATTCGTGCAAGATCCTTTAGCAGCTAACCTTATGGGGAATCCTAAAGTCAATGCTTGTTACTTTCTCCTATTAATAAAGTCGCGAAGTATTTTTTTTAAAACAAATGAAGGTGTCGGCGAATTTCTAGGACTTGACCTCTGGAGTATTACTGGTCAACATCAGCACTTTTACCAAGCAAAATTAAGGGGGAAACATCGAGGAAATTAAAGAAAAGGAGCCAAAACTTAGAAGGTTATGATACTTCATAATAAAACTAAAAAAGCGTAGTTCACTTTAGAGTAAAATCTGAATTAAATTGCTCTAACCAAAAATAAGTAGTACAAGCTGTATTTTGTTTAACCCTTCATTTGTTAATTCTCCAAGAGGAATGTTGGGCTGTGCTCGGAAGCAGCTGTGTGCATCCCCAGCACACTGTGTGTGCATTCGTCGCAGAAGCAGCCGAGGTGTCCAACCTCTGGGCCAGCCATGAGTGCCTGACCCTGAGGATTTTATCCAGTCTCCGGCACGGATCCTACCTCGTACTACCAGAGCGTGCTCTGAATCCCTTGGTGTCCCCTTCCACTCCCTCACAGGTCTGCTCTTGATCTCTCCCTCTAAGCGAGTTTGGTTCTGCCTCCAGCCATCTCATAATAAGCTTTATATATTCCTAGAATGTCCATAAAGTATCTCATAAACAGTTTCTTCTCTCCTGTGAGACTCTTTCTGATAGTTCATGAAAATCTTTAGAACTTCATTTTTTCCTTTATCGTGTACAAAGCTTCTTGTTGAACCTCTGGAATTTACACTTCAGTGATTCCTTTAGTGGCCCATTAATTAGTGTAATTAGATCCCTGATCTTTGGTATTGCCCCAGTCAGATCCTCGTTAGCTTTTGTGTATCTAGGGGCTTAATTTATGAGCTCTCGTGTTTGTTTTCTTGCCTTTTATATTAATTAGCTCTCTTCAAAACAGTAAAACACTGCAACATTTCGATGTTTGTGTACGCCTGAAGACATTTTTCAGGAATGTGTTATTTAGTGACACACCTTATCATTGCTGCAAGGATCAGCAGGCGGCAGGGGAGGAAACTGTTCAATTAAAGAGGAAAACACTTTCCACGTGGAAAGGTGTTAAATTTGTGTGTCCTTCAGGCGAGGTGTGATACGCAATGAGAAAAAAACAACCTTAGGATGATGTGTCCTAGAACAAAATTATCATTCTGGTGTGATGGTGAGCTAGGGCGATGATGAAGCATTTACTTAGGGTACATTTCCCTGTCAACTCTCTGACACAAAGTTGCATTCTCAATAGCTTTTCTCACCCGCACCACTTGCTAATTGTCCTATGCTGGTTGACAAATAGAGAAGAGAAGGAAAATCTCGCAATGCATCCGAAGGAAGTGAATCTTGCAATTCCTACACAACGCAGCGACAAACCAAAATCTATGTCTGAAGAGTTTGAGATTGCGAGCTGGGAATTGATACCCAGAGCAGCGATCCCGCTTTCAAGCGGGGAGAGCATTTACACTGCAATTTTTGGCTTCACTTTGGCACACACAGTGCAGATTCAAGCACCAAACCCTGAATCAGCAGCCTTGCCCCGAATGAGAGGAAATATTCCCCCTTCCGACGCTGGGTGGGGATGTTGGCCACGGACCGGTGCGTCCGTCGGTCCGCCCCGGCTTTGCAGGCACAGGGAGACTAAAAAGCCGTGGGAGCTGCTCGGGAAGGAGCCGGAGTACTCGGGGGTTTCCAGATTCCCTCACCCCCAAGGATTGCTGGCAAACACCACTCTGCCTCGGACGCTGCTTAGAAATGCTGGGAGCCGCGGAGGAGGGTGGATGGCTTTTTTGGAGAGCGACGGAGTGTGGGAGACGCAGCGGAGACAGAAAGAGGCAAGTGACCTTGTTTATTCTGTTCGTTTGCATGTGTCAGATCGGGGCTGAAACCCTCCGCTATTCTCTGCCGGAGGAAATGGAGAGGGACTCCTTTGTCGCCAATATTACAAAGGACCTGGGAGTTCCTCTGAGCCAGCTCGCGGCTCGCAAGGCCCGCGTTGTGTCCGAGGGGAACGAACAGCTTTTCCGACTCAATCAAAACACCGGAGTCCTGACGGCAAAGGAGTCACTGGACCGAGAGGAGATCTGTCCGCAGAGCGATACCTGCACGCTCTTCTTTAAGATATTCTTTGAAAACCCGTTGCAGTTGATCCGAGGGGAGGTGGAGGTTCTTGACGTAAATGACCACTCCCCCGTGTTCCCGGAGAAGGAGATGGTTTTAGAGATTCCGGAAACGACATCTCCTAGGTCCCGTTTCCCCCTGGAGAGTGCCCAGGACAAGGACGTGGGCAATAACGGTTTGCAGAACTACAGCCTCGGGTCCAATCCTCATTTCTCCCTCGCTGTCGGAACAGGGAAAGAAGTGGAGCTCGTCCTACAGCGCCAGCTGGACCGTGAAGAGCAGGGGGAGCTGAACTTACTTCTCACCGCCACCGACGGGGGGTCGCCACCCAGGTCGGGCACGGCTCAGGTCCGGATCGTGGTGGTGGATGCCAATGACAATATCCCTGTCTTTGAACGGGAGATCTACCAGGTGCGCCTGGCTGAGAACAGCCCCTCGGAGCAGCTGGTGGTCAGAGTCGCGGCCACAGATCCCGACGAAGGGTCCTACGGGGAAGTGCGGTATACCTTCACCCAGACATCGGAGCGATCCCGGCAGCTTTTCCAGCTGAACCCGATCACTGGGGAGATACGGGTCTCGGGCAACCTGGATTTCGAGGAAGCGAAAAATCACAAGATGATGGTGAAAGCCACCGACGGCGGTGGGCTGTCTGCGCACTGCAAAGTTCAGGTGGAAGTCCTGGACGTGAACGACAATGCCCCGGAGATAGCACTCACCTCTCTCACCGCCTCCATTCCCGAGGACGCCCCGCCACGCACCGTGGTGGCTTTGTTCAGTGTGCGGGACCGGGACTCCGGGGACAACGGCAGGACGGAGTGTTCGATCGATGGGGACTTGCCATTCAGCCTCACCCCCACTTTTGATAATTACTACGAACTGAGAACAAACGCAGCGCTGGACAGGGAGAGCAAGGCGCAGTATAACATCACTATCACAGCCATGGACTGGGGCACGACGCGGCTGAGCTCTCGGGAAAGCATCTTCGTACAGATATCGGATGTGAACGACAATCCCCCCGAGTTCGCGCAGGAGATTTACACCATGTCGGTCACGGAGAACAACAGCCCCATGCTCCGGATCGGCAGAATGAAAGCCACGGACGCCGACGCAGGAAAAAACGCCCGCGTAAACTACGCGCTGGTTAGGCAGGACGGCAAGGAGCAGCCCGACGTGTCAGTCAACGCTGAAACTGGGGATGTTTATATCCTCCGCCCGCTGGACTATGAAAAAGTGCGCGCCTTCGAACTGTCGGTGCGTGCCAGTGACGGCGGATCGCCACCTCTCAGCACCCAAGCGCTGCTACGCGTTGTGGTGCGGGACGAGAACGATAACACGCCCGTGGTGCTGCACCCACCCCCCGACAGCAGCGCGGCAGGAGAGCTGGTGCCGCGCTGGGCGCAGTCAGACTACCTGGTGGCCAAGGTGGTGGCGGTGGACGCGGACGCGGGGCAGAACGCGTGGCTGTCCTACGAGCTGGCCAAGGCCACGGAGCCGGGGCTGTTCCGCGTCGGGCTGCACAACGGCGAGGTGCGCACGGCGCGGGCAGTGACGGAGAGGGATGCTCCCCGGCAGAGGCTCGTCTTGCTGGTGCGAGACCGCGGGCAGCCACCTCGTTCCGCCACCGCCACCCTCGCCGTCGCACTGGTGGACGGCTTCTCCGAAGCACATTTGCGGGTGAGCGAGGAGGCACCGGCCGCGGACGCTGATGGGCCGCTCACCCTCTATCTCATCGCCTCCCTGACCTGCGTGTCAGCTCTGTTCCTCGCCACTGCGGTGGCCGCCGCCGTGGTGAAGGTGCGCCAGGTCAGACGGAGCGAAGCGGAGTCTTTGCCTACGTTCCCGGCGACAGCCCCGGAAAGCAGTGTGGGCTCCCTGCCTCGCAGCTACCTGTACGACATCTGCTTCGCCGCCGGGACCGTCAACAGCGAGTTTCGATTCCTCAGGCCACTCTTCCCCTGCTTTCCCGCTGGACTTCCTCCCGGCCCGGGCGAACAACGGAGCTCGGTGTGCTCGCAAGATGTGGCCAACCTCGGCGAGGAAGGCGACTGGGCTGCACAGGTGAGGGACCTGTCCGGGCGGAGGCGATTGTGGGGGGGGGGGATAAGGACGTCTGTGACATCCTGACAGCAAGGAAGTTGCTGAGCGGCTAGTGGAGAAGTCCCTGTGGCGGGAGGAGAAGAGGGGGTCTCGAGCCGCTGGCTGTGCCTCCTAGGATGATCCAGCAGGGTTCAGCTGCTTTCCCAAATGCTGACTAATAGTGCCTCTCTTAATCATAGAAGCATAGAATAGTTTGAGTTGGAATGAACTTTTAAAGGCCATCGAGTCCAAATTGCCCTGCAAGAATCAGGAACATCTTCAACTAGATCAGGTTGCTCAGAGTCCCATTCAGCCTGACCTTGAATATTTCCAGGGATGAGGCATCTACCACCTCTCCGGGCAACCGCACCCATATCTATGCTGGGTATTCGCGTTAAAGCAAGTCTTCAGTGTCACTGTAAAGGGGAGCAGCTGGACCATGAGAAGGTGAGCTGTAGAAGTAGAACTGTGTCCCCATTGTGGGTCCTGCCCACGCACTGCATGGAGCCCATAGGGACCCGGGGCAGGAATGGCACTGCTTCTAGGGACACATCCTCCCGGAGACGGCAGTAATAGGAATGTAGTGATCCTGTGCAGTGTTAGATGAGACTGCTGGGACAACTGTGTAAAGGTGTGTCACTTCACTGACAGTGTCCCCTGCACTGCTGTTAGGATCTGGTGTTCAGCGCTGCCAAGTGCCATTCAACAGGGTGATGGAGACTACGGAGGCAGGAACCTCTGCCATTAAATTCCCTTATGTTTTTGTGGCTTGCATGAACAGTACTGACTAGGAAAGTGCGGTTATAGGGACCTTACAGTGCACCCTTGAGGTCTTTTCCTGACCCATGTGGGTGCTCCCAGACAGTACCAGCACTCGAGGATGCTGTGAATTCAGAGTGAGTCATGTCTGAGGCTCCCGTTAGCTTCCGCGTGTTCAAAGAGCGTGGGGAAGACAGGAGGTGATCACTGAAACTCCTCACTCTCCCACTGAGTCCATATATAATGCCATCATACAGTCATCCCTTAACATTTTCATATTTCATATTTCATAACCACCGATGACTTGGACTCACTTTACTGCAGGTTGTCAGAACTGCAGTATCTTCAGGACTACACAAGACCTTTCTTGATACATCAACATTAAACCAAATTTACTGTT
>JAWWTY010000027.1:2431886-2445096 GCA_035222235.1 Margarornis squamiger | reverse complement strand
CTCGTCAAGGACCACGGGCAGCCGGCGCTGTCGGCCACGGCCACGCTGCACGTCGTGCTGGCCGACAGCTTGCAGGAGATGCTGCCTGAGTTGAGTGACGGAGAAGCTGTGTCCGGGCTGACGTCCGATCTTAACCTCATTCTTGTAGTGTCGCTCTCTGTTGTATCCTTGTTATTCGTTTCCACGGTCATGTTTGCATTTTTCTCTAAATGCCGTCGCTCGAAGAGCCCTCCCATTTTTCTAACTTCTGAGAAGGAACTGTATTCCAGTCTGCGTTCAAAATCAATGTACAACTACTGCAACAGCACGCTGCCCTTGCCCTATTCCTACGAGGTGTGTTTAGCCTCCGAGTCGGGGCAGAAAGACTTCACATTTTTGAGACCCGGGTCGGCAGAAGTGTCTGCTCGTCTCCTGTCCGGCGAACCCGGCTCAAGCGCTCAGTCCGGGAAGGACCCTGCTAGTCCCGCAAGCTCTGCACAGGTGAGCTTCTGACTTAAAGTTCTTCTCTGCGGGCTTGTGTGAATCTTCTTAGTGTTTGGAGCACAAGCCTTGTGAGGAGCGGCCAAGGGAGCTGGGGTTGTTTAGCATGGAGAAGAGGAGGCTCAGGGAAGACTTTATCACTCTCTACAACTACCTGAATGCGGGTTGTAGCCAGGTGCGTGTCGGTCTCTTCTCCTAGGCAACTAGCAATAGGACAAGAGGACGCAGTCTTAAGTTGCACCAGGGAAGGTTTAGGTTGGACATTAGGAAGAATTTCTACACAGAAATAGTGACTGGGCATTGGAACGGGCTCCCAAGGGAGATGATGTAGTCACCGTCCCCGGAGGTGTTTAAGAAAAGGCTTGTTGTGGCTTTTAGTACCACGGTCTAGTTGACAAGGTGGTATTAGGTCGTATGTTGGACATCTTTTCCAACCTAGTTGATTCCATGATTCTGTGATTCTGTTTTTTCCCTCTACTGCTGTCGGAGATCAGTGGACAACCAGCAGAGCTGGTTGTCGCCTCCCGGCTCACTGCTCAGTAGCTCAGAGACGCTGGGGTGTGGATGGGTGTGTGTGTGTGACATCGACTCATCTTTTTGACCCGCCTTGTCTTATCTGTGAATTGACGATTTTGCCCCTAGGAGCAATGCAATGTTGTCAGTACTTCTCTCTGTCCTGGAGAAGGAAAGACAGGTGCGAGTTTCACCGAACCGGAGTGGTGGGATGGACACGGGATGGAGTGGGTACAAAAGTGTCGTGGGGTCCGAAGCTGGGAGAACCTTTTCGCTTTGATCTAGTGACTACTTCACTAATTGCCTCTGCCACATCTGAGCGTTTTCATGTGATAATGATGTGTGATCTATACCGGCGCGTTCACTCAGTGAGGACAGCAGCGCTGTAGTTTTCTTGCTTTCCTTTCAAGCTCGGTTCTTGAGAACTCTGAACCCCTCTATCAGAAGGTGTTGTTTATAGCCATAAAATAACATCTCTGCTCCGTCTGGGGAGACGGAGCTAGTGCTTCACTTTAGCTCCGAGCCTGGAATAGAGCCGAAAATGCTTTGGCTCTGCTGGTGACACCGGATCCTCTGGAGCCCCAGCAGAGCCGGGAATTATGCCAGAGTGAGCGGCACAGGGTGGGATTTTCTTGAACCCCTACTGAAGGAATTCCTCGTGCAGGGGAAGTCGTCTTTCCCTTTAGCTGTCGCAGGTTTCCACTCCTGTCCATCTAAACTGTGCTTTCAGGCGCTCTGAAGTGTCGTCTGCAATATTCCGTCTTCCCATCAAGGTGGAGGAGACGTAATGTCTCCAGATTAATCAAAATGCGATAGATGGAAATGTTCAGTCTTCCATTCCTTTCCCGAGATCTCTTCTCTGTACTTTTCTCTCCGCTACTTGGCTGTCCCACTATTGCTAGGATTAAACGGACAAGGTACACACAAGAGTGGTGTGTGCACTCGTATGGAGGAAAATTACTTGAGAACTGCGGTCCCGACATTAGAGAAATTGATCGGTAAAGCGAATTTAGGAAAGACACGAAATGCGCAGTGGTTGGAAAAAGTATTCAGAGCTTTTTTTTTCAGAGAAAATAAGTTGCTGAAAATTGTCTAAAGATTTGTCTCGAAGAGAACAGTGGATTTTCTTGTGTTAGTTTATACGTAAGAAAGAAAGATAATTCGGATTTGGTTCCCTATGAGAAAAGAAGTGTTCTGGGAACGCTAGATGGCTATCATTTGATTTTATCGATGTGAACTCTATACTTTTCTCACATTCTGTGGGCTAGTGATAAGAATGAAAAATAGCGCTGATAAGGTTTATCTTTTGGCAAGGATTAATCAGTAAGAAAAGAAACAGCCGAGCATGTAGAGAGGACGGACTGCGCCGACTGGTTTGATGTTACTGATTGCATCTCTGGGTGGATCCCGTGTGCTCAGGGCAGTTATCAGAATTGTATGGAGCGAGGACACACGACAGAGTCGAGGTTATTCTCGCTCTGGCCAATGTCGTGTTTCCCACGTTGATGCGGGTGGTTTACAGCCCCTACACAAAGAGCTCAGACACTATAAGTAATGGGTAACAAATAACCAGCCTCAAGGTTTCCGAACCAGTTCTGCAGGGCTTTAAGAGAAGTGAATGAACACGTGGGAGCTGATCAAGTTCAGTTTATTTCACAGATATCCCTTCCTTAGCGGTCTCGGCTGTGGGAAAACACCTGGACCTTGTGTCACAGCCGGGTTTTGACAGGGTTCCTGGCGCTCTCTTATCAAGTATCCTCGCCCCCCTCCCATTACACCGTGACAGCTGCGCAGTAGTGCGAGTGACGAACAACAAGGACCAAAATTGGGGTCATTTCATCAGTATGGGTGCGCGAAAAGTCGGAAAACTCGATGTATCACGGGTTGTTGATGCCAGCAACAACCCCAAAGGCAGGCAAGTAGGCAGCGCAGGAAATGGCTGATTTTTGCCCAGGATCTACCGGTGCCGTGATCTACACGGTGCCGTGACCTGCCGGGCTATTTCTGCGCGGGAGCGGGATCCATTCCCGCCCCCGGTGAATCTGCACGTCGCAAACACTGATTTATTCCCCTGCGTACCAGGGAACAGCCTGGGAGGTGGCGAGCGCAGGAGGGCGTATTAAACCGAGATTTCTACGATTTGTCGGGAAAGATGCCTGCTGGGATAGCGGTAGCGCTGGGGATCCCACAGGAGGGGCCATGCTCCTGGGAATCTTGCGGCGGGAGCCTCCCCGCGGCGTGACTCTGTGCTGCAGCCGCAGGAGCTGCTCCTAATTCGGCAGCACGAAATCAGTGTCTCTTTGCCGGCGACGCTGCTTTGGTGGCACACTGAGCCGCCGCGTCGCGACGCCTTGGGATGCCAGGAAGGGGCTGACCAAGCACCTGGGGCCGGGGGGATGACCGGCATCCTGAAGGTCCTGAGGGACACAGGAGCTGTCGCGTCGTGCCGGTGCTGGCTCCCCGCCGGCGCCCCGCATACCCCGGACAACTCTCCCCACTTCTCCTCCCGCCCGCTCCACCTTCCCTTCTCACTCCCAGGGCCTCATTCCAACGAGATCTTCCCAAGACACAAACGCGCGTCAAACACCCCACGTCTCTGTATCACCCCTCTTGGCGCCATCCTCTCCGCCAACTCTTACACCTTCCTGGTCGCACACGCGGTCCCCGTGTCCGATCTACCCTGCCGCTGCCAGTGCTCTCCCTGTCCTTATAGCGGGGTTTCTCTCAGGGCTGCGCTCTCCCTGTCCTTATAGGGGGGGTTATGGCAGGGCTGCGCTCTCCCTGTCCTTTTAGCGGGCTTTCTGCGCTCTCCCTTCAGGTTCTCCCGGCTCGAACCCCTGTGCCCTGGGGCCGGAGTGGCCGCGCTCCCTCCGGCGGGGCTCGGCGGCGGTGTCAGCCCCGCGGCGGGGCTCCGGAGCCCTGCGCTCTGTGCAGTTATTGGACGGGACTCTGTGTGCCGCTGTCGGCCAATGATGGAGCGGGGGGGAACTGGCGGCCCGGCCCCGCTCGTAGCCGGGATGAGGCGCAGACGGTCTCAGAGAGACTCTGGGAGTGAGTCACCGCCGAGCCCGCCGAGCAATGCCCGGCTCCCCGCCGCCGCTTCCCGGGGCCGCTGGGCAGCGGCATGACGGGGAGAGCTGAGGATTTCTAGCTGGGGCGGGGGGGCGAAGCGGAGAGCGCGGCTGTCCTGTGCGATGAACGGCGTTGCTGTGAGGAGCCGCGGGGTGACGACGGGGCAGGTACTGAGGCTCTTGCTTTTGTTCGGCGTTTCCAGCTGGGTTTCCGCCGCGATTCGCTATGCGATTCCCGAGGAGGCGCGGAGAGGCTCCGCGGTGGGGAATGTGGTAGCCGACCTGGCGCTGGACCTCGGGCGGCTGCCGGAGCGCCGATTGAGAGTGGTGTCCGGCAGCAACAAGAAGTACTTCGGGGTGGATCTGACGAGCGGGGCGCTGCTGGTGAGCGAGCGGATAGACCGGGAGGAGCTCTGTGGCGCACTCTCTCCCTGCACCCTCAGCTTTGAGATCGTGGTGGAAAACCCGCTGGAGCTGTACAGCGGCACCGTAGAGATCCAGGACATCAATGACAACGACCCGGTTTTTCCCAGCAGCCAGGCGAGGCTGGAAATCAGTGAGTCTGTGGCAGCCGGAGCGCGCTTCCCGCTAGAGAGCGCGCAAGACCCCGATGTGGGAATTAACTCTTTACAGACCTACCAGCTCAGCGCCAACCCGAACTTTGCGCTCGACGTGCAGACGAGGGTGGATGGCAGCAAGTATGCGGAGCTGGTGTTAGAGAAGGAGCTGGACAGGGAGGACAAGAGGGAGCTGAATTTGGTCTTGACTGCGCTGGATGGAGGCAGCCCACCACGGTCGGCCCATGTGCAGATCCACATTGACGTTGTAGATGCCAACGATAATGCCCCGGTCTTCAACCAGTCCACCTATAAGGCAAGTGTGAGGGAGAACACGCCCAGTGGTACCCTGGTCTCCAGGATCAGTGCATATGATCTGGATGATGGGCCCAATGGAGACATCATCTATTCCTTCAGCAGCCACACCCCTGCCAAGGTACGAGAACTCTTTGCTTTGGACTCGTCCACAGGGGAGTTGAGGGTCAAGGGACAGCTGGACTATGAGGAAGCGAAGCTGTATGAGATTTACTTACAGGCTAAAGACAAGGGAGTCGTTCCTGGTGTGGCTCATTGCAAAGTTCTGGTGGAAGTTGTGGATGTGAATGACAATGCTCCAGAGGTGACAGTGACTTCTGTGTACAGCCCTGTGCCTGAAGATGCAGCTCCAGGGACAGTTGTAGCTCTGCTGAGTGTAACAGACTTGGACTCCCATGACAACGGCCAGGTGAACTGCTTCATTTCTTCTGGGATCCCCTTCATGCTCAGTTCCTCACTCAAAAATTACTACACATTGAAAACAGAAGGAGCTCTGGACCGGGAAAAGGCATCAGAGTATAACATCACTATCACAGCCAGGGACTCAGGCTCACCACCCTTGTCTGCAGTAAAACACATCCTGGTGCAGGTGTCAGATGTCAACGATAATGCACCCAAGCCTTCCCAGGACTCCTACGATGTATATGTTCTGGAGAACAATATGCCTGGCATTCCAATCCTTAATGTGACCGCCACAGATCCAGACCTTGGGCGCAATGCCCGACTCTCTTACACCCTTTTTCAGGGTGACCCCACTGTAGGTCACCTCTTCTCCATCAACCAGGAGAACGGCACCCTCTACCTGCTCACCTCCCTGGACCATGAGGACCAGGTGGAGTTCAGCATGGTGGTACAGGTCCAGGATGGCGGCTTTCCGCCTCTGGCCACTAATGTCTCAGTCAGTGTGTTTGTCACTGACCTCAATGACAATGCCCCGACTGTGTTGTACCCCCAGCCCAACACCACCACCACCTATAGTGATGTGGTGGCACCCGGCACTCCTGCTGGGCACATGGTCACCAAGGTGGTGGCAGTGGATGCAGATGCAGGGTACAATGCCTGGATCTCCTATACCCTGTTGCAGGCCACTGACCCCAGCCTCTTCTCAGTTGGGCTGCACAATGGGGACATCTTCACAGCCCGCCAGCTCCGTGAAGATGATGCTCCTCAGCACACATTAGTCATCCTGTTGAAAGACCATGGGGAGCCTGTACTGTCCACCAGTGCCACTGTCTCCATCTCTGTGGCCGAGATGGTCAAGGAGGTGCTCACTGACCTCACTGATGTGGCACCTGCCAATGATCCCAGGAAACATGTGACTTTCTATCTCATCCTGGCTGTGATTTTGGTGTCAGCAGCCTTCTTCATCACCATGTTGTCTGTGGGCATCTTCAAGTGCTACAAGTGGCGGCAGTCAAAGGAGCTGTTCAACAGCTCCAGGAGTACCACGTACAGGACACCAGGGCCCTTCAATCACATCGATGCTGTGCGGGGTGGCTTCACGCCACCCAACTTCTACCACCAGGTCTATCTCACCACGGACTCTCGCCAGAGTGATCTCCTGTGTAAAAAGCCCTTCACTTCCAGCCCCTTGGGGAGTCGCCAGAGCACAATGAGGAATGGTGAGCCAGGGTTGTACCACCAGATCGTGGGCACTGCCAGCCGGCTCCCTGCACCTGCCGAGGTAATGTAGCTCCTTCCTTGGCATGTCCCAGTGCTGGGCAGAACCGTGGTCCATTTGTGTCATACGTGTTTGGTAGCATGTCGCGGTTGGGAGGGATGTCCAGTCGCACCGTGCCTCTAAAGAGTGGTCAGCTGTGGCTGAACAGGTCTTCTTTGGAGGCAAATGAGCCATCCTGAGAGTCAAGGACATTTGCACTGTGGTGAGCAGGATCAAGTGAGTCAATTCGCTCGGGTTGGCAAACATATGTCTTTTGGATGCAGTTTTGGGTACGCCTTGTGTGAGTAACCAGTGGAGGCTGAGGTCAGTTTGTAACCACTTGTAAATCCTTGGCACGAAGTTTGTTGCTAATGGTATTTCCTTCCCGTTGTAAGAGGAGAGCTGAGAGAAGCACTTGCACTGGGGGGGGAAAAAGTCTCTGTGTGTTCTGCCCTGGTGGGGCTGAAGAGGTGGTGATGCAAATGGGGCTGGGAGCCACCAGCTGCCAGTGAGGGACCAGGGTGTCCCTAACCACAGAGTAGCACACAAAGCTGAAGGATGATGCTCGTTCCCTCTGTGTGACCATGGCCACAGAACAGTCCGTTCCATCTGTGGGGTCCTGATGGTTCTGGTTTTGTTTCCATGGAAGCTCTGTGATGGCGTTCACTTCAGGGTGGAGGAGTGGGATTGCAGACTGCTCTAGCTGCTTGCAGGGCTCTGCTGAGCCGGACTGTGACTCTGAGTGGGTTGGTGAGTCCTCCACTCAGATGTTGTTCAAAAACCTTATTACAATGATATGTTATCTCTGGATGATGTCTGATGTCCTGACTGAACAGACTGCAGGCAGGAAGGCGTTTGCGCACGGCAGGCAGCTTCTGTGCTTCTTCCCTCATGGGAATTGTGCAGTTTAATTGGAAAGCTTTCAGTTACAGGAATGCTTCAATCCTCAGAGGTGAGGCCAGGTAGTGGATCCAGTGAAGGGAGGGGGTGTGTGTGGATCTGATGGGTTTCCAAGGTGGTTGGTGCCGGTAATTTGTCCTTCCTGGGAGGCAGTGAGTAGGAGAGACCGGTTCCTCAGAGCAGAAGGAAGTGAGGTGCAGCGGAAGCTGTGCATGGGTGTGAGGCTGCGTGTGCCGCCTGCTCAGTGTGGCCAAATCACAGACGGAGGCAGAAACCTCTCAGAATTATTTTATGCCTTTTTTTTTTCCTTCCTTTTTTTTTTTCTCTTCCCTGCTTGCGTCACTGTTCAGACTCAGCACTTCTGATTTCTAGCAGGTGGGAATGGCTGCAGCAGCTGCCAGGAGCTAGTGTTCCTCTGCGTTGTGCAGGCTGTGCTAAGGCTGGGGACAAGGATGTCCCCTTGACCACAGGGTCCTGGCAGGATGCCTTTAGTGGGGGGGGAAGTAAATGATTCAAGAGTGTAGGTGGAAGAAGGTGACACCAGGCAGGCAGTAAGCCTGAGCCCTAGCCATGACTCCCTCGCACTCCCCAGTACTACACTGGAGAGGAACTAGCAGTGAGAAATCAGCTGGGCTGGCACTGGGCCCTGGATTTTCAGTCTTTGTGGTGACAACAGACTGTGTCAAGCCTGCAAAGGCTTTACACCTCTTTGCTCTGCAGGACACAGCCAGCCCCCAAAACTGATGCAGTGGGGAGGGTGTTGGTCCTGTCTGTAGCAGGTGGTATGTCTTGCAATGAGGGATTCTACCCTGCAGGATCTCCAGTGACCCCTAGTTTGTCTGGGTTGGAGCCTTTCCGCAGAGTGAGCTCTGGCTCTCTGGAAGGGGGAACATCTTGTCTATCCTAGACACCACATATCCTTCCTACCCTGTCACTGCCCCTATCCCAGGCTTTGACAGACTCAAGCAATAGCAGGATTCCTGTGTGAAGCCCTTGCTCCAGCCTCTTGGTGACCGAGCCATCTTGGGACACTGGATGGACTCTCCCAGAGCATGTGGGCTTCACAGAGGGGTTCTGCTGAGGCAGCACAGCAGCACCAAACCCACTACCAGGGGCACAGCACCCTGTGTTGCTAGCAGAAATGTCTGTCACCCAGCTGTGCTGTCCAGGGACCTGCCTAGGATGGGGACAGGGCACATTCCAGAGTCAAGGTTGCTGTGACAGCTTCTTGCTGGTGGCACCATTGGAAGCACTCCGGGAATGAGTATGTCCAACCAGGTATTGGTCTCTGTATACTCTGTATACCTCTACTGGTCTCTGTATATCCCTGTGGAATCGCCTTGTCCTGCTTTTTGCTGCATTGGCTCTTTAAGAATGCCTTCTCCCCTCCTCCGGAGCAGGCAGTAGGTGGGACCGGTGCAGTGTTCTCACCAGTCTTTGCTGTGCCTCTCCCTGACTGGCAGCAGGGTGGTCCCGCCTCACGGCTCTTGGAATAGGCAGGGAGGTGCGGACCCTCAACAGCAGCACCTCCACCGTGTCTGTCCTCACCAGAAGGATGGTGTCCCTGTCACCGTCCACTGTGCTGGGCATTGGTTCCCCCAGTCTCTCTCACCTGTTCCCTCAGGTCCCTTTGGTGCCCAGGTGATGGGCAGGGTCTCAGGCAGGACACCTGCTTGCCACACCATTGCAGACCCCAGACCCCCAGGGTCTGTGTGCACCCAAGGGAGGTCAGGGTCCAGGGAGAGAAAGGTGGAGAGGGACTTTTTACATGAGCATGTAGTGACAGGACATGAGGGAATGGTTTCAAACTGACAGAGAGCAGGATTACATTAAACTTTAGGAATAAATTCTTTACTGTGAATGTGGTGAGACTCTGGCACAGGTTGCCCAGGGAAGCTGTGGCTGCCCCACCCCTGGAAGCATTTCATGCCAGGTTAGATGGAGCTCTGAGCAACCTGGTCTAGTGGAATGTGTCCAGGCTTGTGGCAGGGGGTTCTAATGAGATGGTCTTTAAGGTCACTTCCAACCCAGGCCATTCTATGATTCTATGATTGCACAAGGCTTCTGCAGGGATGTGAACTGTGCTAATGCCCTGCAGTTTGCCACCATCCTCTGGGACAGGGAGAGCGGGCAGTTATTGTTTGCTCCCCTCTGGGAAGGTTGAGACCTCTGCTTTTGTCCTCAGATTGCTTGGCTGCAAAGCTGTGTCTGCTGCAGAATGTCAGTATGTGTGTCTGCCAGGTGGGAGGCTTGGGCCTCCTTCCCAGTCTGACATCCTGACCCGGTGTTGTGATCCAGTGGTGTTCCAGTGGCCTTGTTGCCTGGCTCTGTGTTTGCAGTGATTTGGGTACTGTGAAAATTCACCCTTTCCTTATCCCGGGGTAAGGAAGGGATTCCAGTCAGGTGTACATTGGGAGAAATTGTATTCTGGCTTTGAAAGACTCACCTGTCTTTGCTATCCCACCTTCAGCCTCCCACTCTCACAGGTGGGCTGGCAGGGCTGGGCAACCCTGTCTCAGTGCGAGGTCTCCTGGCTAATGGTGGTACTGGTGGCAGTGATGCCTTACTCAGGAAGGCAATGATGGGGTGCAGGCAGCAGCCAAAGCACTAACTGGCGGGGGAGAAGTGGGGTGGGAGAAGAGCCCCTGGCACCTCAGGGCTCTAACAAGCACCTTTTTCATCAGGCATGAAAAGTCCTTTGGCCTGCGTTCATGACAGCTGCCCTTTGTGGGCACGATGTGAAGCCACCATTGTGGAAGGGGGAGCACACAGGGAGGGTTTGTACCTAGCTTCCAGGCTGCCAGGACGTGCAGTTTCCCTGTGAACGCAAAGCGAGCTGTCGGAGCAAGTGAGTCAGGCTGGCAGAGGGTCGGCCGGGGGTGGCAGCCCTGCTGTTGCCGGCTCAGGCCCCTGCTTCCCTTACCTTCGGAGCCACTGCTGGCCGAGAGGGGACAGAGCTCTCGGCCAATTGGGCGCTGATCTGAAGCGAGGGGGGGAAATCTGCCTCTCTCTCCCCCCCCCCTCCCTCCCACCTCCGCGCTGGGGCTGTGATTCAGTTCCCCTCCCCCAGCCCACCCCCTCTGCTCGGAGGCTGACAGCCGGAGCCGCAGCCTGACGGAGCCCCGGAGCTGTTTTCCAAGCCGTGGAAGAGAGACCCAGGGATTTTATTGCAGTTCCTCAGTGCCTGCTGCGTCCCGGGCCGGATGCGCACGGACATGGAGAGTGTCAGCCTCCAGCGACCCGCCTGGAAATGGCAAGTACTGAGTTTGTTTTTGCTCTGCGGCTGGGGCTGGGTCTCCGGGCAGATCCACTACTCGGTGTTTGAGGAGTCAGAGGTGGGAACTGTGGTGGGGAACGTGGCCCGGGACCTGGGCTTGAAGGTGGAGGAGCTGCCGGGTCGCAGGCTGCGCCTGGGCTCCGAGGAGAGCTTGCGCCACTTCTCCGTGCGCCTGGACAGCGGCACGCTGGTGGTGAGCCAGCGGCTGGACCGGGAGCGGCTGTGCGGAGCAGCTGCCAGCTGCGTGCTGTCGGTGCAGGTGGTGGCAGAGAACCCCCTGCAGCTCTTCCGCCTGGAAGTGGAGATCCTGGATCTGAACGACAACTCCCCGAGCTTCCCCACCACTCATCGCACCCTGCGCATCGCCGAGTCTGCCACGGTGGCAGCGCGCTTCCCCCTGGAGAGTGCTCAGGACCCCGATGTGGGCACTAATGCTGTGAGCTCCTACAGGCTGAGCCCGAACTCCCACTTCTCCCTGGACGTCAAGCAGCAGCCGGATGGCAAACTCTTCCCGGAGCTGGTGCTGGAGCGTGCCCTGGACCGGGAAGAGCAGCCAGAACTGCAGCTGGTGCTGACGGCCGTGGATGGGGGAAGCCCAGCCCGCTCGGGCACAGCAGAGATAACAGTCCTGGTCCTGGATGTCAATGACAACGCGCCCACCTGTGACCGCACCACGTACAAGGTGCAAGTCCCGGAAAACACACCTGTGGGGGCTGTGCTCCTCCGGGTCAACGCGTCTGACCCCGACGAGGGCCCCAATGGGGAGACACAGTATTCCTTCGGGGTTCACACCTCTGACTCAGTGCGGAGGCTCTTCTCTCTGGATCCCCGCAGTGGTGAGGTTCGGGTGAGTGGGGCCCTGGACTTTGAGGAATCACCTTTCTATGAGATCTATGTGCGAGCCCATGACGGAGGGGTCCCAGAGATGGAGGGCAATTGTGTGCTGCAGGTGCAAGTGGAGGATGCCAATGACAACCCCCCAGAGGTGCTGCTCACCTCCCTGCTCAATCCAGTGCCAGAAGACACCCCACCAGAGACTGTTGTGGGGCTCTTCAATGTCCGGGACCGAGACTCAGGGGCCAATGGGGTTGTGAGCTTGGAGCTCTCCCCTGATGTGCCTTTTGCCATCAGGTCGCTTCAGAACCACTTTTCCCTGGTCACCCGGGAGAGCTTGGACCGAGAGTCCACCTCACAGTACAGAGTGGAGCTGATCGCCCAGGATGGTGGCTCTCCTGCCCTCACCACAACACTCACGCTGCTCCTCAATATATCTGATGTGAATGACAACCCCCCACGCTTCTCGCAGCCCTCCTACGATGCCTTTCTCGAGGAGAACAACCCGCCTGGCTCCCTGCTGTGCACTGTCTCTGCCTCAGACCCTGACGACGGGGATAATTCCCGTCTTGTTTACTCCATAGAGAGTGGCCAAGTGCAGGGTACCCCCATCTCTTCCTTCATCCACATCAACCCTGACAACGGCAACCTCTACGCTCAGCGCACCTTTGACTTCGAGCAGCTGCAGGTCCTGCCGGTCTCCGTGGCCGTGCGGGACTCGGGGTCCCCCCCACTCCACGCCAATGTTACTGTCTACATCTTCGTGCTGGACCAGAACGACCACCCCCCCACCATCCTGCACCCTGCCAGTGACAGCGATGTCTCGGCGCCGCAGAGGGTCCCGCTGTCCGCCCCACCGGGCTCCCTGGTGGCGAAGGTGACCGCGGTGGATGCGGACGCTGGGTACAACGCCTGGCTCTCGTACCGGCTGCTGCCACAGTCCACCGACGCCTCCTTGTTCCACATGTCCCTGCACACCGGGGAGGTGCGGACGGCACGTGCCCTCCAGGACACCGACATGGCAGTGCAGCAGCTCGTCGTCCAGGTGACGGACAATGGGGACCCACCGCTCTCCACCACTGCCACCATCACTGTGGCCCTGGAGGAGGCAGTCCCGGAGGAGCCCTACAAGCCTCTGGATTTCCTGGCCGGTGCCAAGGAGAAGCCGGACCTGACCCTCTACCTGATCATCGCGCTGGCAGCGGTCAGCACGGTGGCACTGGCCACTGTCACCGTCCTGGCCGCCAGGTGCCTCCGGCGCAGGGGCCGCGCCGCTGTCCCACCCTACTGCTGCTGCTGGCTCAGCGAGTCGCCCTCCCGGGACTTCTTCAACCACTCCAGCCCCAAGCTCCAGCTCAGCTCCGACGGCACCCTGAAGTACATGGAGGTCACCTTGCGACCCACCGACTCCCAGTCCCAGTGCTACAGCACCTGCTTCTCCCCGGGCTCCGAGGGGACCGACTTCACCTTCCTGCGGCCCTGCCCGCCCCCCGCCACGCTGCCGCGGGACCGCGGCGCGCTGCTGTCGGGCGCGGGCACGCTGCGGGAGCGCGGCCAGGTGAGCGCGCCCCCGGCGGGCGGGCAGGGCGGGCAGGGTGGGCCG
>JAWWTY010000027.1:2401238-2431717 GCA_035222235.1 Margarornis squamiger | reverse complement strand
CCCGCCCCGCCCGGCGGAGCCGCGGCCGCCCCAAACAATGAATGGGAGCGGCGAGCGCTGAGCGCGGCCCCCCCAGCCCCGGACACCCGGCAAGCATGCCGAGGGCAGGGAAGCCGGGCCGGTCCCTGGGGCTGCCGCGTGTCTTCTCGTTCTGTTTGTTCTTGCACAGCTCCTCCGCTCAGATCCGGTACAGCATCCCGGAGGAGCTCACCCGGGGTGCCTTTGTGGGCAATATCGCGAAGGACCTGGGCACCGATGTGACGAAATTGGCGGCAGCTAACCTGCAGGTACTGTCGGATTCGGATTCCCAGTACTTCTCTGTCAATGTGAACACCGGTGTTATAATGGTCAGCGAGCGGATAGACCGGGAGCAGCTCTGTGGGCAGAACCCACGCTGCTTCCTCCACTTGAAACTTGCCATCGAGAACCCAGTGGAGTTTTACCGTATCGAGGTGGAGATCCTGGATATCAATGACAACCCCCCGGAGTTCCCCAGTGATGAGGTTTCCTTGCGCATCTACGAGCTGGCGTCTCTGGGTGCCCGCTTCCCCATCCAGCCTGCCCAGGACCCCGACGTGGGCACCAACACCTTGCAGACCTATCACCTGAGTGCCAATGACAACTTCAACCTCAACGTGAAGGCACGCACTGATGGTGGGAAGTTCCCTGAGCTGGTGCTGGAGCGGGCCCTGGACCGGGAATTCAGAGCTTTCCATCACTTGGTCCTGACTGCTGAAGATGGGGGCTCTCCCCCACAGTCCAGCAAGATACGCATCACTATTCAGGTCCTGGATGCCAATGACAACCACCCTGTTTTTGACAAACCATCATATGGAGCCCGCTTGGTGGAGAACTCACCACTGGGTACCCTCGTGGTGAAGTTAAATGCCACTGATGTGGACGAAGGACCCAATGGAGACATCCGCTACTCCCTCAGCAGCCACAACTCTGCTGCCTTACGCCAGATCTTCGCCATCGATGAGCAAACTGGGGAGATTCGTGTCCAGGGCAACCTGGACTTTGAGGAGGCAACGGTGTATGAGATCGAAGTGGAGGCCAAGGACATGGGGTCCCCCACGATGGAGGAGCACTGCAGCGTGGTGGTGGAAATCACTGATGTGAACGACAACGCACCCGAGGTCATTCTTACCTCCTTCTCCAGTTCCCTGAGTGAGGATGCACTGCCGGGCACAGTGGTGGCTGTGATACACGTCAGAGACAGGGACTCTGGTGAGCAGGGCAAGGTCCTGTGTCACGTGTCTCCAGATCTTCCCTTCCAGCTGCGTAAGGACTACGAGCACCAGTACTCACTGCTAACCAGCACCCACTTGGACCGGGAGCATGTTGCCTACTACAATGTCACTGTCTCTGCCTCGGACATGGGCAATCCCCCACTGTCCCGCCACACCACCTTGCCAATCACCCTGACAGATGTCAATGACAACGCACCCCAGTTTGAGCAGGCGTCCTATGAAGTGCTGGTGGCAGAAAACAATCCAGTGGGCAGCGTGCTGGTTACAGTCTCTGCTGCCGACCCTGACTCGGAGCAGAATTCCCGCCTCTCCTACTCCATCCTGCGAGCTGGTGGGACAGATCCAGGCCTGGATCCTACTCGCTACCTCTCCATACATCCCACGAGTGGGCAGGTCACTGCCAAATTCCCTTTTGACTATGAGCAAACCACCTATCTCCAGTTCCATGTGGAGGTCTCCGATGGTGGCTCCCCAGCCCTGAGGAACAGGACGCTGGTTCATGTTTTTATAGTGGACCAGAACGACAATGCCCCACGGGTGCATTTCCCCAGGGCTGGGGAGGACTCTGCTACTCAGTTCCGAATTTCCCCCTCCATCGTCCCTCCTGCTCTCATCACCAAGGTGGTGGCAATAGATGCGGACTCGGGGCGCAATGCCTGGCTATCCTACCACCTCGTGGAAGCCACAGACCTGGGGCTTTTCAGCGTGGCCCTGCGTTCTGGGGAGGTCCGGATCATGCGGGCTCTGCAGGAGACGGACGCCTCTGCACACGAACTGCTGGTGGTGGTCCGGGACGCCGGGGAGCCCCCACTCTCCACAGCCGTCACACTGGTGGTGTTAGTGGAGGAGAAGGGTCCAGAGGCCCTGCAGGGCTCCGAGGCTCGGGCGGCTGACGGTGGGGGATTGCCCACTATTACGCTTTACCTGATTGTATCCCTAGTGCTCATCTCCACCGTCTCGCTGGTGGGACTGGCAGCGCTGGGCGTGCGGTGCCTGCGGCGGGGCTCTGCACCTGCCAACCGGGGCTGCTGCGTGGAGAGCGTGAACACGCTCCAGCCCCCTCCCAGCCACATTTTTGGGCACTTGCACTATGAGCCTAAGCAAGGGGACACGGTGATGGGCGTGCAGGTGACGGCAACAGCTCCCCCCGCCCCGCGTTACCGCTCCTGCTTTTCGCCGGTCTCGGATATCAGCGAGTTCATGTTTGTGAAACCCTCCGCGGATCCCACCCTGTACAGCGAGGTGAGCTCGGGGCTGTGGTCTCCATCCTGACCGCAGCCTCAGTGTGTGCGGGGCCCGGCACCGAACGGGCTCGGGATGCCGCACCCCGAGCCGGCTCCGGGGAGGGGGTGCCGTCGGTGCCCGCTGCCAGCCGCGGGGCAGGCGGAGCGGGGTTCCCGCACCCGGAGCGGGGTTCCCGCAGCCGGGAGTCCCCGGCGCCCGCCCGGCTGTGCGGGGGCGGAGTAGCGGGGGGGGTAGGGGGGGCTACGCTGTGCGTATTTTTGGGGAAGGCGGTGAGAAGGAGAGAAGGGGAGGAGGAGGGAGAGGAAAAGGAGGAGGAGGAGGAGGAGGAGGAGGAGGAGGGGGCTGTGGAGAGACGTAAAACTGTCACTCGGCCCATCCCCTCCGCTCGCCGACTTTGTGTGTCTTTGCGTACCGAGAAGCGGTTCAGCCGGCCGGGCTGCGCTCGCCCTCCCCCGCCCCCTCCATCCTTCCCTGCCCGGCTCCGGCGGCTCCGGCGGCGGCTTCCTCCCTGCACGACCCGCTGGGACCCCGCCGGGGCGGGGGGTTCGGCTGCGGGGCCGGCAGCGGGGGCGGGGAGGCGGGGGAGGCTGCGGGAGCCGCTCCGCTCCGCGTCGCTCCGTCCGCACGCCCGGCACGGGATGCCCGCGGGACGGAGTTTGCCATGGCAGCTCCCGCTGCTGCTCGCAGCCCTCTCCTGCCGGCCGGCTCCCAGCTGCGCCCAGCTCCACTACTCCGTGCCCGAGGATCGGGAGCCGGGCTTCTCTGTGGGCGACCTGGCCAAGGACCTAGGGGTGGAGGTGCGGAGCCTGGCCGCCCGCAACCTGCGCCTGGTGAGCGAGGGTGGGCAGCGGCACTTCCAGGTGGACCTGGCGGCAGGTGTGCTGCTCCTCGACAGCAGGCTGGACCGGGAGGCACTGTGTGGGCAGAGCCCCACGTGCTCCCTGCACCTCCAACTCGTCATGGAGAATCCCCTCCAGCTCCACCGTGTTGAGGTGGACGTCCTCGACGTGAATGACAACGCGCCCCAGTTCCCCAAGCCGGAGGTGGTGCTGGAGATCACTGAGGTAGCCAACCCTGGGACTCGGCTACCCTTGGAGGTAGCAGAAGACCCGGATATGGGCTCCAACTCCATCTCCACCTACGAGCTCAGCCCCAGCAAGCATTTTGCCCTGAGCATCAATGTGAGAGGAGATGGTGTTAAAATGCCTGAGATTGTACTTGAAAAAGCACTGGATAGAGAGAAAGTGCCTGTTCATCATCTAACATTGACAGCCCTGGATGGAGGGAATCCAGTGAAATCTGGCACTGCCAAGGTTACCATCCATGTCCTGGATGCAAATGACAACCCTCCTGTCTGTGACCCACCCATATCCAAGGTACATCTGGAGGAGAATGTGCCAGTGGGCACTCTGGTCACCAAGCTGAATGTCACTGACCTGGATGAAGGTCCCAACGGGGATGTGGAATATTCATTCAAAACCAGCAATAATGCACCTGGTAAATTCACCAAGCTGTTCTCCTTAGATCCCCGGACAGGGGAGATCAGAACCAAAGCCCCACTGGATTATGAGGAATCCAGTGCTTATGAGATTGCAGTTCGAGCCAGGGACAAGGGATCCCCAGCCATGGAAGGCCACTGTCACCTGCGAGTGGAATTAATTGATATCAATGATAACAGCCCAGAGATTGTGCTGACCTCTGTCTCCAGCCCAGTGCAGGAGGATGCCACCCCAGGCACTGTGATTGCCCTCATTGGTGTGAAGGACAGCGATTCCGGTGACAACGGGCAGGTCCGTCTGCAGATAGCGAAAGAGCTCCCTTTCAAACTGGTGTCATCTTTTAAAGAGCATTTCTCACTGGTCACAAATGGTCCCCTTGATCGGGAGAAGGCCAGTGGATACAACATCACAGTGAGGGCTGTGGATTCAGGGTCCCCCCAGAGGGCCACACAAAAAACCTTTTACCTCCGCATTGCTGACGTGAATGATAACGCACCAAATTTCTCCAGCCCTTTTGATACAGCTCACATTCAGGAAAACTCCCTTCCTGGAACTTCAGTCTTTTCAGTGTCAGCATCTGATCCTGATGAGGGTAGTAATGCCAAGCTGTCTTACTCCATCCTGGATAATGGGATGCAGGATGTACCCATCTCAACCTACTTCCGAATAGACCAGGACAACGGCACCATCTACACCGTGCGATCTCTGGATTACGAGCAGGACAAGGTGTTCCAGGTGCCTGTGGAGGTGAAGGATGCTGGGTCTCCTGCGCTGAGTAGCACTGCTGTGGTCCATGTGTTTGTCCTGGATGAGAATGACAATGCTCCCAACATTGTCTACCCGTCTGTCCCCAAGGGCTCTGCCTTTCACCAGGCCATCCCGGCCTTGGCAGAGCCTGGCTATCTTGTCACCAAAATTGTAGCAGTTGATGCTGATAGTGGCCACAATGCCTGGCTGTCCTACCAGCTGCAGGAGACTGCTGAGGCTTTGCCTTTCCAAGTGGAGCGCCGCTCTGGAGAGATAAGGCTTGCACAGGCTCTCAGGGAGTCAGAAGATTCCCACAGGCTGGTGGTTGAAGTGAGGGACAATGGCACACCGTCCCTCTCGGCCTCTGTGGTGATAGTAATTTCTCCGGAGGAAAACAGCGTGCAGGACTTCTCCAAGTCCTTGGACCTCCCCCAGTCCTCTCCCAAGGATACCAACCTAACGCTTTACCTCATCATCTCCTTGGTGTCCATTTCCCTTGTGTCCTGCGTGATGTTTGCTCTGGTGGCTGCCCGGTGTCTCAAAGCTGGCAATGCCAGCTGGACCTTCGTGGGTTGCTGCCGAGGGACTGGCCGCAAGCCCGCCTCCCATTTCCGAGGGCAGATGAAGCCAGATGGCTTCATCAAGTACCTGGATGTGGGAGGAGCAGGCCTGACCTCCCAGGCACCAAATTACACCTCTTGTTTCTCACCCATGTCTGACCAGAGCGATTTCCTCTTTGTAAAGCCCTTCAGCCATTCTAGCACTGCGGAGACCGTGGCTGCCTATGAGCAGGTGACCAGCACCTTAGCCAGTCCCTGCGATGGGGTAAGAGATGGGTGTTTTGTACTGTCCTCTCTGCTACGTGCAACAGTCTGTAGTAGCCAGGCCAGCTGGCTGCTCTCTGTCTGTCCTTCCTCCTAAAAAAGTGGCCTCAGGGAATGTGTGTCACCGTCACCTCCTGGGAGGTGGCAGGTGAAAGTTTTGGCTGGGCTTGGTGTAGGTGGGGGAAGGGTCTGAGCAGCACTATAGAATCAAAGACGGCGTGTTCATAGCAGTGGAGAGTTTCCCTGTGGCCCCGCTCATACTCATTTCTGTCTAAAGAGACTCTTAGCATGGTCAGGAACATGTTTTCTGGGTGTTTAACTCCTTGATTGCATTTAACCCCTTTATTCTGCACGGCATACAAACCCTGACACGGGAGATGTTATCTGGAAGCAAAGTCTGTTGTTGTTTCTTTCGCTCACTTTTAGAGGTGCATTGTAGAAATTTCTCATTTCTTAACCTCCAAGTGTTATTAATTACTGACTGTGCTCTGGCAAGGGATCGTTTTTCAGCTTGGTCATTTTGAGCAAGGGTCTGAATTCGCTATTCAGCACTGAACTACTGAAATGTCAGTAGTGACATTATTCACAAAGGTGACCTTACGTGCCCTTGGGCTTGAAGGAACTGAGGCAGCGGCAAGCTTTGAAAACTTGAGCCACTTGTACTCAGATGTCTAAATATAGATGTAGGTGACTGTGTTTAGCTGTAGCTTTTATAACTTCGGGATATAAAAAGTAACGCGATTTTGTGTCACAAATGCCTGCCCTAAATTTGAAAATGGTAATTACAACAGGAATTCAAAATATAGATTGGGAAGGGCTTATTTAGTGCAGGATTGTGTGTCAGCGTGTGCAAAAATGTGTGTCTGAAATCTGGAGGGCAAGGATTTAAACAGCTTCATTTGCATGCGGCTTGGGGACCAGTGGGGCATCTATTTCAGGGGAGTAATTTATTCTAATATCTTCTTTCATGAGGATCATCAAAGCTGCAGAGAAATTAGTAAAAGCACATCTACTAAATAAAAATCTAGGTCAGCTCTACCCCGTCTTCACTTTTCCTTAGTAATTGCATGTACAAGCAGAATAATCCTATAAAACTGATGTTCCACTGTATGGACTATGAGCAGCTCATTCCTAAAATAGCTGAGAGTAGTGTTGTCCTTTCCAGGTAGTATGTCATCACTCTGGAGTTCATTAAGATGATTATGATTTTTGGAAGTGTGTGTGTTCCAGACAGAAAACTGTTCTTCTATTTAGTGTTTTCCACAAAGGCGTAATTCAAACAGGAATAAGCAAGCCTGCTCCATGCCCTTCCTTATTTACAAAATGTTCATTGTCTGATGGTAAAATAACACGGGCAGAAAGTGATACGGGGGCTTATTAATGAGGTTACAAAGTGTGCTGCTGTGTCTGAAGGTTATTGTGTCTCCTAAACAAATAATGCTTTTTCCTCTTGCTGTCGGAAGTTCATTCTTTTTTCTGTGGACAGAAAAATATTGTCATGCTCCAAGGCCACAGCATCTAGGAAAAGTCATTCAAATACAATGTATGAAAACAAGATCTCAGGCAGGTCTTTTTAAGGACAGAAGAAGGAGAGATTAGGAAGGTCTTACCGTTTTACCTTAGAGCATCAAAAGCATCTTTTTCAGTATCAATTAACTCTGCCACCCCCACACACCCCTCTTCCTCCTCCAAGCTCATTACTGTGGTACCACTGCTCCTGCTGAATTGATGCCCTTATCAGTTTATTTCATGCTTCATTTCTTTCACAGCCTGGTTTCCTGAGCTGCTTTGGAAGATTATTCTCTGAACAGTTTTTGTCATGCTTTTTACTATTCATGCTGGTTCAGAAATACTCAAGGAAGAGGGAGGGGGAGCCTTCTCTTTGTTCTAATTGATTTGCTTCACTTGGAAAGAACATGCTGATATTCCAGACTGAAATAATCCAGGATCAGTTCGCTTTCATTTTCAAAGGAAAGAATGGAAGTATTAAAACTCTTCTTTTTCTCTGCAGCAAGCTCAGCCGAACACAGACTGGCGCTTCTCTCAGACCCAGAGACCTGGAACAAGTGGGTAAGTGCCTCTTTCTCAATTTTGGTGTGGTGTGAAGGTGTCTTTCTTTTGTGTGCCACTCTCAGTCCTGGAAAGTCCATGACTGGCAGCTCTGAGAATGGGTGTTCCCTGTCATTGATAGAATCAGAAATAGGGCTGCTCCTGTGTCAGCTGTGTTTGATGGGGGTGTGACAGCTGTTGTTGGCAATGGTCTGTCTGGGTTTGGTGTCTAAACCTCAAGGAGGACAGGCAGGGACCAGAGGTTCAGATAGTAAAGGACTGGAAAATATATTTCACAGAAAGGCCTCTTCTCTAAAGCAGATTTTGAGCATGTAAACTAGATTCTGAGTCCAAAATTTTAATTCCTCTCCCTCCACTTATGGGGCCTTGAGCTCTGTGCTGCTGAAGTGTATTCACAGAATCACAGAATGGGTCAGGTTGGAAGGGGCCACAGTGGGTCCCCTGGCCCAGCCTCCCTGCTCCAGCAGGGTCATCCCAGAGCACGTGGCACAGAATTGCACCCAGATAGTTCTGGGTTCTCCCAGTTCTCCAGTGAGGGAGACTCCACCACCTCTCTGTGAGGTGTGTGTGAGATCAGAAAGGATGAGAAGCCCCAGCAGCAGAGCAGAGAGCTGCCTCCCAAGTGGGTACCCCTCTCTTGCCTCTGGCCCAACAAGGTTTGCTTGTCTTGGTTCACAGTGAGAGACCACTGATAACAAAATGATGTTCTTTGCCTGTCCCATTTTCCCTCTTGGTTCATAAGCAGGGCTAGGGATCTCCTTCAGAGGGTGAACTCCCTTCACTACCATGAGGATAACAAAGAACTTGAACTGGGAGCCCACCTTCCTTTATGAATACCCCAGCCAGAGGTTATTGGGTATGAGGAAACTGGCTCGAGGATAATTTATATGTGAAAAGATTGTATCTTTTGGGGCATATCCAAGGACTGTACACTTGGGGCAATCAGGAGTAAATTTGGGTTATGTGCTTCCTTGTTTGACTGTCTCTGGAGGTGTATCTCTGTGCTTTGTCATTCCTGGTGGCCACTTCGGCAGCTCCCATGGAGGTTCAAATGGTGGCATGGGAGTGTTGGGTCCTGGATTTTGGTGTCAGGGCTTGCAGTTAAACATCTGCAGCAGCTGGTCATGTCTGAGTCTTTCCCTGGGTCTGGCTCGATAATTTGGCTTATCAGAAAATTAAGAGGTATCTGTAGCCAACTTGTTGAAGTGATTAAACTTTGCTATTAGGCTGTTCTAGCTGATAAATCTAAAATAGAGCAAGGGTTTGATGTAATTAGATAAAGTGTTCATGATAGAAACCAGCCATGGACTTTAAAACAAAGCTATGGCTGGAAGAGTTTTCTCAGAGGTCTGCTGAATTCCCCATCACCGACAACATTTTAATCAAGGAAAATCTTTCTAACCATTTCCGCTCCAGTTCAAATGACAATTAACAAAGCCCTGTTAATGCAGAAGTGCACCGTGGCTGCTGTAATAGTTTTGTTATGAGAAGCCAGTAAATGAGCCCCATCAGACCAACCTCTGCTGCTCCCTCTTCCAGCATCATGCTGGAGCCTTCAAGGCACAGAGCTGATGCAGTCCAGACCTCAACTCAGTGACAGGGACCTTTTCTCAGGTCATGGGACAGTGACACTCAGCCCATCTCTCAGCCTCTGCCTGGAGCTCTTTACAAGCTCCATCCCCTTCCCAATGACTTGTGTGGGAGCAGCAGCATGTGGCGTGGGAAGAGAAAGGGCAGGAGGAGAAGGAGAGGCAGCCTCTGACTGTTTGTGGGGAGCTGATCTATCACGATGTATTAGTTCTGGTGCATGAGCCACGATGTTATCCCTCAGCCCTGGGTACCTGTGATAGTCCCTGAAACAGCTGCTCATAGAATCACTGAACAGTTTGGGTTGGAAGGGGCTTTAGAGACCATCTTGTTTCAAACCCCTGCCATGGGCAGGGTCACCTTCCAGTAGACCAGGTTGTTCAGAGCCCTATGCCAGTGCCTGTTGAGTCAGGGGATCCCATAGCACAGGCTGCACCCTGAATTAGGAAAGAGACTTTGCCCAGGCACAGGCTGGTGCTGAAATAACTGAAAAAACTCAGTGGATTTTAATTCCTGCTGGTTTTCCCACTTGCCTGTGCCCACATTTGCAGCAAAACAGCTCTTGCTGGTGTTTTCACCCCTGTTCCTTTCATCCTGTTTTAAGTTAAATCAAGGGGATGTTTTTATTCTGAACCTGTGGGACAATATTAAAAGATGGAAATAGAAAGTGCTATCATATGTTCAGTGCCCAGCCCTGACATCTCTCTAGTGATCAAACAGGCAAATCCTGGAGAGCAGCCCACTCCCCATTGTGCTCTTCCCGTGCTCTTCCCAGCGTTTTGATGCCTGCTGTGTGAATTCCCCAGGCACTGGTTGGTAGTACAGGTATTAAAGAGGAGGCAAGGGCAGCTGCCTGAGCCCAGCCCGCTCATGTTAAATCCTGTACAACTGTTTCTCCTGCTGGCAGGGGAACCTCTAAAGCACCACGAGCCCTCTGAGCTGCAGGGCTCTGCTTGGAGCTTGGGGAACACAGTCCACCTCTTAGCTGAAAACAGAAATATGGGATATGCTCTTAACTCTATCTGACCCAAATTAAATAGCAATAAAAACACGGCAGCTTAGGCCAGTGGTTTGGATGGATCCCAGAGGGAGTCCAGCACTGATGCTAAGCCAGAAATCAAGCTTAAACCCATGATGTGATTTCTCCCTTACTGTCTCCATGGGAGCTGGAGAAGAAACAATCCAGTCTCAGCATAGCCCTGCCCATCAAAACAAATCCCACATGTCTCTGAGCACCTGGAACCAGTCAGAACAGGGAAAGCTCAATAAGGCAGGGACTGGCTCTTGATCTCGCATGTTGTTGCTACGGGACAACAAAGGGAATATGCTCTTTGTTCTGAAACACAGGAGAGCTCTGGTGCACATGCTCAGGAAATAGGAGCTCAGACAGTCTGCTCTGAAGATGTGGTAGGGAGGCAAACCTGAGCAAACCAATTCCGAATTAATCTTGTTTGGGAGAACAAGGAGGATAGATTAAATTAATGATGTTTGTGTTTTGTTTTCTAAGAAAACAAAACACCCGTGCTGTCACTGGGCAAATGTAAATGAATCCAGACTGATTCCGAGCAGCAGATGCCATTCCCAGACAAATCAGATCAGTGGCTGAAGTGGAGATTACAGCAATGAATTGTCCGAAGTGGAGTAAATGTCCAGTCCAGCAGCGTGGCAGGATATCCCTGTGGGATCATCAGTGTGGGGTTTCCCTGCGAGGAGCAGGGATTGTGTATGGGAGGAGAACACAGAGACTGGTACGAGGGACTCGCTTTGATTTGGTCTTTGTTGTGCCTTGCATGTTCATGGTACCTGCCTGACCCTGGCTGATCTTTCTTTTGATCTCTGTGTGATGATTTGTTCAGGGAGACACCTGGCTGAAGTCAGGATTTCCTCCCTGGAGGGATGGGGAGGGCTCTGTGTTGCTCTTAGGTGGGCACGGGAGGGTGACACACCCAGGACTGTAGAAAGCCATTATGTCCTGGGCATCTCCTGGAAGGAGTGGGGACAATTCTGGGCTGTGTGGACAGGCTGGAAAGAGAACCCAGGCAGGAGACACCCCAGAGACTGTGACAGGGGACCCACCAGGAGATGGGAAGCTGTGTGAATATCCCTAGTAACCCAGAGGAGGGAGGAGCAAAGTATGTAAAGAAGATGCAGAGTGCCATTTCACGCCCCCCTTCCATTTGTTTTCTCCAATCCTAAATCTCCCTTTGTTAATGCTTCCCAAAGCTGTTGCTAGCCAGCCTCCCTCTCCCAGGCCAAACACAGCCAATAATGATGTTCACTTCACTTGCTCATTAAGCAGCATCACAGCTGCTTTGTCTGACCCTGTTTACCATCCCCCAGCAGCAGAAGGGGTTTGGGGTTGATAGTGGAGATGCTGCAGCAGTGCCCGCAGAAGAGCCAGCAAGGAAAAGAGGATTTTTTTCCATTATTTCTTTTGTTTCTATGCGAGAACTCCAAGAGTTGGGCTTGCAGGACTAACCACAGCCTGCCTGTGTGTGCTGGGGGACAGGGAGGGGAATAAAGGTGTCCCTAAAATAGTCCTTTAAGCTCTCAGGAGCATTCATGGGGCTCAAAGCATGCAGATACTGGCGAGGAGGGGCTTGTGGCATCTTTTTGGGGTGCTCAGGAGGTCGTGCATGACAGTGTAGCAGGACACTAAGCCCATATGTGTGTGTCTGGGTGGGACATCCCAGAGCAGGAAGCAGCTGGGGCCAGAGGATGAGACAGAGGGAGACACAAGACACCCATGGGCTTACACAGCATGGGGGTGGATACCCAGCAGAAGGACAACTGGCCACAGCTGCAGGCTTTACCCACGTCCTTCCTAAAAATAAATACTTGCTAACCCAGGAGCCGCAGGGATGTCTGTGGGTGTTGTAATTTACATTACGAGTTTGTGTCCTGTTGTAAGTGGAGCCAGTAGCAAGTGCTACAAAGCACAGTGGCACCAGTGGGGCTATGCAGGTAAACACTGACCCACTTACCTTCTGCTCATTCATGGAAAACATGTGGAAACATGCCAGGGCACATGCCAGGCAGAGGTGCTGGACAAGCTGCAGCTTCTCACTGACGGGCAGGAGGAGCAGCAGGAAGAACTGCCACTGTGGGAAGTTTAGGAAATAATTATAACCCTCAGGTTTCCATCCCAAATGCACCCAGGGGTTGAAGCCAGCAGTGGTATTTGCTTTGCCTTGTGTGGTTCCACATGTTTTGCTGGTGAACTAGAAGGGTGTAACAGTCTTTGGGCTAAAACTCCTGCTTCTTCCAGCTGGGTTGTGTTTGCCTGCCTGTTCAGTATTGCGCATGTAGTGATTCCTCCACAGCTCCTGCAGCATGCAGAGTATGGAGCTGCTATAAGCTGTGACCCCAAGGCTTTTTGCAAGGTGTGAGTGGAGCCCTGTAGCCTGAAAAATCACAGCAACCTCTGGAAATCCCTTTGAGGTCATTTGGAAGAACAGCCATAATCTAAGTGACAGTGCTTTCCTAAGACTGAGAGCTGCTGCACTTTAGTGGGGATGTGGATCTCTGAGTGCAGAAGTTGTGCCAGCTCTGAAGGGAGGCTTTTACCCCCTGCCAAAGCCTCTGGGGCTGCAGAGCTCAAATCATCAGCTTTTGTCAGGTCCTGGGGAGCCTGGGAGAGAAGTTGCCTTTTTGGGGAGTATTTGAAGGTGCTGTTCATGCCTGATGATGCAGCCCCCAGCCTGTTTGTGTGACTTGCTCAGCAAACATGTCAGAGGGAACCACAGAAACCCAGAAACAAGGGGCAGATGGTTGTATCTGTCAAGTTTGGTGTTGCCCCAGTGGGTCCTGAAACAGGAAGAGTTGAAGATCACTCAGAGGGTCATGCTTTTGGGGTGCTGGAGCACATCCAGAGAAGGGAATGGAGCTGGGAAAGGGTCTAGAGCATGAGGAGCAGCTGAGAAAGCTGAGGGGGCTCAGCCTAGAGAAAAGGAAGCTCAGGGGGGACTTTCTTACTCTCTGCAACTCCCTGACAGTGGGGGGGTCGAGGGGGAGATCGGGCTCTGCTCCCAGAGAACAAGGGGCAGGACAAGAGGCAATGGCCTCAAGTGGTACCATGGAAGATTTAGGTTGGTTATTAGGGAAAGTTTCTTCCCTGGAAGGGTGGCCAGGCACTGGCACAGGCTTCCCAGGGCGGTGGTGAGTCACCATCCCTGGTGGGATTTAAAAGCTATGTCTATGTGGCACCTGGGTACAAGGTTTAGTGATGGCCTTGGCAACTCTGAGTTAATGGTTGGACTGGATGTTCTCAGGGGGATTTTTCAACCTAAGTGATTCTGTGATTTTGTGACTGGGGTTTCCTTTCAAACGCTGCAGAGAAAAACGTGCTTTGAAGGACTGTGGGGCTGCTCAGGTAGCCTGGCCTTGGTCTGAGCAGGGCTGCAGCCTCATGGTGCAATTTTGAAGTGCATTTGGGATTCTGGGACAGGCAGGAGCTGTTCTGATGCTGGGAGCAGGACTTGTCTTTGGATAACTGCTCTCCTCCCTCTTCCTGTGGAGCCGAGCTGATCCTGGGACTGGAAATTGAAGGCTTTGTAGTGACGTGTCCTGGTGCCACCCTACCTTCCCTTCCACATTCAAGACACCACAGAGCTGGTCCCCCATGCCACCTGTGAGCACTCCTGCTTGCAGGGTCCACCTTTTTGTCTATTAACAGCCCAAATCTCAGCAGATTCGGTATTTGGGCTTCTTTCTACATCACGTAGCCCTTTGTAGCCGAGTGTTTCCTTCCCTTTGTTTCTTTCCCTTATTGATCACCCTGGGCCAATAATCCCTTTATCTGCATTTGTCATGGCCCTTGAAGTCTGAGCCATCCAGATCCTGCCAAGTGAGACAAAAGCTATAAAGTCTTTTATGGAGTAAAGGAAATACCCAAGCAATGGGATGCACTTCTCATTCTGGAGAGCCCCTAGAATATCAGGAGTTTCATCATCAGAGTTTTATGTATAGAAATACTATTTTAGGTAATTTAACAGGTGCTACATGTATTGGTTTAATTTTTCTCCCTCCATCTGCTTCCTGCGCAGCTGAGCACATGCCATGGCCGGCTGCAGAGGCAGCGAATCCAACAAATAGGCACAACAACCTTTCCAAAGAATTTCTCAAAATATCATTCCTGGCGGGTTTGGGACACTGGTGGCGGCAGGATGGCCCAGGGGAAGTAATGAGTGGTCTCAGCTCCATCTCCTTTAGGAGGGCTAGAAGAGTCCCCAGGAGGGGGGACACTGCATTTGTCCCCCTTTCAGAGACATCGTGGGCTTTTGTTCTGCCTCCATTCACCAGAGCATCATCCCAGAAATATTCCAGCAGCTCTGCTGGCTGGAAGTAAAGACTCTCTGGTGCTTTGGGATGCTGGAAATCTCCCCCTCACTCACACTTCCCCGCTAACATTTTCAATCCCATCTTTGCAAAGTCACGATCTTAGAGCTGGGTCTCATCCAGGCTCTCTGCAGCCCCTGTAATTGCATTACAGAATTCAACGGGAATGTGTAGAGCCCGGGGAGCGTGGGGGAAGGGCTGGCAGCATCCTCGGTCGGGGAAGGGAAAAGGCACAGGAAATTGTGGCAATTTTGGAGCCGATTCCATTTTTTCAGTGGCTGGGGGAGGGTGGTGGGCTGTGGGTTGTGATCATGGGATGCTGGAGTGGGAAGTAGGACAGAGGGATGTTTGCCCTGAGGCTTTGTCCCCAGCCCGGGGGATGTGTCCCCAGCCAGGGGGATATGTCCCCAACCAAGGGGATGTGTCCCCAGCCAGGGGGATGTGTCCCCAACCAGGGGGATGTGTCCCCAGCCCGGGGGATGTGTCCCTCCCAGCCAGGGGGATGTGTCCCCAACCAGGGGGATGTGTCCCCAGCCAGGGGGATGTGTCCCCAGCCAGGGGGATGTGTCCCTCCCAGCCAGGGGGATGTGTCCCCAACCAGGGGGATGTGTCCCCAGCCAGGGGGATGTGTCCCTCCCAGCCAAGGGGATGTGTCCCCAGCCAAGGGGATGTGTCCCCCCCACCCAGGGGGATGTGTCCCCAGCCAGGGGGATGTGTCCCAACCACGGGGATGTGTCCCCAACCAGGGGGATGTGTCCCCCCCAGCCAGGGGGATGTGTCCCCCCCAGCCAGGGGGATGTGTCCCTTCCAGCCAAGGGGATGTGTCCCCAGCCAAGGGGATGTGTCCCCCCCAGCCAAGGGGATGTGTCCCCAGCCAAGGGCTGTGTCCCCACACGCCTCCAGCACATCGGAGGCTCAGCACCGGCAGGGACGGGTCTGTTCCCTCTCGCCTGTCACTTTGCCAGGCTGGGAACGCTCAGGCTGAGATTGTACTGCTGGTGCTGCCTCCGGCTGGAGCAGTGTGTGGGAGGCAGCGGGGGGATGGGGAGAGCTGGGAGGAAGCTGGGAGAGAGGAAGGAGCAGTGCAGGGGAGGTTGCACAGGGGGACACCCGGGGGGAGCAGGTACTGCCTGGGAATGGGCTGGAGGAGTGGGCTGGGAGCTGGATGGGGAGCGCAGGGCGGGATGTCTGGGGCAGGCGATGGGAGAGCGGGAACAGCATCCAAAGCTGGGGCGCAAATGGGACTGAAAGGGGAAGAGATGGGAAGGAGGAGTAAATCGCAGTCACACACCCCTCCCTGGAGCGGGGCAGCTTGGGAGCAGCTTCCCGTGGGTTTGGGGAGGGGCTGGCTGCGGGACCACTGCCACAGGAGCCAGAAAACCCCACGGAAGAGAAGAGGATGCTGAGGGTGTCCCGGGAAAATCCCCAGCCCAAGCACTGCCCACAGACTTGGCCAGGCATCTCAGAGTGCCAAGGTCTGGTCCCTGCAGGGCACTGAGCTGCCCTCTCCATCCCCTCGGGCTCTGACAGCACTGCTCTGGCATGAATAAACTTTTCCATTTTGTTGTGGCGCTGCTATGGCTCGTGTTTCCAGCTGCACAGCAAGGAAAACAATTTTTTCAGGAATCCATCGGGTGGTTGTGCAAAGAAATGTTTGCAAGGCCTTTGGCTGCCATAGTGACGAGCTCCATAGCAACCCTGCAAGGAAATGAATAATTCTGTGCTCGAAGTGGAATAATTCTGTGCTGGAAGCAGAAGATAAGAAGGGACCTGATGGCTGAGGGTGCTGCAAAATAGATGATGAGCAAAGCACCCAGGTGCATCCATCGTGTGGGTGCTTGTGGGAGCCCTCAGTAATGGGGCAGCACTGGGATGCAGGGTGGATGCAGTGGGGCTGTGTCAGGGCTTCCAGATAAGCCTTTTGTCTCGGTACTCCCTGATTTCCATGTTGCCAGGTTTATTGAATGCATCTGCAGGTCGTGCAGGGGCTGTACCTGCCTCTGCTGACACAGCATCTGTCCTGTGCTCCCTGTCCACTGTGCCCTGAGCCCCTCAAGATGCTGCACCCCTGGGTTTGGCTCAAAGATGGATTTGATTCCTTCTCTTCAGTTCTAGCTATGCTGGAAGCGTTTCTGAAAATTAAAGCCAGCCCTTTTCTGAGCTTTGAAGTGTGGAGTAGAACTGAAAAGAGGGAAAAAAAAAAATCTATTCTGTGGGGGATGGGCTTTTAGAAAAAAACCCTATTGAGTCAACGGCATTTGTATTAAAAACAGCGAGTCCTTGGAGTCATTTCCATAGGAACCAGCCCTCCCATTCCGGGCAGGCTCCCTGAAGCAGCATCCAAGGCTGCAGCCCAGTGGGGAGAATTGTGACAAGGAGGGTTCCAGGGTCTGCCCACCCCAGGAAAGGGGAGCAGGGCACGGCAGGCTGCCTTCTGTTGAATCAGTGATTCACAGCTGTGATTCACAGCCCCATCCTATAGTCATGGAAAACAGCCAGGTCTGGCCATCAGCTGTGTGCCTTTTCCACTGCGAGAAGTTATTTTTGGGTGTTTTTAGATAACAGCCCTTTTATTTTTTTTCTGTGCCTCTGAATTCTGGATGATTGCACTGCAAGTAATTGAGGCACTTGAATTTCGTGCTTAGAGAAATGAGCTCAATACCAATTTTTTGCAGTGCTAAGGCATTTCTAAAATAGCTTTTCTGCGTGGCATCATGGGGAGCAGGCACACGGCTTTGGGGCTCTTTGTGCAAAATTTAGGAACAGTGGGTGCAGGAAGGTTGCAGAAAAGGACCTGAGGGCTGTCAGGTTGAACATAAGTCACCAGTACAACCTTTTTTTGATGGAGACTGACTGGTTTTACTGGTAAGGTTGTAGCCAGCAGGTCAAGAGAAGAGATGGTTGCCCCCAATTTGGCACTCACAGTTCCACACCTGGGGCACCGTGCCCGGTTTTGGGCTTCCCACTGCAACAAAAACAGGGCCATATGGGCCAAATGATCTGAGTGCTGGAGCCCAAGGCAGGGTGGGAGAGGCTGAGAGAGCTCCTTCAGCTTGGAAGTGTGATAGCTAGGAGCACTAGATAGTCTTTAAGGTCCCTTCCAACCCAAACCACTGTAGGATTCTATGACTCATGTCCCTCTTCAGTCTGATCTTGTGATCCCACAGGACAGTAAGGGGATGTAGGGCTTTGTCTGTCCCCCTGAGAGGGGGGTATAGACATAATGCAGGGACAGGTGAAACTCATCACACAAGTTCACGTGTTATCTCCCTCTCTAAGACCAAAAGAAAGGAAATGAAATGCTGCCTCTCCTCTGGAGATGACCTGAGCTGACTGGTGATGCACAGTCACTCCTCTCTGGGGCACACAACTCTAAACCAAGAGCTCAAAACAACCTGAGCAAAATCCACACATTTCTCAGTACTGCTGCTCCCCTTGTGCCATGCACCAGAGGCGTTGGACTGTGCTCAGCCCCTCCCAGGCTGCAGGGACTAACCACCACCCTTCATCCCTGCCTTTCCAACCCAGCTCTGCCCAAATCTGGTGCTCGGTGGTGCCAGCTCTCCTGTCTGTGCCTGCAATCAGCCATGGGGCCAAGGGTTATTGTGGTGGGGGAGTGAGGACCACAAGATGAGGGAGCTTAGTGAGTTCTGGGGTCCTGATGCAGGTGAATGCCCTGAGCACAGGGTGAGCCTTTCCTTCCATGCATTCCCACTGTCATAGGGCACAGAGCATGGCTTTGGCAGGAGGCAGGAAAAACTTCAGTACAGGGAAGCTTGTTGCCTGAAGGAAGGGTGGGAGTGACGAGTTTTCTGGGAAGTGGAAAATGTGAAGCCACATCAAAGAGGGAGTTGAACCTGGGCCTCCAATTTCAAAACAGAGTTCAAGCCACTGGAATGTTACAATTAAAAAAATACCAAAATGTATTTGGCACTTTCTTGTGCTTTCTTTTCCCCCATCCCTGGGTGCCACCATCATGCTGGGGCAGCTCCCAGAGCCAGGACCAGAGCCTGGGAGGCTCAGGGGTATTTCTGGACAGCTTTCCTGCAGCCCTGAAAAACCCTGGGAACCTCAACTTCCAGCTGAGGGGTGGGGCAGGAGCTGCTGGGGTTAACTGGTGGCTGAATGAATTGTGGTTTGCAATGGAGTTTAGGTTCCTAAGTCCTTTATTGGATCTAGCCCGGGGCTCTATTCCCAGCCCTGTTTGTGACATTAACAGGTCACTACAGCCCCAGGGCTGTTCCCACCTTGTCCTCACTGCCTGCATGGCACTGGCATGACACCAAGCCCAGGGCAGCAGGACCCATGGCTGAGGAGACTCAGTACCACCATCACACAGGCACTGGAATCAATTTGAGAGGCAAGCACGCCTCGCTTCTGGCCTTCTTGAAACTGTGCCACCACACACGGCGCGCAGGAGGGATATAAATAGTGTTCAGGATGCCCTGGGATGCAGCAGACAGCAGGTATTTCAGGAGTGATACTGCTGGCAGGGTCGTGCCGGGGCAGCTTCTGCTACATTAGTGGTTATTTGCATCCTCTAAAGATTAACGGGTGTGAGCACAGAGGCTGGGGATGGATCAGGCAGGGGATACAGAAGGGATGGTCGTGTGGTCCTGGCACAGGTCCTGTATATCTTTGGACAAGTTGCTTAAGACCAGATTTTCTGCAGAGTACCTGTGAGAGCTCACACACGCGTCCTGATTTTATGATTCACAGGGAGTTTGAACATATATTATGGAATCCCAGAACACTTTGGATTGGAAGGGACCTTAATGATCATCTTTTCCAGCCTCCTGCCATGGACAGGGACACTTTCTACCAGCTCAGGTTGTTCCAAGCCCCATCCAACCTGGCCTTGGACACTTCCAGGGATGGAGCAGCAACAGCTTCTCTGGGCAACCTCTGCCAGGACCTCCCCAGCCTCACAGGGGAGAATTTCTCAGGGGTGGTGAAAGCTTGTGTGCATTCAGGGCTTCTCTCCTTGCACAGCTTTGATGTAGCTGGGCCAGTAGCTGCCCATGCTGTGAGGTCACTGTGGCAGATACAACCTCCAAGGATGTGCCTGTGGGTCCATCCCAGTTCCAGAATGTCCATATTGAGCCTGTTCTGTGTGTGGGGGCTGCAGCGGGCACAGGCAGCAGGGGCACTCAGGCAGTGAGGGGCCCATCTGCTGCCCAGCACATGGCACTGAGTTGGCACCAGCAGTGCCCATTTGCAACGTGAAGGATGCTGAGTGCTCAGGCATGGAGCTGCCAGTGGGAGACCCCAGAGCTGGGGGGGTCTGAGCAGGAATTCAGGGTCTGAGCAGGGCTTTGGGGTTTGAACAGGGTGACAGAGTTTGAGCAGGGCATTTGTGTCTGAGCAGAGTATTGGGGTCTGAACAGGAATTCAGGGTCTGAGCAGGGCATTGGGGTCTCAGCAAGGCTTTGGGGTCTGAGGAAGGTGGTGGGTTTTGAGCAGAGCATCAGGATTTGAGCAAGGCTTTGGGCTCTGAGCAGGGCAGTAGGATCTGAGCAGGGTGCTGGGAGCTGAGCAGGGCATTGGGTTCTGAGCAGGAATTCAGGGTCTGAGCAGGGCATCGAGGTCTGAGCAGACTGTCAAGGTCTTAGCAGTGTTTTGGGGTCTGAGCAGTGCTTCAGGGTCTGGCAGTTCCAGGGTGAAAGGGCTGAGACCACAGTGGTGGAGGAGGCCACCTCTGTGCCTCCTACCCTGCTGGTTTCAATACTTTCCTGGGAAATGGACTAAGGTCTCTCTGTGGGAAGGGTTTTCCAAAGTCCCTCAGCTCACTTCAGGAGAGCTCCCAGCTGCAAGAGCATGGCAGCCCTCATCCCAGGGGAGCCAGCACACAGCCAAGGGGCAAATCCTGGCATCCCAGTGGGTGGCAAGAGCTGTGGGTGGTCAGAGCACTGAGCTGGGAGAGGAGAGAGCAGTGGTCTGAGCGATGCGGTCACTTAGGGACAGAGCAGAGGAGGACCCAGGAAGCTGGTGAGATTTTAGGAAGTGGGGAGGCTCTGGAGGGGCTCTGTGAGCACAGCCCTGACCAGTGAGCAGTGGCTGAGCACAGCTGACACCTGGCAAACATGAAAGCAGGGCTTGTTAGACTGCACACAGACTGCTGATTGTAGCCTCAGTCACAAAACCTCCTTAGCCAAAGCCTGACAACATCCCCCGAGTTTTCCCAGGCAGATCTGTGGTGCTCAGCATCCCCTTCAGCCAGTCCCAGGGAACCAAGGCAGGTGCCCACTTCCCTTCTCTCCTCTCCCTCTTGCTCCAGCCTCCCCAGGACTGTTTGGTGCCAGCTCTGCAGAGTTTTGCTGCCAGCTCTGATCTTGGCCTCTCTTCAGAGCAAGTTCTGTGGTGCTGGGTAGTTGGCTCCATGATGATCCCAAAGCCCACCACACCACGGGGTTTTCTCACCCTTCATCTTACAAATGAAGCTGCAGAATGGATCTGTAGCTTGAAAGGTGCATCCATTCACAGAGTCTGCAAAAGGATCTGGTTGTATAAGGGTGCATACACCTCTGGGGATTTAGGACAGCAATTTTTATGATATTGCATTATATTTTTGGGAAGAGATTACATTATATCCCTTGGCAGGGGCATTGGAACTAGATGATCATCTAGTTCCTTTCCAACCCAACACATTCTGTGATTCTCTGATCCTGTACTGGTGCAATTTTGAGGTGGTGATGTGCTGGCTGTAGCCTCTGAAGTCAGCAGGAGTTAGGTGGGTGTTGCTGGAAGCACCACCGAGTCCCCAAGTGCTTTTGGTGCTTATTCTTCAAAAGCCTGGTGAGGGATGAACACCTCTGAAAAGGTCTTGACTCCTGAGTGTTATTTAATAGAAGGATTTAAAGCATGAAGTGGACAGGCCCAGTCCTCCTGACTGAACTGTAGTAACTTGCTGTTTGTTTTCTTTTCCCAAAGCTCTCAGAATGGAGAGGAAGCTGGAGCCTGGCCGAACAACCAGTTTGACACGGAGATGCTCCAAGCCATGATTCTGGCTTCAGCAAACGGTTGGTGTCCATCACATGTGGGAAAACCATGACACTTGCTCTTGCAGGGACATCTCGGGTTCATGCTATTAGATAAAATGCTGGTGGGACTGGTTTGTCTGGACTAACTGGGATAGCTTCTAAAGTTCTTCTTCAACTGATCCCAAAGCTGGTGGAAAAGTACTGCTGTGTGTGTTAGCCTGCAGAGGAAAAGGGGTCAGGAAGGATTCAGGCAGAGATACCAGATTGCTGTAGACAGGGACACCTTTTCCACCCAAAATATATTTCCTCTATAGCGGACAGAACATCATCTGGCTTGTGATGTGGTTGTGTTACATAGGAGAGCCACTCTTGAGATGATGTTTTGTAAACTACTTGGTTCCAGAGGTCATACTAAATGAAACTGCTGTGTTGCAACTTGCTGTCAGGTGAGGAGGTAGGAAGGCTGGAAGTTTTGCATGTGGCAGGGTCAGGGAAACAGTAAATGACTGACTCAGTATCCCCAACAAGCCTTGTATCCAGGGGAGCTCCCTGGGTGCCTCTGCTGAGCTAAGAACTCACTAAGGTTTTCTCCACTGGCTGCTGCTGCCTCTTTGCAGTTGTAGTCACAGGGGGTTGGTTTGGGGTCATTTTGGGTTGGTTTGTTCTGGTTTATGGCTGTGTGGAAGTGGTGGGCAGGGCGGGTGTCCCCACGCAGCCACAATCTCCATGGCTTTGTATAAAACAAGTACAATTATCACTCCATGCAGCACTATGGATAAAGAGGCTGTTTTTCATACAGCCTTTATTTATAAATACCTCCAACTCTTTCCCCCCTTGATTTAAAAATAGAAGCAACAGCACAGCCATAAAACCCTGTGCAAAATGCTTAGGATGTTTCCTTTGAGCTGTTGGGAGGGAAGGAATCTGGAGGAGGAGGGATGGCTTTGGTGTTGCTTTCTTGGAAAGCTGCTGCAGCTGAACTTTGCTGCACAGCAGACACCAGGCAGGCTGGAGACAGCTGCCGTGGCTGGGGAAGGAGATGAAGGTCTGGGACAAGGGAGTTGTTTACACTCAAGGGAAAGAAACAATGTGAAAATGTGTCTTTGCTCTGAAAAAAAAAAGACTATAGAAAAATAGCCTTTGGGGTTGCACGTGGTTATCATCACCCAGAGCCTCCAGATCCGGTTTCCTTGCTGGCAAATAAAGCTGTTTTTCTGGCTGCTGCTCCAGCAGTCCCCAGGATCAGCGCTGAGCGGGTCCCTTGCAGGTTAAGCACCAATTTCCACAGAGCCCCGGGCCCTATTTCAGCAAATCTCCCCCAATCCACAAGTCTCAGGCAGTCCTAACCTCTCCCACGGCTTCAGTCATCCCAGGGGGTTGATGTAAACTGGATCCATCCTCTAGATAATGGCTTTTCCTTATCCATCCTTTTCTTGCCCTTGCTGGTTCCTTTCTGGGATGAATGGACGCACAGATGCAGAGATGCAGAGATGGATGGATGGGTGGATGGATGGATGGATGGATGGATGGATGGATGGATGGATGAGGACATAGCATAAGTTTTTTCCACCAGCACAGTATTTTCATGTCACCCCTCCTCTTTGTCCCCCTTCTGCTCTCACTCTCTAAGCCAATAGTGTTGATTGGAGAAGGCTTTGATTAGGGGCAACGCTAATTGTCCATTAATCATTGTGCTGCCCATCCTTGGCTGGTGTTTCCTGGCTATTTAAATGAACCTTATCTCTTACTGTCACCCAGTGAGCTCTCTGGTGTGGCAGGTGGGACACAATGACACAGGTGAAGCCCTGGATGCATCCTTACCCTGTGCCAGGTGTTATCCTTGACTTCAGCAAGAGGCCAAGCTGGCCCTGCCATGCCAAACCTGACATTTGCTCCAAGGATTAAATGGTTAAATCACCCTCCCAACTCAGAGTACCTGTGGAGCTGATTTCCCCCCAGGGCTGTAACCTTGCCGTAGGACTTCTGTTTTCCCTTCCTGGGCATCCTTCCTCTGGATTTTCCTCCTTTGCAGCTGGGAACAACATGAAAAGCCAGTGTTTTGAGTGATCTGAATGGGCAGAGGCAGCTGTTAAGGCTTCTCAAGGAGCACAGATGCTCCAGGACACCAGACACTAAAGGGCAGACATCCTGTCTTTAAAATACTCTGGCTTCCAGCGAGAATTTATAGAGGTGCCATGAGATGGTGGGAGAGCAGACGGAAAGGCAGCCCGAGGAGGTCCTTCTGCCCTGCAGGCAGGGCGGGCACACTATATTGGGGTCTCCTGAAAGCCCCACCAGCAGCTGCAGCACCACATGCTCTGGGGCTGCCTCCGGCCATGGAGCCCGGAGCTGGTTATTTTTGCTGAAGCCCAGAATCGTTTTTTCCTTCTCAGGACTACTTGGGACAATGGCTGGCTGCTGGTAAAGGCTGTACGTGACCTTTCCAGCAGCAAGAGCTGAAGTGCCTTGCTTGGCAAGAGCACCTCGGTGCCCATTTATAACCCTCTATTGTCCCTGTTCTCTTTTCTTTCCAGCCTTAATGTCAGTGTTACCTAGAAACAGCCCTTCAGCCTTACCCGGGACCAACTGGTAGGCTGGGAACTTCACCAGTGGCCCTTTCTCCTTGGTGAAAGCTGTGCTGAGACTGCAAATTAATTCATGAGGACTTGAATGGTGCTGGCAGCCCCCAGCCCCGCATTGCTCAGAGCCCTGGTCCATCTGGGATGGCCCAGGGGGTACAAAGGGCAGCAATACCTAGGGAAAAGAAGGTGTCCAAGTCCTCCAAGCCTCTCACTGGGCTGTCTGCAGCTGGGACAGTCCAGAAAAAACAATCTTTCTCATGGCTGGAGTCTGTAGTCCACCAGAAGATGCCTGCACGTCTCCAGCCATCTCATCCCATGGGGATCATTTGTAACACCCCGACGGGTGTGGGGCTGACTTGGTTGTTAATGAAATAAGCTGCTGCTTATGGACATACAGCTCCCCAGCCCCAGGTCCTCAAAGGCCTGCTAGGTCTGGAACCCATTTAATAGGGACTCTGGAAAAATTCTCCTGTGGTGAATGCTTCCACAGGGGATAGGGCAATGGCATTTCCCCACGCCGGGTCCCTGTGTTTGTGCACCATGTCTCCCCACCCCGGCGCACAATATCACGCCTGTTTTCAGCCTCGCTGTGTTTTCTCCTCCTCCTGCTCCAGCAGAGCAGCTGCAACTTTTCAAGCTGCAGTTTCTTCATACTTCCGACCCCTGCGAGGGAATGTGTACACAGGCATATTTCAGGGGGCTGGTGGGATGCAGTCCAGCTTTTTGTCCAGCTTTCTGGCTGGCTTAGTCACCCCCATCTGCTTAGGGAAAAGCCAAGACAACACGGAGGCGTGCACGGAGCTGGTCTGGAGCGAGGAGAAACACAAGGGGACCAGCCCACCATCTTTGCTCCTTGTTTTTCTCGCAGTCTCTCTGCCTATGGAAGGAGGGGGCAGCACCTCTGGGCTCTGCCTTGGGCCTTTGGGTGCCCTTCCTGGGTCTCTTCAGCCTCCCAGGAGAGCCTGTCCACAGCCATGTGCATGAGGCAGTTGAGATGGGATGCACAGTGTCTGATGGAGGGGGTGGGATGCAGTGAATAATTTCTGAGCAGGGCTGTGCAATGATCCCACCCTGAGCCGTGCACAGGGAGCTGCACCAGAGCAGATCATGCATGGCAACAGCATCACTTGAGCCCTGCCATCCCCCCGTGCTCATTTCTCCCCCTGCCTCCACGCATCCCCCCATCTCCATCTGGTCTCCACCACCCAGCAGAGCCCCGGCATCCCGGGGGGGTGGTCCTGAGCCCCTCCCCACTCCTGCGTTCTCTCTCCGTGCTGGAGCTTTGCACAGCGACAGGAATGAACCTGCCTTCCCCTCCCCCTGCTCCCAGATCTGGACCATCAGCCGCTCCCTGTCATTGATTTCCTTCGTGCTCGGCTTCCTAGAGCCATTTTACGGTATTGCAGGGGAGGGATTTTCTTTCTCATCTCCTGTGCCCTGCTCCCTGAATATAAACCTGGCTGGAGAAACACCGGGGGCAGGGTTTTAAATGGGGCGGAAAAATAAATAAATATCGGATTTCCCTTAATGCATTACGAATGATTGCGACTGCACAATATGTTTGTAATGGGCAATTTCAGGGGCGGGGGTGGCAGTGCCTGTGCCACCCTCCCCAGCGCACACGGTGGGGATGTCAATGGTGCTGAAGGGTGATGGTTGGTGGCCCCCAGGTGTGACATCCCGAGGGGCTGCTGGGGCTTGGGGTGGGCTCCAGCCGGCTTTAACAACGTGCCCTTCTCTCTCCCCCCTGTCCCTCTGGCATTCCCCACAGAAGCTGCTGATGGCAACTCGACCCTGGGCGGCGGGAATGGCACGATGGGGCTGAGCGCTCGCTACGGCCCCCAGTTCACCCTGCAGCACGTCCCTGACTACCGGCAGAACGTCTACATCCCGGGCAGCAATGCCACCCTCACCAACGCCGCCGGCAAGCGCGACGCCAAGAATGCCGCCCCGGCCGGAGGCAACAAGAAGAAATCCGGGAAGAAGGAGAAGAAGTAGAGAAGAAGAAGAAGGAGACCTTAGAGCTACAGGGCAGCCGGCTCCAGCACTCCCCCCCAAAACCACAGCCCAGGCCGGAGGACGAATGTGAATTTATTTTTTTTTTCTATTTTTTTTTTTTTGGTGATGCAAAAGTAGGAAATGCTGCGAATGTATCTCGTCATCATCAGGTCTGGGAGCAGGGGCTCGCTGCTCTTAGATCTCATGATGGAAACCAATCCGGAAGCTAAACCGAACACAAACAAGTGCCCTGTGAATAATGTTTTATACAATCCCTCGGGTATTAGAATATGCAAGGGCGGAAGGTCTTTTGCCACGTCTTTGGATTTGCTCCCAGGTAGTCCGAGGCTTGTGCTCGGCTTTGCCCAGTGTAAATAATTTTAACGTGGATCTTTTAATTTATAGCCCCTCAATCATTGTTTTGGAACAGAAAAGGAAGTTCTTAGCTTAAAGCCCATGCTCCAGTTCTTCGCTCTTAAATTTTCCATTCGTAAAATTCACCCCCCAGTTAATGCTAGTGATGGGTTTTGGAATTTGGAAGTTGGTAGGGAGTGCTTCAGTTCCTGCTTACCTGTCACCTGGAGAAAAAAAAAAAAGTGTTTATATTGCATGAGTCAAAGGGAATATGGCAAAGCTGCATCCTAAACATGTTTTGTTTTTAAATTGTAACCACTAATGGCCTGAAATATGCGAAAGTAAAAGCCCTCCTGATGTCTGAGAGGCAGGGAATTCGATAAGGAGCATGCCGAGGTGTGCGGCAGCTGCCCCGGCGGTTCTAGGGGTCTCCGAAGAGCAGACACATCTCAAACCTTCTTTGCAGTAAATATTTATATGTACAGTCGATGTTCTTATGGAATTAAGGCTAAGAGAGCCTCGCTCCCCTGCGCCCAGGCAGCCGCCTGGCCAGGTCCCCGCCAGAGGGGACACACGGGGACGAAGCTTCACGTCTGTGCACACCGTGTCTGCATGCACGTCCCTCACCTCACACCTGCACTAGCGCAGTAGCTCCACGGACCCGGAGAAGTCCTCGCATGCCCACGCAGCGTGGTGTGAACGCGCCGGCAGCCGCCCGAGCCTCCGTGCCGGGGCTGCCCTGGGAAACGGGTGGGAGGGGGTGGGATGGGTTAGGCGGGATGGGGAAACTCCTTGCTTCTTATTTGGGCCCCAAAGGCAATTTGGGGTGATAAGGCGGTTCTGTAAGGCAGTTATTCGGGGGTCTCGCCCAAAAGGGTGGGACCTGCAGAGCTGCCGGTGCATGGCTTTGGTGCAGAGTTGGTGACTGAGTAAGTGATGGTTGTTTTGGTGGCATTTGGGGACCAGATCCAGACAAGGGACCCAAGAGCAGGGGGTGATGCGGCAAAGCGGGGGGCAGTAATTGGGGAGTGTCATATGGGACCATATGGGGCCAGCCTGGAGGAGATGATGCTCTCCCTGGCTTTGGGCTTTCCACCCTGCAGAAAGAGAATCAAAGGATGGGGCGTAGAGTTTCTCCTTGTGCCCATCACCCTTGCATCAGGCCAGCTTCCCATAGCAAAGTGGCTCTGAGCCCTCCAGGGAGGCACAGGGGTGTTGGTGTAGCCAGAGTGAGGAGAGGGGCTGTGGGGTGGCCAGGAAGGGGCCACACCGAGTTTCCCAGGGGGTGTGTGTTGTTTTTTTTCCTTTTTTAATCACTAACATGTAACTCACCCAAGCAGATCCAGCCCTCTCAGCCAGACTCACCCCACCCCAGCCCCCTCCCCAAACCCAGGGCAGCAGGAGCATCAGCCGTGTCTCATCCGGATCCAGCCATCTCTGGCTCTGGCTGCACTGGGAGCGGTTCCCACCCTGTCCCCTGCAGCTGCCACCTGCCCCCCCCACCTCTAGAAATGCTGTAGCTGAATTGTAGTCTTTATATTTTCTTTTTAATCTGCAATCTGAGGTAGCGTAGTGAGTGTTGTGTATTTAGTGGCGTGTTATTTTTAATCGCGGTAACTAACTTGTGGACATCAGTATTTTCAATTTTCTCTGTATCTTCTTTCCATGTGGTCTGTGCTCCGAGTGTACGTGAAATGAAAACACGTTTGCCCTTTCAATGTGTCTAATATTGAATTATACTTATATATTATATATATGCTTATATCCTTCTTATACCCATATAGACCAATGTCAATGTGTTACACGCAAGTTTTATACTCTAATATTTATATTGCTTTTTTTCTTTGGGAAAAAAAAATAATAAAATGGTTTCTTCTGAATAAATGGTATTTATTCCAGTGGGAGGAGCGAGACACAGATGGGGCCTGTCCATCCTGATTCTGCTGCTTCTAGTGGGGGTGGGAAGGATCAGCCCCAGCCTGGCCCCAGCAGTGGGAATGGTCTTGGGGCACCCCCATTCTCTGGTCCCCCAGGCCTTTGAGTGGAGGGTGACATAGTTGTGGGTCATGACTGAGGACGTGGTGATGCCCAGAGCTACAGCAGGTTCCCCACCCCCAAGGGGATCCAGTTGCCCCTCTCCATCACTGGCAGGGATCTGGTCACTCCTCCCCAGTCCCTAGAAGGATCCGATTAGACTTTTTCAGACCCAGTGGGGATACATCCCATCACCTTCCCCATCACCAGCAGAGATCCACTCTCCCTTCTCCACACCGGGATCATTCAGTTTTCATGGAGCCCGGGCTCCCCTCTCTGTGCTTGGAGGAGGGTCAGGCCAGAGCTCCCTGGCCAAGATGATCCCCCCACCCTCTCCCTGCGGGGGGTGCAAGACACGCTGGAGAAAAACATCCCGTGGCTCAGGGTGTTGCAACCGTGGAGGAAAAAATAAGCTGCTGCTGGCCAGATGTGAGGGGGAGGGTGGAGGAGGCGGGGGCAGAGCAGCCCCGAGAGACAGACAGACAGAGCCCGGGATGGGGGCGGGAGGGGACTGGGGCTGGTCCCTTCTGCTAGTAAAGCACAGGAGGCTCCAGATGCACAGGGCACAGCTCCCCCTTCCTGTACTCTTATCCTTTCCTATACTCCCATCCCTTCCTAACCAGTGTCTCCATCCAGGCTGCAGCTCTGTGGCCTCCACACGCTGCCCTTCAGCATTCCCGGAGTCTGCCCTCACAGAGAGCACCCTCGAACCTCCCTTGCAGACTGACAGACATTCCCCAAATCCCCCCGTATCCCACAGAGACCCCACTCCCCCCATCCTGCTGCGCTTCCACAGAGACCCCTGGAAATGCCCATGCACCTCTCAGGTGGACACCCCCCTTCCCAAATTCCCATGCACCCCACAGATCCCTCCCTCCTGTCCTCCCTGTGCCGTGGGGACAGCCCTGGTCACACACACGTGTGCACCCCCGTGGGAGGGCGTTCCAACCAGAGCATCCTCCTTTGGGGCAGGTGGTCCCAGATCACAGGGGAGGTGATGAGAGTCAGGGCAGTGACAGGGCAGAGACCTGGTGCTTTGGGGGCTCCGTGACACCATGCCCTCTAACCCAGCCCAGGAGCTGCTGTCCCTTCCACACAGGATCACCTGGAGCGTAACAGGGACAGCTCCAGGGGATTGATGGTGAGGATCAATCACATCCACGGTCAGCTGATGGGAACAGGGCTGTGCGCTTCCAGGTACCACCTGTGGGCTGTCCCCACTACCTGGCCGTCCCAGGGCACTGGGCATCGCCTCCCCCTTTGCTGGTGATGCCAATGGGCACCTAGAGCCTGGTGGTGGGGGCTGTGGGTGGAGGAAGAAAGCATGGTCACCACTGGTGGGGAGCAAAGAGGCTTTGCAGAGTTGTGAGGGTGGGTTTGAGGATCCACAGCCTCCCCAGTGCGCTGAGCCCCGCGGTGTCCCCGTGTCCCCAGCTGCGGGTGTCGGTGTAAGGATGTGTGCACAGGAGGCACATTGAGTTGCATTTCATTTCTCTCTCGCAGTAAAATCACCCAAGGGCACTGCGAGAGCCAGAAAGGGAAAGGCACAGACACAGACCTGGCCAATTAGTGCTGATGAAGGAAACCCGGTCAGCCGTGCTAATTAACGGGGACAGGCAGCAGCAGGAACATGCTCATTCCAGCATAGTGAGCTGAGGGAGGAGTTCCCAATCTGAGGTGCTGCGACAAGGCAGACCAGCAGAAACAGAGCCTGAATCACAGCCCTGATGAAAAGGATGCAAAGAGGGTGGCAAGGTGGAGCCCCCATCAGTTGCTCGGGGTGAGAAACCACCGGGGGATTAAAGGCATCGGTGAGAAACCACCGGGGGATTAAAGGCATCGCTCCCGGGAAGGGTGACATGGCTTTGGAAGGGAGGGGATGGTCGTGGATATGGGATGGGAGTGAGTGAATGGGTGGGTGTGTCTTTCACCTCTAGCCATTGGAAGGACTGAGGGACACTCTTGACTG
>JAWWTY010000027.1:2341978-2401138 GCA_035222235.1 Margarornis squamiger | reverse complement strand
TGGGATGGGAGTGAGTGAATGGGTGGGTGTGTCTTTCACCTCTAGCCATTGGAAGGACTGAGGGACACTCTTGACTGGCGTGGGACCGTAGGTTACAGCCCCTGTGCCTGGTGTGGGGTGTGAGTGGCTGTATCCCCCCCAAACCAGGTGTGCGTGGGGTGTGTGTGTGTGTGTTCAACAGCAGACTTTGAGGTGGTCCATCCAGCGAGCAGAGGGAGACCTTGTGTCTGGGCCAGGGTGTCCATACTGGGGTGCTCTGAACATCTCAACAGCCAAAAGGGGCTCATGTCCTCCATCCTGATGCCCTCCTGCTTTTCCCCCTCCTCCATCTCCTTCTTTCCTCCACAATGGGATCAGCTCAGCAACTTTTCTTCCCCTTCCCACCGTCCCTTGTCACCCTCTCAGGTGCCAAACATGGTAGGAGACCAAGGGAGCCCCATGCTGCTCCACAGGCAGCGGGGCTGGAAGCTCTTGGTGGTACAGGAAGAGGTCACACAGTGGTGGAGACCTCCTTGTCCTTCTACAGGATTGTCCCCAACTCACCTCCTGCTCCTGGCAGGGCTGGAACATCCAGATGCCAAAGGCAGTGTTGTCCCCATGTCACCAGCTTGTGGGGCTCTTGTTCACAGAAGACACTTTTTTTGAGCAATTGACCTTGAAAATCAAAGCAAAACAACAACAAAAACAAAGCAAAATGAAAAAGAAAAAAAAAAAAAGGGAATTGAGCCAACCCTGTTTCCCATTGGATCTGTGAGCTGAGCTGACCTGTCACTTGGCCACATCCTGCATCAGGCTGTGGTCACGGGATGAGTCTCATCTGGCAGCTCCTCCAGCCATGATTTCACCCCACAAAGCCCAAGGTGGGGAAATCACCAAAAAAGCTGAATTTTCACACAGTTCCCTCTCAGCCCTCCCTTTGGGATCCCCAAAGGCAGTCAGGAGGTCGTTCTGGGTCTGACACAGACACTGGGAGTTGGAGCCTGCCCTGAGCAGAAGAAACCCTTAGGAACCAGTGGCAGTGGGAGGCTTCTCCTCCTGTAAAAGCCTCAGAAGGGAGAGCAGCAGATGCAGTCACACAGCACTTGGCAATCTCGGTACTTGGCATACAAAAGGTCCAAAAGGGACTCACTGGGGCAGTGGGTGGAAAAGGCCAGGCAAGGAGAGTGGGTGTCTATAGCCAGGGAGTTTGTTGGGAAAGCTTTTCCTGCAGCCCCCCCCGCCCTGCTCCCCTCCAGCCCCACCATCACATCCCCCTGGGATTTTATTCCTCCCTGGCACAGCTGGCTCCTCTCACACCTCACATTCCAGGGTGAGTGAGAGAGGTGTTTCACCATCCTCCAAGCCCCTTCCTTCTCCATAAATCCACTTCCTGACGCTTTGATTTATTGTTATTTTTAATAATAATAATGTGTGCGTGGATGGAATAAAATTTGCTTTTTGTTGACAGAAACCTTGTGACCTCGGTGAAGGAGAGGGCGGAGGGCTGGCACTGCCTGTCCTTAGCCAGCCCCGTCGGGACTCGGGAGTTGCCAAGACCTCATCCATCACGTGGAGGAGCAGGACCAGCCCTCAGCCACTCTCCAGGCTGTGGGAGACCGGACAAAATAGGATGTGGTGGGATTTTGCTCTTTCGCAGCCTGTGTGACCTCTGCTGTGTGGTGGCATGAGCTGCTGGGAGAACACTCTGTCTGTTTGTCCTTCCCGCAGGGCAGAGCCCTTGTCACAGCTATGCTGGTGGCCGGGAGCCGGAGGAGATCAGTGCTGGGGAGCCAGCCAGGACCTGAAGTCATGGAGCTGGGAGAGGGGAGGGCAGCAAGGAGGGGCAGAGAAGGAGAGCAATGCCCGGAGCGGTGAAGTCAAACCAGACAGAGAATCCATGGGCACTGCTGTTGGGACACGGTGTGGCTGGAGGGGCTCAGCTCCAAGGGGACACTGCTGTGTGTCCACCCCGGTGTCCCCCTGCTCTGCTGGAACTTGTTGTGGCCCCGGTGGTGCTGTGGGTGAAACTTGCCACGGTCACTCTCACGGAGCTGCTTGGCAGAGCCAGCCCATGTGCTTGGTCCCGGGGTCTGACACTGCCTCTGCAGTCAGGAACTCCCCTCTGCTCCCCAAGAACCCAGTGCTGGCCACTCCAAAGCAATCCCTGGAAGCGCAGAGCCAGGCACAGCTAATTCCCTCAGGGATGCCCCCAGCCCTCATTAGCCCCAGAGAGCTGGGGCAGAGGCAGGGCTTTGGAAAAACTCCAAAAAGACACGCCAAGAAAAGCCACTCGTGGCCAAAGCGTTCCCTGGGTAGCGCACAGGGGTTGCCCGTGCCCAGCACTGCCTGCCTGGTCCTTCCCGCTTTGGCACATGCCAAAAGTGGCCGTGTCCAGTTTGGGGAGGTGATTTTCCCCCGCCTCTCCATGGGAAAACTACCCAGAGCTTTGCCGAGGCATCTGGAAAGAGGAAAGGGAGTGGAACCAGCTGTACTGGGGCATGTTCCCCTCGCAGGGGGCAGGAGCGTGGATGTTGCAGTGCCCAGCACATCCTGCTGGCCAAGGTTTAGAAGCCGCTGCCAGTTTCAGGGTGGAGAGCTGAGACACAGCCGGGGGAACTCCCCTCCTCTCCCACAGGGTTCACGACACCGCAGGATTTGATTGATTCAGGATTTGAGGGGAGCCCTTCCCGGTGAACCCCAAGTGACACAGCCCGGCTGGCACAGGGAAGGAAAAGCATCCACTGAAGCCGAGCGGTGCCGGGGGAAAGGACCGCCCGTGACACCCCGGCTCCAGAAGGCTTTGGGGAGCTGTGCCCACCGCTGGCTCCCACCTGTCCCCAGGATGGGGGTGGGTGCCAGGTCGGGGGGTGGGGACCCTGCCATCCTCCCCACCACCTCCAGACCAGGGCACAGCCAGGGGGGGTCCCTGTGAGCCGCAAGGGCAAAGGGGGGCTTGGACTCCCCCGAGATGAATGAGAAGGAGGGTCTTCGCTCCGCAGAGTGAGACGGGACGGGCGCCAGGGAGGGAGAGCGGCCAGATAGGAGGAGAGGGAAAGGAAGAGGCAGACAAGGCTCCTTTGTGCAGGGCAGCATCCGGTGAGGGGAGAGAGGGGGAATGGGGAAGGAGCTCATGGGTGCCAGGTAGGGAGGGGGCCAGGCTGTCTCTCTCCAACCCCAGGGGTCCCCACCGTGGGGTGCATGAAATAATCCACTGGGGTGCAGGAAGTAAATGTTTTTTATGCAGCTAAAACTTTCAAAAATATTTTAAAAATACTGAGTTTTTTTTCATCTCTACCCTATCCTTTTATAGTTTGTGTTTTAGTTTGTGCTCTGCAATGTACTCGTTAGCCCAGCAGTACGTGTAGGGAATTTAGAAATCAATAAATACAGTGGGGAGGGTGGAATAAAAAAATGTGGAGCCTGGAGCTCCACATGGTGGTGGTGGGTGCCTCGTGTTGTTAGAAACCAAGTCTCCTCCCCCACTGCTAAGCACCCCAGGGCGATGGGGCACATCTCCCTGCGGGAGCTCATGGGATCTCTGCTGTCCTCCCCAGAGATTTGGGGTGTGCCTACCCCCTCACTGAGCACCAGCCCCATAGCCTCTCTGAGGCCACCCCAGCCTGGCTTCCCTTCATCCCCTGGGTCCCTCTGGCCAGGCCCAGTGCCAGGTTTAAACAATTATTTTATCCCAGCTCTTTTTCTTATCTGTTTTCAGAGGAAACATGGGCCTCCCACTCCCCAATTAGCAACTTGTCATTGACAAGCTCATCAAAAGGCTGCTAAAAAAATCGAGACCGAGATTTGACACAAACTAGGGCAATAATCAGGTCTCTGCCCTCATTTTAAAATTATCCTAGCAGTCCCTTGTGTGTCCATGCCTGTGGGGACCCGCTCCTGAAAGCCCCCATGGAGCCAGTGCTGTTTGGCTGGCTCCATCCCATACCTGCCGGGGACACCTGGAAGAGAAAAGGGGGCTGGGGAAGAGGCAGGGACATTTTGGGACACAGGCCTGGCTGGTGGCCATGCCCCCCCTCACTGCCTTTGGGGGCATGTGGAAGGCACAGTGGTTGACCGAGGATGAGGAGGAGGTGCTGGTGGCAACTCACTGTAGTAGGAAGGGCTGGAGCAGCTCCAGGGGACACCAAGGACCTTCTTGTTGATGTCCTACCACCACCTTTCTAAAGCCATGGAGGTAGGGACAGGAGCAAGGGCTGCTCCCCACCACAGGCAGGGGGTAAAGGCAGAGCTGTCTGACCAGAAGGGGACAGAGCTGGCCACTGGTGGGTTTTGGACACCCCTTGGGATACCTACCATGAGGTGCCAGCAGGACTTTGGTACCAAAACAGCTGCTGCAATGCGTACTTGGCTCCATGACCAGAAATACAGCCCAGACTCGTCTGTCCATGCACCAAGAATACAGCTTTTACCCCTTGGCTCCAGCCCCCTGCAGACAGCCAGGCCCAAGGACAAATTCCTCCTGTGCCACCAAGCCAGGGCCACATGGATGAACATTTGTCCCTCCAAAGTGGCCATCTGGGAGAAGCTGTCCTTCATCCCAGCAGAGCAGCAGGGAGCTGCAGCCTGGCCCAGTTCTGGCTGGTTTGACCTCTAAACTCAGCCGGCGACTGGGCTGGTGCTGCTTATGTGACAGCAAAGCAGGAGGACCTTCTGTGGGGTCACTGGGAGGGACACTGCTGTCACAGAGCTGTCACACTAATATGTACACCTCTGGGGACAAGAAAGGCTCAAGCAGTGTGGCCAGCGCTCTGCTTGTTGGTTTATCCCTGGGGAATATCCATCATGGCAAGTATTTGGACAGTGAGGGCAGCTCCTCTCTTCCCCACTTCCCACCCACCTGGCATTTGGGTGACATTTGGGCACAGGGGACACCTCCGTCCACCAGAGTCCACTCCGTGTCTGGCCTCTCAGGCACCACACCAGGTATTCCAAGGTGGATTTTTGGAGAAGGGAACAGGATTTTCAGCCTTCTCCTGGGATGTGATGGCAGCACTCAGACCACCACATCTGCTCCAGGTGGCCACTCCAACCTGAATGAGGTCCCTGCAGCTCAGCGCCACAAGGCTTCAGGTTCATCTCTGCACCAGCAAAGTTATGATATGGAGGCAAAAATCACATTTTTGGTACCAAAAATCATGTTTATTTCTCCATCTTTTGTACATACAAGCTCTCAAACAGCACTCCCAGAGCATCCCTTTCCCACAGCTGCAAAGCCATGAAAAAAGGCTTTAGATGAAAGGAACTGGTACAAAAAAATACAGAGCTCCCAGGCAAGGCTCCAGGCTGGCCCAGATTCAGCTCACGTATCCCAACTTCTCCCTCATTTTTCAGCTTTCTGGGGCTGCTCAGAGCAGCCATGGACTTTTGGCAGTTCCTGCCTGCCCTGACCAGACTGGCAGAGCCCACCAACACCCCGACATGAGGGTGGCACACCCCCACAAGGAGCCCCCTGGTGCCCCAGGCACTGGGAAGGCAGAGGCACTGATACCTTAATTATCCTATCTGCCCTTTTTGCCTCCCTCCTTCTTTTCCAGGGTGGGTGGGAAGGGGTCAAGCCCTGTATCCAGTGCTCCATCCCACACCCACTGCAGCAACAGGGGAACCACAGCTCAGCCAGGTTTGAGTGTGGGGAATCCCTGGACTGTGGCTGCCTAAGGCTGAAGCAGCCACACTTCTCCTCTGTAAAATCAGCATTTCTCTCACTTTTCTCTTTCCAGCACAAAGCTCCTGTGCACAGACAGCACCCACCTCAACCCAAGGGTGCATCCACAGCCGCTCGCTTACTGCTGTTCTCCACGGTTCATGCACTGCTGGGTTTGCACGCCGGGGCCCAAGCACCTGGGATGGAGTGGGATAACACACATGCAGTGCATTTGGAGCAGGGAGCAGCCACTGTGCCCTGCACAAAGAGCCTCACCGAGCGCAGCCGCTGCCGGGAGGGACTGGTGGCCGTGCCACGTGCCAGGAGGGGCTGCCGGGCTGACCTGGCACAGGGGGCACGCTCACCTCTCCTCCTTCAGCCTTTTGTTAGTGCTTCCAGCCCGTGGTGTGATAACAAGCCCCAGAAACACCCAAAATGCTATGAAAAATGGAGTTATTATTACTATTGAGCAAGGATTATTACTGAACATAAAGGCTCTGAGCAACCTGGTCCAGTGAAAGGTGTCCCTGGCCATGGCAGGGCATTGGAGTGAGATGGTCTTTTAGGTCCTTTACAACCCAAACCATTCTGGGATTCTGTGAAAAGTGCATAAAAGTAAAAGCTGCAAAGTGGGACTTCTGGAGGGACCAGTGCTCCTGGTAGTGCTCTGGTGGGCACAGTTCCTTCAAGGAAAGAGCCTGCCCTGTGCTGGGTGACCCCAGCCATGCCCTCAGACCCTGCTGCACACCACCTGTGTTAGGTCAGCCCTCCATGGGTGGCTCTTCCAGATTGGAAGGTGCCAACCTGCCTTCTCTCCCAGAGTATTCCCACCCACCCTATTTCCTTCTCCACCCTCCTGACATCCCAGCTTCTACCTGGGCTGGGATCAGCCTGTCTTCTCCCTCAGAAATATGATGGCAGTCAGGCTTTGTGCCAGTCCCAGATGATGCTGGGCTGTTATGGATCACCCTATTCCTTCAGTGCTATAAACATGTTAAATTAGAACAAGAAAACAACCCAACACCTGGAAGCCACAAGCTGGGGCACAGCCATTCCCACTGTAAACTCCACCAGGATCCAGCACCCTGCAAGACCAGACCTGGGGTCCCTGACTGTCACCCCAGCACTGAGCTGTGTAGGGAGGGCCTGTGGCTTTACTCTGTCCCTGCCTTTCTGCCCGACCTGCTGCGCCATGAGAACCACAGATGATGTTCCTCCCCTTGGCTGAAGCCTTTGACACTTCAGCTGTCTGTAGGGACAGACCAGAGATAGGACAGGAGAGCTAAAATGACACAAAAACTGCCACTAACAGTACCAAGAGGAAGAAGGAAGATAAATTACCCTCCATATCATGCACAGATCCCAGAGTGAAACTATTTTACTTACTGGAAGCTCTCACAGGTCGAGCATTGTTCTGCCTTTGTCCAGGGGCAATGTCCAGCTCAAGCAGCTGATGATCTCTGTTGTCTCCTCAGGGATGCTGTCTCTTGTCACCTTCCTGGCTTTTCTGGTCTTGCTTGGTTCTGAAAACAAGGTAATGTTAAAAACAGGAGGAGAAAGCTCCTCCAGGCCAGCTCTGGCACAGACCACGTTCCTCAGGGGCTGGAGATGGTTGGGCTGGAGGTGCAATCGGAGCATGGGACACTGGGGAGTTGAGACATTCCCACCATGGGATCAAGGCTGCAAAATGCATCAGCTTAAGGGTTCAGGCGTCCATCTGTTTTCACCCCAGCCCAGGAGGACAGGTGTCGTTCTGACAGTAGTGCCTGATGGGCAAAACCATGACCCAAATGGGAGGTTGTGCATCCCATGCATCCCCAGTGCATCCCATGGGAGAGGACAGTCGATGGAGGATGCTGCCCCCAGGCTCTCACAGGGCTGTGCTGGCAGAGATTACAGCCCCAGCCTTTCTCCCCCCACCCCCACGCTCCACACTTTGTCCTTATCCATTTAAGCCTCCCGCTGCTGGTGTCCCAGTAAGGAGACACAGACAGTGTCAACCCTTAAGCCCTTGTAGCCTAAAGCCTGAGCTCATCCCGCTCATGACGCTCCAGGCAGTAACCCCGAGGCAGAGCAGCGGGCACCGGGGCACTCGGTGGACGAGGGCACGGGGTGAGCCCTGGCATGGCCCCATTCCTGCCTGCTGTGCCTGGGAAGATGCGCTTTTACGACTGGGAGGAGACCGGCTCAGGAATATGGAGAGGCAGCCGAGTTACTGCCCAAGCGCTGCAGGCGGGAGGAATTAACTCCTTCGGGGCTGAAAACCTTCCATGCTGTCATCCCCAGCTCCTGAAGTACCAAAGGCAGGCACACGAAACTGTGCAGAGCAGACAAGTTACAGGATTTAAAAGCCTTTTGGAAGCTCTGCTAAATAACAATCACAAATCCAGCAACCCTCTCTCATCCTCAACCCCTGAAAATCTCTCTCACCCTTCCCTGGTGCATCTGCCTCTCCCTGCCCCACTCCCAGCTGCAGCCCCACAGGGAGTTGTGGTAAAGTGGGCAGGAGACATCACTTACAGGTTTGTCCTCCACCCCAAAAAACAGAGAGCTGTGCACAGGGGATGGGTCAGACAGCACTTGTTCCCTGTGCACAGCAGGTCTGACACACGGGGGTGACACACAGAGCCTGCCTGGGAACAGACCAACAGCCTCCAAACCTGGCCATCTCCCACCTCCCTTCCCCTTCCAGGTCTGCTGGCAAGATGTCCCTTGGTCAGGGTGGGCATTTCTTTGGTGCTGGGCCCCCGTGTGTGTGCCCTGTGTGGGTGCTGCTGATGGGTCACAGCCCCTCGGGGGTCTGGCACTGAGCAGAGATGAAGCATTTGGTGTGTGCAGACAACACAGGGAGCATTCAGAGCTGCCAGGCTTTGTGCATGGATTCCCTCAGGGCTGCAGCAGGAAGGGGGGGAGAGTTGGTGAGGGATGTCCCCCCCAGCTGCCAGCTGGGCTCTGGCAAAGCTAGAGAGGGCTGAAAGGAAGCAGGAGTCTGTACTCAATGCACTGCTTGTCCTCCTCCCTCTGCAAACCCTCCTCTGATCCTGCAGCCCCTTCTCCCCCCGGGGCCTTGCTCAGCACCCAGGCTCTCCCACGCTCCCAGTTCCTCTCCTGAGCCTCAAATTGCAGCAGCAGCTTCTTGCTCCTCTGGGCAGAGTCATCTTCCTCCCACAGCCTGTCTCTCCCCCCAGCTAACCTCCCTCCCAACACAGCATGAACCCAGCAGACTGCTTCCTCCCTCTCTCCCTTCCCCTCCGCTCCTTGCAGCTCCCAATTACTTCCTCACGCCCCCACCGACACTCTCTCATCTTTCTCACCAGTTAATTTTCTCACATCCTCCCACCTTTTTATTCCATGAATGTATTCCATTGCTTTTTTTAACCTGGGTAAACCATAAGCATCCGCAACATCCTGTGAAGGGGAGGGCTGTGAAATGACAGCTTGGCATTTAAGGCTGCCCCTCCCAGCTTCATTCAGGCTCTTACTTACAATGGAGAAAAACATCTTCAGTTTATAATTTCATATGTCTCCTCCACATCCCTTTCCTGAATTAAGCCTGCACCTGATCTAGCTCACGAGGTCCCTCCTCAGGCAGGGGAACCAGAGCTGCAGGCAGCACAAAGCATTTCAGACAAAGAGAAAGCACAATTGTGGTTGCTTTTCTCTCCTCTGCTTCCTTTCCCAGAGATTTCTAGATCTCAGAGGGGGCTTTGGGGTTTTAACTGGTGCAGAACAATTGGCTGGCATTGCACTGACATGCCACACACCCCATGTTTTTCTCCAAGTGGAAATGGTCAGCTTGGAGCATCCCTGTGTACACTGAGCTAAAAGGGAAAAACACAGAGGGCAGAACAAATGCTTTGAGATCAGAAAATCACAGAATAGTTGGGTTAGAAGGGACTTTAAAAACCTTCCAGTTCCACCCCCTGCCATGGGCAGGGACACCTTCCACCAGCCCAGGTTGCTCCAAGCCCTGTCCAACCTGGCCTGGAACACTTCCAGGGATGGAGCAGCCACAGCTTCTCTGGGCAACCTGTGCCAGGACCTCACCATCCTCACAGGAAAGAATTTCTCCTCAAAATCCCATCTAACCCTGTCCTCTGGCAGTGGGAAGTCATTCCCTCGTCCTGTCTCTCAAGTCCCTGTCCCGCTCTCTTGAATCCCCTTTAAGCACTGGAATGAGTGTTAAGGTTTCCCTAGAGCCTTTTCTTCTCCAAGCTGAACACCTCCAGCTCTCTGAGCCTGTCTCCATAGCAGAGGTGGTCCAGCTCTCAGAGCATCTTTGTGGCCTTATAAGCCACCAAGCATCCAGGTGGTGTCCCTCTGCATCCCTTCACACTCAGTTTGTTGTTTTTTCCTATTGAAATACTGTCAGAAATATTCCTACTATTCACAGTCTTCCTGTTGTGTTTTGTTTCCTGCCTTTTAGCCAGTTAAATATCATGTTGCAGCCATGTGGGAATGTCTCTCTCCTCCCACGGGAGCTCAGTTTCTTTAGGAGATTGCAAGAAACCCCTTTGGAAATCCAGGTGGGCTTTATCAATATGCCCTCTGCAGCAGCAGCACAGTAAAACACTGGAGTTACTGAACATAAAAAGCATTTTGGACAAAGAGTATTTTTCGCTTGACCAAGGGATTGCTGAGCTGGAACCCCCTGCCCAAAAATGCTATTTTTGATCATCCCCAGCAGATCTGATCTGAGATTTCACTGGCTTTGGACAGGACTGACAAAACATTTTAAGAACACTCAGAAATTGCTGCCTTCTACCCACAATACATGGACTTTTGTCCCAGCATGATTTTGCCTGCTAGCAAAGCTGCAACCTGCCCTGCTTCCCTGGCTCCATCTCTAACCTGAGCAGCATCCTCTCCTCTCCCACAGCCCAGGGAACAACCTGAGCACTTGGACAAGTGTCTGCTCTGTGCACCAGTGTCTTGTTTGAGAAAGCAGAGTCCCCCCCCAACCAGCTTGGCTCAGTCCTGGCTCTCTCCTTTGGCTGTCTGGGCCAGCAGTGATGGATTTGTGATTGATTTCCTGCCTTCACTTCCCCGTGTGGTGGGGAGCAAATGGCAAAGCTGTGACATCAAGTGACAGAAAAGGACACTGGTTGAGTCACTTCAACCACAAACCAGTTCCAAATCATCCAGCTGAAGTCTGAGGGTGGGACAAGAGCTGAGCCAGACCAGGGGAGGACACTGAGCTATTGTGTGAGTGCCCTGCCATGGGTCCCTCAATGAACTGCTCAGCATTCCCCTTTCCCTGACCTCATTCCCCGACAACGGCTCCTTTAAGGAGAAGCCCAGGGGCTTTTCCCATTCCTTCACAGCCCAGGGATGGAGTTGCTCGTGACTGAATAGACACAGCTGCCCGGGCAGGATGGGAATCAGAGATCAGAGCTGACAAGGCTCACACGCTGAGCTCCTGTCTTCCTTGGAAGCCGTGACGGGGGATGGAGAAATGTCCTGACAACTGGGGATGGAGGAGGACAATACATCCCACTGGGAGACCTCTTGGGGACCACAAAACATCAGACAGGAGGTTCATGGGGAGAAGGACTCAGGGAAGCACCAGGTCCAGCAGGATCCTCTGCAAACACATGCAGCAATGCCAAAACCCAGGTCAGGACCTGGTGTGGGTTAACCCCAGTGGGCAGCTCTGCCCCACACAGCCCCCTCAGTCCCCACAGCAGAATGGGGGGCAGAAGAGGAAGGGGGAGGGTTGAGATAAAGGTGGTTTAATAGGTAAAACAACAGCTAAGCATGCAAACAAAGCAAATAAGGAATCCATTCATCACTTCCCCTTAGCAGGCAGGTGTTCAGTCACTGAGCAGCTGGTGGTGTTTAGCTGCTCACCAGGGTTCAAGCATGACAGGACCCCACGGATACTGCATTTCACTGAAATCACCTTCTGAATGGAGCAAAAAAGGGAAAACCCCAAAGGGCAGGGGAGGGATATCCTGCAGGGACAGGCAGAGTTCAGACCCATGTGCCTGGTACCCCCTGCCCCAGCTCCTACCCCCATGAGCAAGGTGTAAGTGGAGTCCTCGTGGCCCTTGCACCCTGTAGGCAGTGAGTCAGGGCCCCTTGTTTTTGCAGGTGTGGAAGGGGAAATCCTCCCCCTCCAAGGGAAACTGGGTCTGGAATAGCTGTGATGGTGGTGAGTGTCCCCCCAGGTTTTTGATTAGAGCAGGAGAGCTTCCCGTGGTCAGAGCACACAGTGCTCCTCTGGGAAAGGGCCAGAGGGGTGAAGCCAAATCGGGGAGATGCCCATGGGTAAGGGGCACCCTGTCACCAAGAGATGAGGTGCTGTACAGGAGCACATGTGGTGCCACTGTCACATGAACATACAAGTTTTGGGCTGCTGCTGCTCACGGACACCAATCCTGACACTGCAGGAGGGACATGGACACCCCACATGTCACAGCACCGAGACACATCTGCCACACAGAGGCCAAGCTGCTGAGGGTCTGAGGGGGCAGCAAGGCTATGCTAACCACAGATTAGCCTTGGACTCCACTGCAGCCAAAAGGGAGAACAGCCTGTTACAATCACAGAATTGTCTAGTTTGGAAAAACCCTCTGAGATCATCCAGTCCAACCATTAACCCAGCACTGCCAAGGCCACCACTAAGCCATGTCCCCAAGTGCCACACCCACGTGACTTTTTAACACTTCCAGGGATGGTGACTCCACCACTGCCCTGGGCAGACTGTGCAAGGGCTTGACGATCCTTTCAGTAAAGAAATATCCCCTAATATCCAAATTGAACCCTCCTGGCACAACTTGAAGCTGTTTCCTCTTGTCCTGTCACTTGTTACCTGGGAGTACAGCCTATCCACCATCTGGTCAGGGAGCTGGAGAGACTGAGAGTGAGAAGGTCCCATCTGAGCCTCTTTTTCTCCAGGATGAGCCCCTCCAGTTTCCTCAGCTGCTTCTGGTGCTCCTGATCTTTCCTCAACTCTGTTCCCTTCTCTGGACATGCTCCAGCCCCTCAGTGTTACTTTAAATCCCTGCCCTTTTCTGTGTGTAAAAGATGAGCAAAAATCCCACTGCCACTGTAGGTTGTATAAAATGAGTTGGAGATTTCTCTCCAGACTTCTCCTGACCCTCCTCCTGTACGTGAGAGAGAAAAGTTGTACCTTCACCTCTTCTAAATCTCTACTCTAGTTTCTATTTCCAAATACTTAGCTCAGAGAAGTTCCTCCCCCACTCTTCTGCCCTGGTCACCAGGGTGTAGCGATTTGTGTGGCACAAATCTGGCACCATGTGTCCTCACTCCCACTTTGGGTCCTGCTTTCCTCTGCTTTCTTTTCCACCTTGAGCATATCACATCCCCTGTACTCAGAATCTCCCAGGCAGGGACCACTTTCAGCAGCACAAGAGCTGCTTTAACAACTCTTCACACTGGGATTCTTCTTCCTTAGCCTGGAATACTATTTAGTAGGGTCTGTAGTAATAGGACAAGGGCTCTCATTCTGAAGGGAGATTCAGACTAGATATAGGGAAGAAATTGTTCCCTGTGAGGGTGGGCAGGCCCTGGCACAGGTTGCCCAGAGAAGCTGTGGCTGCCCCATCCCTGGAAGTGTTCCAGGCCAGGTTGGACTGGGCTTTGGAGCAACCTGGGCTGGTGGAAGGTGTCCCTGCCCATGGCAGGGAGTGGGAACCAGATAACCTTTAAAGGTCCCTTTTAGTGCAAGTTACTTTGTGATTTTACGATTCTAAGAAAAAGTTTGGCATTCTGAACTGCATCCCTGGGCAGGAGAACAGACGATGGCACCATGGAAGGTGCTCTGTGAGCCAGCACAAATGGAGGGGTGGAGAAGCTATTTTGGATATGGATTAAAAGGACAGTCCACGTCAGCAACTACAGCAATACCAGCTGGGTATGTGGACCATGCCATGGTTTCCTTGACAGCTGAGAGGAAGGAACAATCAGTAAATAGTAGTAGTAGGTACAGTTTTTATTGTCCCTTCCCAGCCCTGGAGCTCCCTGCAGGAAGAAGCACAGAGGAATCATAGCTCGGTGAGCAGCACTACTCTGCCATGCTCTCCTGCTCTGGCAGGAGCAAAGCTTCTGCATTGCGAAGCTTCCTGTAAAACATCCATCACCCCAGCCCTGTTAACCACTGGCAAGGAAAACACAGGACCCCGTGACACTGATGTGGCAGGAACAGGGAACAGAGCCTGATATCTGGACTCCTTCACAGAGGTTTTGTAAGCAACAGCCTCACACCCTGCTCTGTTACAGAAAATAGCATCTTTTCCCTGTTATATCATGGAAAAGGACAATAAATATTTCATGTCCTGTTCCTGCACGGGGTAAAATGCAGTAGGTCTCCACTCTGTATATGCTTGGAGGGAATGTTTTCATGCCCTGTGGGTATGATGGGGGTGGGAAGGCATCCACCTCCCCTGCTCAGGATGGAAGAGAATGAATTAGGATCCAGACTGCCTGGCAATGCCTTCCTCCTGGGGAGGAGAAGGGGGGGAGGGTTCACGAGGATTTCTAGGCATGTTGTCTAAAGCCTTTCTCTTCCTCAGAGCCCCCAGCTGTTGGGTTATTTGCTGCCTGTGGAGGCCTCTCTGGCTGCTCCACTGATCTCCCCCAAGGTCTTCTCCCTCTCTGCTTGGCCCAGTTGCCTCCTTGTGCCTCTCCAGCATCCCGGGCTGGTAATGCCCTCCTGCCCTCTAATCTCCCTTTCACTCCCGTGCTGGTGCTCAGGCCACTAAGGAGATTATCCCGGCTGCAGCTGCTCGTCCTCCCCGACAAGAGGGGTGTCACCCCGGGGGGAGCCACGTGCGGGGGTGGACACATGTGCTGCCACCACCCCAGTGGCAGCGCAGCTCTGGTGCCCTCTCCTGTCCAGCCCCAGCCCCAGAAGAGGCACCGAACAGGATGGGATGTGTTGGAATCAGGCATGAGTAGTCTATTTTCCTCCCACAAGCTGGGAATCTGGGAGACCTGCACCCATGTGGGCCCTCTTGTTCGTGTGGGAATCTCCCAAGTTTGAAAAGGAGAAAATCAGGACACACAGGCAGAATATGGAGCATCCCCCTTGGAGCACCTGGACTCAGCCTTATGCTCCAACAGCAGAGAGACAGATTCTACAAGGCAATTAAACCCCCAACCCTAAATAAAACAGCGCCTCCCCGCTGCCCCTACAAAGCCCAGGCAAAGACTGGGAGCTCCGGGTACCAATCGCGCCCCTCCTGCGCATCCTTCCCGGCACCAAAGGGGTTAACGCCGAGCTCTCGCAATCTCCGTTTCCGTGACAACAGCTCCCGATGAATCCCAGAGCCCTAAAATCCCATTAAACATCTGCGAGAGGCTGCCCGTGCTGCCTGCCCAGGCTGCCACCTGCCGGCATCCCCCAGCCTGGCCCCCATGGCCCCAGAGCCGGCGCCCCAAAAACACAGCTCAGAGCAGCAGGGTCAGCACCAGCATGCTGGGGTGGGGCACGAAACGTGGCTACCAGACCCGGGTTTTGGGCTAGTAAAGGGAGGCTGTAAGGATTGAGGGTGTAGATACACACTCTCAAGTCCCTAGAGCTTTGGGGGGCTCCTAGGAGGGACGTAACACCCCATCACTGTGGGTTTGGCTGGCAGAGGTGCTCCTCTCAGAGCAAACCAGTCCAAATTCACCCACAGAGGGGGGTCTCAAAGTTCTGAGGGCAGGTTTGAGCAACAGCAGTGAGCCACTGGCATCCAGCAGGGCTTTTGAGGGTTTTACACTGACCCCTCTGCTTGTGGAGGGTCTCGGGGGGCTGTGAAGGGTCTCTGAAGCTGAGACAGGTCAGTAGCCCAATGGGGACTTTAGACTGAACTCATCCTGAGCCAGACAAGTGGTCTGGAAAACTGAGGAAGGCTGCTGTGACATGGGTAATTAGGATAATTAGGGTTTCTGCCTCTCTGAGCAAAGTGTAAGTGGACTCCTTGTGACCTTTGTTACCTCTGCTTCATTCACTCCCAGCTTCAGTGTACTCAATGATTTTTAAACACCCATTATATTTGATTTGAGAAGTTTGGCCTTTTTCTCTCTCCTTGCTTCTACCACTGCCTGCAATAAGAAAAGGGCATCAGGAGTAGGTGAGGAGAAAGTTAGGGGGGTGCTACTCATTTAAGGTGATCACAAAATCATTAAGGTTTGAAAACACTTTTAAGACCATCAAGTCCAATTATCAGGGATGCTGACTCCACCACTTCCCTGGGCAGCCTGTTCCAATGCCAGTGATGTTCCTGATGGCATTGCTCAACCATTGTGTTCTTGCTGTGGGTAGGAAAATCAGCACTGTTTGGTCTGGTGTCACACAAAGGGTTCTCTAGATACTGGGCAAACAGGGCACTGGCACTCAGGAGATCCTATGGAGCTTCCATGCTGGAAGCAGTCCAGGAGAGAATGGGCACAATCCTTGAGGGAAGCTCAGACAACAGTAAAGGGACAACCCTTTCCTGTGTGCCTGTTAATGGGGCTCAGTGACCTTAGAGAGAGAACCTAAAATACAGCTACATACCATATCTAATATCTATAGAAGTAAAATATATACAATATAAAAACCTTATTATACAATAAGGCTCCCACAGCTGAACCTGACTGTGGGACTGCTCAGAAGTAGACATTGCTATCCCTAAGCTGCATCCCAAATTGCTCCCCTGCATTCCTGGGTTCAGAGGTGCAGCTTTCCAGCTTTTCCTTCCATTCTCAAATGCTGTCAAGTCATTTGTATCCTGGGAAAAAAAGCCCCTCCTCTGCTTAGGGAAGGATGGGACAGGAAGAAAGCAGGGAGTAAGCAGTGCCTTCTTCACCCCCCTCCCCATCTAACTCCATCCCTGGCCATGGGAGGGGAAAGACACAGGGACTCACAGCAGCAGGAGCCCTGGAAACTCTGGTATCTGCAGGATCCAGGGGAATCCAAAGGGGCCACGGATGAAAGCTGACACAGAAAGAAAATGCTCTTTTTGAACTATAAATGCTGGCACGGCTGCTGGCCAGACCCCCCTTCCAAAACCTGAAACATGCCAGCAAGGGGCTGGGAATCATTAACTGGCTCATTTGTGTGATTTAACCATTTCCACCTCCCCCTGCCCCCTGATTAAACTCAGATTCCTTAAGATTTCCAGCACCCTGATGCTGCAGTGCCTGGGGCTCCCCCCAGCAGCAGGAAGGGGCTGAGAGAACATCTAATGGAGAGGACAGGGCTCCCTCTCCTCTCCTTCAAAGCTTTTAAATGCAGAAGACATGGGCACATGGCTTTTCTGCAAGGGTAGATGCCCAGGAAAGATGCCAAACAGCACCCAGGGGAAATCCAGAGCAGTCTGATGCTCCTTTCAAAGCACAGAGGCTTGGAAAGCCCCTGGTCTCAGAAGGGAATGGTGGCGGGGGGGAAGAAAAAAGAGGTCTGTGTCTTGCAAATAAAGCAGTTGGCTGAAAGCCACAGGGTGATGTAGGATGGATGCTGAGCAGGGTGGGGACCTCTGTCCAGGGGAGCTGGGACACAGCCCTGCCAGACACTGGGCAGGCATTTATTTTTGCTGTGGAAAGCCAAGCCCTTGGGGTTCCTGGGCACAGCAGCAGCAATGTGGGGGTCTGAGCCTTATCTGTGCACGCTCTGGGATCAGGACCCCCTTGTCAGAAACAGCAAAGCAGCAGGAGGGAGGAAGGGAGGAATGTGAGAGCTCACAAAGCATCTCACAGTTGAAGCTGCCAGGAGGAGGGGATGCGTTTCAGGAAACCCAAAGAGGCAGGAAATCAAGGGAGAGGGACAGTAATTGAGTCCATATGTTGGAAGCAAGGAATGCATCTGGTAGCAGGGAGCAGGCAAAGGGAGAAGGCCCATGCTGTGGGACAGCACAGGACATGCAGAGTCACATTAACCTCCTGGACCAAGCAGAAGGTTGAATTCAGACCAACCACTACTGCTGGGATGGGTCACTGGTCTCTTGTTACAGGTCTGTGTCTGTAGTAGCTACACGCTCAGGAGGCTTCCAAACTTAGACTCATTAACATCCTTTATTTAATGGGTAATGTTACAAAAAGGTGAAGGAAATGCCTTTTAAATTGTTAAGTGATAGGGCTTGATCTACATCCATGTCCCTGAGCATGTCTGGAACTGGGAAGGGAAGTGGACAACATGAGGGGGTGCCAGGAGGGATGTCACATCCTGCTCCCCAAAAGCAGCACAGCTTTGGTGCAGGAGAACCTCCTAATGCAGGATTTACTCACTCAGAGGTAAGGGCACAGAGTGATGAACGAGGAACCTGGGACTGCACAGTCATCACAAGGCTATCCCTCAGAGCCAGTCCCACAGAGGCCATTCCACTCATTTAGGTACTCCCAGGTTTAGGCTACAGTGCTGGGAAAGCTCATAAGAATATTTATGGCCTCTCCCCCTCCTCCCTTTTAAAGCACATTTGCAAAGAAATCTGAAACGTATGTGGTTGGACTAGAGGAGTCTGGCACAGCATCACAGCTTGGGAAGGGGGAGAAGAGCTCTGGTGCTAATAACCCACTGAGCCTCCCAAGAATTCAAGGGAAGAGATGGAGTGCAGGAATACAGTGCTGAACGGGTGCACAGGCTTTGGTGTGTCATGCAAAATGTTGCATTTCATACAGCCAAGAAGTGCCCTCAGATTTAAGAATGTTCTCTGTACCTCAGCAAGCTTTGCACATCGCTGGACATGGGTTTACTGTGAGAGGTCCTGCAGCTAAATATAAAACTTCACAGGCAAACCTGCAAATTGCTGCTCTCAGGACTTATGCTCTCAGTAAGTTGCAACACCACTTGTGTTGTCCCAAGTCTTCATCCCTGAGAGTCCACCTCCAGAGCATTTCTCTCTTCATCCATAGCTCTCTGCACTATTACTTGTAAGGCTTTGCATCCAGTCCAAAAATTCTGCTGCCCCAAACACCCAGTTGCATCCCATACCTGCTTTTGTGTCTGTTCCCTGCTGTTCTCACTCCTGGTGCTTCTCCTCTGCCTTCTCCCTCACCAGCTTCACACAGCAGATCATGTTTCATGCTGCTCCTGATTCTCCATGGCAGCTTCTGCAGGACAGGAGAAACAGCTGCTACGAGGCTGCAGGATGGATGGCAGCAGGAAAAAACACACAAAAGTGGTTAAAATCCCCCTTTGGAAGGGGGAGGGTGAGCTGAGCAACAGCACTCTGAGGAATCTGGTCTAGCAGAAGATATCTCTGCTCATTTCAGAGGGGTTGGAACTAGACATTATGAGGAAATTCCTCCATTTGAGGGTGGTGAGGCCCTACCATGGGTTACCCAGACCAGCTGTGGCTGCCCCATCCCTGGAAGTGTCCAAAGCCAGGTTGGACAGGGCTTGGAGCAGCCTGAGACAGTGGAAAGTGTCCCTGCCCATGGCTGGGGGTGGGAGGGGATGATTTTTTAAAGTTCCTTCCAACCCAAAATATTCTGTGATTTTATGACCTGGGCAATGAAGGAAACAGTTCAGAATTGAGAGGAAAAGGCATTTTACTCACCAGAAACCTCTTTCTGAAGTTGTTAAACTCTATGTAGATGCTACCAAGTCACGTTCTGTGGAGAAAGCAGAAAGCACTGGCCCAGGACTGTGCAGAGACTCACTGGTTTGACTATATCCTTTGCCACTTCTAGCACTGTATCTTGGCATCCTTTAAGCTGTAAAACCCAGAAGTCAAGGGACATAAACCAAACATCAGGTGGAAAACACCAGAATAAGTGTCAGACCATGGAATACGGCAACATTGCACCCCATCCGTGGTTCCTCCCCACTCAAAGGTTTCAGCAGACCATGATGCTGAGATGAACTCAGCCCAATCTGCTCAATGCTTGGGTGACACACCTCCTATGTCAAGGGTGGACAAGGGGAAATAGCTTTAAGTTGCAGCAGTGGAGGTTCAGGTTGGACATCAGGAGGAATTTGTGCCTGGAAAGGGTGGTCAGGCACTGGAAGGGGCTGCCCAGGGAGGTTTGGAGTGCCCAGCCCTGGAGGTATCCAAGGAAGGACTGGCCATGGCACTCAGTGCTCCGGGCTGGGGAACAAGGTGGGGGTCAGACACAGGGTGGTCTTGGTGATACTGGAGGTCTTTTCCAGCTTCAATGACTCTGTGATTCCAAGTTTTCATGGCACAGCCCTGACTGCTCAAAGTCCACCACAACACTGCAACACCCAGACACTCAGAGCACCCCTTGGCAATCCCACAGCACTGCCAGCAAACCACCAGGCTCCAAGCAGTCCAGAAACTCCAGGAATGCAGTCAGACAAAGCATTTTTAGACAACAACTGAACAGAGCAGTGATCCCTTTGCACAAAGCTGTCAAGGAAGCTCAGAATGACAGAATTCCCTGTGGATGGCAAACAGCATCTCTGCAGCACTGTGAGCTCCCCCCCAGCTGCAGAAGAACATTCCATGAACCATACCACACCAGAAATGTCTTTTCCCACATAACAGACCCCCCCCTCCAAACTTTACTGAGACTCATGAATCCCTTCTGCCATAGCTCACATTCACTTTGAAATATTTTTCATCCTAAAAGCCAGAGGATATTGTCAGGTTTTCCCCACAGATTTTTCACTTATCTGTGTCAACTGGAAGCTTCAGAATATTCCACTGCACATTCAAAATCCATCCTTTTGTCCTGTTTAAGCTTTCCCTCAAGTTCTCAGCAGATACTGAAAAAATAAAAAGACATAAAAATAGAGAAGGACATTCCTAAAATATTTGCTCTAAGCAGAAGCAGTTTCTATCCTGCAACTGTCATCAGGGTTCCAGTTTTACTGTCTGAAAATCCCTTAGACCTCACTGCCAGGAGGGTGGCTCATCCCCCCTGCTTAGATCCAGGCAAATAGCCCCCCCAAAATATAATTAACTGCTTCAAGCAATACCTTAGTGCTCCCTCAACAGCAAATCTCCCAGAAAAACAGGGTCCTTCCTCCTCCTGGATGGTGTGTGTGTGCTCAGAGCAAGGGCAAAGCTTGTCACAGAGATACTCATGTGCATTTTCCAGGCAGATCTGAGAGCTCTGAAGCATAAATATACATTAAAGCAGAAACAAAGCTCTCCCTCCTCTCTTTTTTTACAGTATTTTGGTATGGGACACACACTACATGCTTTAACAGTGAGAAGAAAAAAAAGGGGATTTCTTTGGACTTATTGTTTCAAGCTATTTCAAGACTGACAGCTTGAACAGTGAAAAAGACCCTGAGAAGGGACTGCCCACCTCCAGTGCAGCCTCGGATAAGGGGGTGGACTGGGTTATACTGGGGGTTTCTGTATGTTAGAAGGAGGTTTACAGCTGAATATAAATATCAGATCAGGTAAGACATAGAAATAGAATATAAAGTTAGTAATAAATATAACAATAATAAATATTAATAAATATAAATATTAGGCTAGAGCAGAGTTTGGGGAGGGCACAGTCAGGAGTTCAGCAGAGAGTTTTTGTCCTCTAAGGGACGGATGCATCTGCAGTTCATATCCTGCCTCCTACTTTCCTTCCTCCCTGGACACTGACTCAGCACCACCAGCCTTTTATCACAGGACAAAACAATAGGTATCCTTCCTCCCAGGCATCACATCCGCTTGTTTCATCAATAATTCTTTCCCTGCACAGTCCAGCACAGCCACAGCTTTAAAAGGAAAAGGTTTCCAGTGCAACCACCCAAATAAAGCATCTTTAGGATGCAGCCTCAGGCTTTGCAGACACAGCAACGAGCCAAAATTGTCTTAGCTCAGAGCTGCTAAGATCCAATCCCCTGTTCCTGAGCCACAGCAAACACCTCTCCTTCACAGGGATCACCTTTTATCCCGGTACTGTGTGACTTGGAGCTGGACATGAGAAAATCTGCTCAGGAAAACAAGACCATGCAGGAGGCCAGCAGGTATTTCCAGGAGCTAGATATACTTTGGGTGTACTTCCTGGCCACACACATGCTGGGAAATAAACCTAGAGAGCCCCAACCACTTCCCTGAGCTGCCCACAGGAAAGTATCCACCTTGCGGGGAGATGAATTCTCTAGCTCTGAGCATCTCTGCTCCAGGGTCTCCAGGCCATCCCAGAGCCATCACCCTGAGGAGACCCACATGTTAATTCCTGCTGTGAGCCAAGGAGATGGAGCCCACACACCAGATCATGCTCAGGCCACTCTACCAAGCAACAAAATAAGAATGAATTTATAGTGCCAGAGGCACCAGGTATGTGGGATCCACCTGGAGCACTGCATCCAGCTTTGGGGACCACGGCATGGGAAGGATGTGGAGCTGCTGGAGAGAGTCCAGAGGAGATCAAGGTGATGCTCCAGGGCTGGAGCCCCTCTGCTCTGGAGCCAGACTGGGAGAGCTGGGGGGCTCACCTGGAGAAGAGAAGGCTCTGGGGAGATCTGAGAGCCCCTTCCAGTGCCTGAAGGGGCTCCAGGAGAGCTGGAGAGGGACTTGGGACAAGGGATGGAGGGACAGGACAAGGGGGAATGGCTTCCCACTGCCAGAGGGCAGGGTTAGATGGGATATTGGGAAGAAATTCTTCCTTGTGAGGCCCTGGCACAGGTTTCCCAGAGAAGCTGTGGCTGCCCCATCCCTGGAAGTGTTTCAGGCCAGGTTGGACAGGGCTTGGAGGAACCTGGGATAGCAAAAGGTGTCCCTGCCCATGGCAGGGGGTGGACTAGAGGCCTTTAAAGGCCCCTTCCAACCCAAAGCCTTCTGTGACCCTCTAGTAGGTGCAGGGTGTGTGCAGGCACTGAGGACTGACAGGCAGAGATCTTCCCTTTGCTCCTACTCATCAGTTCCCACTTTGTAAGATCAGATGCAGAACACATTACACAGTGCCTGCAGTCCCCCAGGCTTCAGACCTATCAAAGACATTTCCTGCTGACCTGAGGCAGAGTCCAACACAGTGACAATCACAGACATCAGCAGGAGGGTGAGGCAGAGGGATGTGTTTGAGCAGAGATCAAGAGATGCTTCCCGAGATGAGCATCACTGAGCACAGCAGCACAGGCACGTCTGAAGCACCTCATTGGGCAAGACCTTCTGCTTTTTGGGCTCCCACATGATAGGAAACAGGCAGTTTCTGAGAAACAACTGCTCTCATGCTGCTTCCCAACTTGTTATAGCAACCAGAACTATTTTCTGAACAGGCAGGTTCTGTCTTCAGGGCAGTTTTGCATTCAGACCCCATTCTTGGGCCAGCTTACAGAATCACAGAATGGTTTGGGCTGGAAGGGAACTTGAAGATCATCTTGTTCCACCCCCTGCCACGGGCAGGGACACCTTCCACTAGCCCAGGTTGATCCAAACCCCACTGAACCTGGCCTTGGACACTTCCAGGGATGTGGCAGCCACAGCTTCTCTGCCCAACCTGTGCTAGGGGGTCCCCACCCTCACAGGGAACAATTTCTTCCCAATCTCCCATCAAACCCTGGCCTCTTTAAAAGACATCAGAATGGGCTTATAAGGTTATCCAGGAGTTGAGGAGGAGGAAGGAGAATCTCAGGCTGCAGACTCAGGTTACACACACCTGGGCACAGGAGATGCTTCCAGAGGGATCATCAGCAAGGGCTGAATGAATCAGCAAGGGCAGAGTCATCATCCTTTCCAGAGAGTGTCCTCTAAGCCCTGAGTGCATCTGAAGTGTAAAAATAGCGCTCTGATCAATAAAAGGAAAAAAACTACAGGAACAGGCATTTCTGAGGTATTCCATCCTTACAGATTTTTCAAACTTTGTGAAGGTTCCACTGTTAGGAACAATGTCAGATTTATTTTTCCACTCCACTTTTTCCCTTTTGAGGTCATGGTTTTAGGGAGCTCTTCCTCCTTGGTTCAGAATTCAGACATGGGATGCTGCTCTCCCAACTACCACCTCATCCCCTCTTTCCCCATTGTCCCACAGTAAGGCTAAACAGGACTGGGAAAACTCAATAGTTCTGCTACAGGAGGCCTTTTAGATCTGAGAATTTAGAGCTGACTTCTGGAACTGAAGAAAGGAAAAAAAAAAACCAGGATGAGATTTTCCTACTGGCATTGCACAGCCAAAATTTTATTACTTTGGAATTAAATGTGTCCGGACAAAATGACTTTTTCCACTGGAGTTTTACCAGATGCATTTCAAACATCAGATTTCTCCTATATGGACAATCCAGAATTCCATCTCTTAAAAAACCAGGACAACTGAGACCCTCTCAGGATATTTTGGGAAGACAAATAGGGAACTCTTAACTCTTCTTTTCTTTTTTTTCCTGTCTTTAAAAAAAGCAGGATGGGGGTGTGAAGCCAAGCAACCACACTTATGCATGGAAACAAGGATAAGGAGCATAGATTTTCTAGAACATATATATAAAGAAAAACATTGTTTGAATCTTAAAGACCCATCAAGTCCAAACTTTCCTCATCTAGATTCTCCCCACATCAAAGTGAGATGATAAAACTGCCTTCCCTGCAGGAATAGAGTCAGTTTATCCAGAAACTTAGAGAATAAAGCTGGAATTCAGCAGCCCAAAGGGAATAATTACTGCCCAAGGAGGTAAAAAGACACTGGTAGCCTTTTTTTTTAAAGAAAACAAATTAAGCACAGAATTTAAATTCATCCCTGGCTGGTCATAAGGATGCTAAAAAACATTCCCAGGAAGCAGGATAAGGAAGAAAAGGAGACTATGGAAATAAACTCCCTACAGTCAGACAGGGTGTGTAGCAGACAGAACAAGCAGAATATCGGGTTTCCAGTGTCATTTTCCTTGTAAAAGTTGACAAATCCAGACCAGAGGCTAACCCTGGGCCCACACAGTGCCCTAACCTGCAGATCCCTAAGTCCTCTGCCCTATCTCCCCAAAGGAGCCCCGCTCTGTTGTGCTGTGTTGCAGTTGGAAGCAATTACAATAGAGGAGTTAATTACAACTGCTGGGAAAGCCGATCTCCCTTTTCCTGCCCTTTCTTTGTGCTGTGACCTCGCTCCAGGACCCTCCAGATACAACAATAGGGGACAAGGGTCATTAAAACAACCACTAAACATCACCCAGGGCTGGGCAGCGCTGAGCTTAATGGGCAATTAGTGCTGCAGCATCTGCCCCTAATCAAAGCCGGCTCCAAGCAACACTCCCAGCCATGGGATTGACAATGGGAAGGTTCAAAGAGTAGGAAAAGTGTCGGGGAGACTCCTTGCTGCACTGGAGAAAGTGCTTGTTTTGGGAGACTCCTGCGGTGGTCCCACCCCAGGTAGCCACTGTAGAGTTTTCCCTTTCCCTTTTCTCTCTTTTCTCCTATTTATTCCCCCTCCCCACACCCCAAAAAGGAACTTTTACTGCTGTAGTTGGTGTCTAGCACCAGCACCAGATTCTGAGGCGAAGTGTCTGTGTGTGAGCCTGTCTGGTCATCTGTTGTGCAACACCAGACAGGGAAAACTGCAAGGAGCATGGAGGGGGAAGTGGAGGGGGGAATCACACAAGGAACGAACCAGTGACAAATGGAATTTTTTCCTAGGGAAAGATGCTGGTCTCTGCTGGTATGACTGGAGGAAAAGTCACTTAGAATCATGGAATAGTCTGCGTTGGAAGGGACCTGAATGCTCATCTCATTCCACCCCCACATTTCACTATCCCAGGTTGCTCCAAGCTCCATCCAACCTGGCCTGGAGCACTTCCAGGGATGGAGCAGCCACAGCTTCTCTGGGCAACCTGTGCCAGGGCCTGCCCACCCTCACAGGGAAGAATTTCTTCCCAATATCCCATCTAACCCTGCCATCTGGCAGTGGGAAGCCATTCCCCCTTGTCCTGTCCCTCCATCCCTTGTCCCCAGTCCCTCTCCAGCTCTCTTGGAGCCCCTTCAGGCACTGGAAGGGGCTCTCAGGTCTCCCTGGATCTCTCCCTTCTCCAGGCTGAACAACCCCAATTCTCTCAGCCTTTCCTCATAGGAGAAGTGCTCCATCCACAGAAATCTTTAGTGAGATAACCTCATTAAAGACACCTATTGCCTTAAATGAATGCAGTGATGCTATCCACAATATCCACCTGCACATCAAAGCTCAGTGCAAGACACTGAAATCCAAAGGATTTGTGGAGGGACACATGGGGAAGTGTTTCAGGAGATACGTCTGCAGGTTTTCCAGAGTGACTGAAAGATGTCCAACAACACCACAGTCCCTAAACTTTCACACCCCTTGTTAATGCCTCCTCTCCTCTGTGTTGCAGTAGAATCAGGCTGTCACAGACACCCTTCTTCAGGAGCATGGATAGTCCCAACAGCACTCCTGGGGCTTACATGTGGAAAAACTTTGCACCCTTCCTGCAACTCTGTCAGCTCCACAGCACAGGAGGGATGACTGGGGCATCCCACTGCTTGGTGCCTAAACCCTCACTCCTTCACCATGGGCTGGGATAAGCAGGGAGGGGTCTGTGCCCACCCCAGGGTGACCACAAGAGCCAAGACCTGTACCCTGACCATGGGAAGGGGGCGAAGCAGCTCAGAACCCCAACTGTGCCGGGTGCTGCCCCTTCAGCACAGGGCTGTGGGAGCCTGTAGCACCCCCAGCACTGCCCCCCACCCTGCCATCATTCCCTGAAGCAGGATGCTGCCCAGTAACAAGGCAGGGAGGAATAGCATCCCTCCCTCACAGCTGACCTATGGCTGTGCTGCTTCTCCGTGCCTCTGCCGCAGCCGGGCTGGCGCCTGGGGCCAGCACGGAGCCACTGACCTATTTTCGTATATGCAGGCATGCACAAGATCACAGACAAAGGGAGCTTTAGCTTAGGATATTTAAAGGAAAAGATACTCATCTGACTACCCCCAGGAACCACAGTGGCTCTTGTGACGTTTGTTTTCTTCCTGAGCAGCATCTTGGTGTCTGGTTCTGGGAAGGGGAAAAACCAGCGTGGAGCAGCTGGGTGAAAACAAATCAAAGAGCTCCACTGAGCTGCAAAAATCACATTTTTAGGAAAGCAACACGAGGGAGGTAAGAATTTGGGAATAAACTAGGCTTAGGACTTGATAAGCACAAAGACAACCATAACTCAGTATGTGGAAGGAATAGATTTGAGTAACAAGGAGCGGTCCCTCAGGGATATTCCCCACCTCCCTGCCACTGATGGATGAGCTGCTTGTGCAGACTCATCTAAACAGACTGGAAACAAGTCAGCTTTCCCAGGGATTTTTTGTTCAAGTTTACTGATGGATTTGGCCCAAATTTTGAAGTATTTAATCCACACCTCAGGCAGGTTTTAGAGCTGGTTGGAAGTTAGTTGGGTGCATTTACATCAGCTACCATCTCTGTGCACATACCTGTAAGGGTGAAGGCCCAGTAGTTTGGTTCTCAGGTTTGAGATGCCACAAAAACCTTAAACTGCACTCCTGAGCCTGGAAAACCCACAAACAATCCCAGGAGCCCTACAGAACTTCAGACCTCTCATGGAAGGGAGAGATGTGCTGCGCAGAGCAAGAGCCTACAGATATGCAGGGATCAGGAGGGGACCACAGATCCCTGAGTCCATCTCTGAGCCCCCAGCAACCTTGTTTAGTTGATTCAATGAAGTGGAAGAAGCCTCCAGCAGTTTAGATCACTGGCTTGCTTCATATCCAGGATTGGGAAATGCCTGCTCACCCCATAGCACTGCACAACATGAAGGATGCAGTGATGAGTAACACAAAACAAAGTTCCTACAAATAGAGATGATGACAATAGTTGCTCAATATCACATGCTGGCAGCTCTCCTGGGACTCTCCACACAGCTGGGAAAGGTGCTGCTGCCAGGATTTGTTGGTGACAGACTTGGGGCAACAACCTGCCCCCCCCCAAGACATGCACAGGCAGGAAGGAAAGAAAGAACAAGAACAGATCTCTGTGTCCTGAACAATGAAAACAGGAAAATCCCTCTCGGCTGGAGAACCTGGACAAGGGCTGAAAACTGAGCTCCATCCTACTTCCAGGCAGTCTGGGGGGTCTGCTCAGCCTCCTGTGGAGAGGGGGGTTTAAAAAAGGAATATTGCAGCTGGAGCATCCTGTGGAAGGGAGGGATGAAGGGAGGGAGAGAGGGATGGAGGGAGAGGGGCACCACCCAGCCTTGGGGGCTGTCAGGGGGCTTCCAAGAAGCATTTCAGCTGAAATACCATCTCTCTGTGCATCCCCCCTCCCCAATGCTGGCATCCCTCCCCTCCATCCCCTCACCCTGCATCCCCCTGGGTACCAGTCGCTCGCTGCCTCTCCCCTCCAGCCCCACATCCTGCTCCGGCTCCCAGAAAACCACTGCCAAGCTCTGCCTCAGCACATCCCACATCTCCCCAACCCCATCCTGCCCCCTCCCCATGCTGACCTTTTCATTTTCTGCGTCAGAAACATAAAATGGAGACTGCAGGGAAGGAAAACATTTCTCCTAAGATGGCTGAGGGAGAAGAAGGATTTTCAAAGCAGTGCACGAGCACCCTCTGCTGCTGGATGAGCGTGTGGGGGGGGGGCAAACAGTTCTCCAGCCCTGCTCCAGCCCCACAGGCTCCAGTCAGGAAAAGAACCCCCAACCAGTCCTTACTGGGTCATTAAAAAATTTGTTATAGCCAAAATATTAGTCTAAAAAGCTTCAGCAGCCTTGTGACCTCCTGAGTTCTCTTGGTTGCCTCTCCTCACCACCTCTTTTATACTTATACTTTCCTCACTGTGTTACATTCAAAATACTTGAGAAAAGGACAGTATTTTGTATTAAAACCAGCATATTTTACACACATAGTTCCTAAAAATTAATGCCACTGCCCTCCACACTTGTATAATTTTTCAGCTTTGAGAAAAAATATTAAATTTCATTTTTATTGTGTTCCACATTAGGATGAGCATCCAAAACTTTGTGCTACTTCTCATGGGATGGGAGAAAAGGTTGAAAATGGACATGAGGGGAGAACCAGCCCCCACCTGAAATGGGGTGACCAGATGTTGTCCCTAGGAAAGGTTTAGGGATGAAAGGATACATGCAAAACCTGCTCCCTGAGTATCCAACTTTAAAGTAAGGGGTTTATCCATGTAGGGCCAAATCCAGCTGGACCTGAGGCTAAAATTCTATTTACTTACAGTGCTTTAGCAGCCTTATCACCTCCTGAGCTCTCCTGGTTGCCTCTCCCATCCCTTTTATACTTATATTTTCCTCACTGTGTTATATTCAAAATCCATTGTAAAAGGACAGTATTTTATATTAATCCCAGCATATTTTACAAACACAACTCCTAAAAATGAATGCCACAGGCCTGCACTTTTTTTTTTTTCATCTTTGAGAAAAAACATTAGATTTCATCTATATTAAGTTTCACATTAGGATGAGCATCCAAAACTTGATGTTGACTCTTGTGGGATGGGAGAAAAGGTTGAAGATGGACATGAGGGGAGAACCAGCCCCTACCTGAAATGGGGTGACCAGATGTTGTCCCTAGGAAAGGTTTAGGGATGAAAGGATACATGCAAAATCTGCTCCCTGAGTATCCAACTTTAAAGCCAGGAGTATGCAAATGTAGGGCAAAATTCAGCTAGATCTGAGGCTAAAATTCTATTTACTTACAGTGCTTTAGCAGCCTTATCACCTTCTGAGTTCTCCTGGTTGCCTCTTCCTCCCCCTTCTGTATTTATAATTTCCTTAATGTGTTAGATTCCAAATCCTTAGGAAAGAACAGTATTTTGCATTAAACCCAACATATTTTGCACACACAACTCCCAAAAATTAATGCCACTGCCCTACATAGTTACATAACTTTCCAGGCTTGAGAAAAAAAAAATTAGATATAATTTATATTAAGTTCCACATTAGGATGAACACCCAGAACATGGTGTTATCTCTCATGGGAGGGCCCAGGGATGGGAAAAAGGGCTGAAGTGGGACATGAAGGGACAACCAGCTCCCACCTGAAATGGGGTGACCAGGTGTTGTCCCTGGGAAAGGTTTAGGGATAAAAAGGTACATGAAAAACCTTGCAAGCTGCTCCCTGAGGATGCAACTTTTAAGCCAGGAGTTTGTCAGTGTAGGGCCAAATGCAGATGAACCTGAGGCTAAAATTCCCAAATGAATGTTGCAAAAATTTTCCCCAAGATCAGTTCAAAAAGGGCCAAAAAGCACCACTCAGACAGGAGGTGAAAAACACAAACAGATCCAGGATCCCAAGTCCTTTGTGATAATTTAAACACTGAGAAGGATGAGGAAGAAAAGTAAGGAGTTTTAGAAAATGAAAAGACAGAGAAAAAGCACCTATAAAGGTGACAGCAGGTAAAATAGCAGCTGAAGGATTGAATTCTGCCAGGAATGGGATGCCCAGCACAGCACCAGGTGTGGGGTACCAGCACTCACACACCCCAAAGCTGCACACAGAAAATCCCACTGGTTATATAACTACAAAAGTACTTCTGAGGGCCTTTCCTGGGAGAGAACAGCCCTTTTTGTGGGATCAGGGCGAGGCTTACCCAGAGCTGGAGTTCTGAGGTGATGCTCCTGCCATAGCAAGATGTCTGGGTGCAAATGGAGCAGGGAACATCCAGAATGGGACATTCAGGGAGGCTCAATTTTATTACTGTCATTTATATACATATAAATACTATGGGCATGTCCCTCTGCATGGCAGGGGAGAAGTGAGGGTGGCACTGGGACAGCAGGAGCTTGGCAGGGCAGGGGGATCTGAGGAGAGGGTATTTTTGCAGTGATGCTGCATAAAAAGAGGCACCAAGAGCTGAGGTGCCAGAACAGCTCACCCTGTGAGCAATGGGGACTGAAAAGCTTGCAAAACATGGCCCTGGGGCTCCTAACCCCGGGTGTATTCCCAGCACACCCTAAGTGACTCAGCATGGGAGTGTTGGGAAAGCACAAGTGAGACATCGGGGTGGACCCCAGCCTGGGCAGAGCAGGGAGATCTGTGGGAGCCCAGGATTGGGGTATTCTGGCACTGCTGGGCCTGCAATTCCAGCAGGGAAGGGGATTTGGAGGGGACAGGGACAGGGGAGCACTACAGCAGCCCCAGCAATGGGCTGAGAGCACAGGGCAGAGTGGGGGGCACTGGAGAGGTGCAGGAGCCCCACAGCAGAGGGATGCATAGAGGGGCTTGCACAATTCTCCAGAGATCCCTGTTTCATTTAATAGCACAAAACACTGCTAATCCGTGTTCCTGCTCTCAAAATGCCTGATAACTAAGCACCCAAAAGGCCAGTGATGCCAGCTGAAGGGGGCAAGTGCTGCCTTTGTGTGCCAGGGTAGGGGAATTCTCCCTGGTCCTCCCCTCCCATTCCCCCCAGCAGCAGATGGAGACCCACTCCCAATTATGTTCTTGTCACAGGCAGATAAAAAGAAAGACAAATGTCCCAAAGAAAGCTGCTTGTGAGGACAAAAGGCTCCTTGAAATAGGAGCTGAGCTGTTTTTTCCAGGTTCAGAGCAGGGGATGGAGGGAGGGGGGGCAGGATGGGCTGGATGCGTGCGCAGCCAGCACTTCCCGTCTTTGTGTGGAAAAGGAGGTCATGGGGAGGGGGGACCGGGGGATGCAGGGGGGGATGCAGGGGGGGATGCAGGGCTGCGTCAGCAGCACGTCAGGAGAGCAGCTGATCCCAGCTCCCAATCCTGCTCCTCTGAGCTCATCCCTGGGAACGGAGCCAGCACAGCTCAACTGCGCTCATCTGGCGCATGAAATGGGCACTGCAGGGACCTGCAGGCACCCGCAGGCAGAGAGGGGGGCACCGGGAAAACCCCCCAGTTCCGCAGCCAGAATTCCCCCCGACACCCACACAAGGCAACAATTCACTTAGGGAACAGCTTGACCCAACTCAGGGCTCAGGCAGGGGCTTCTCAGAGCTCACACTGCAAAGAAAACCATTCCCAAGTGCTGGTGCTCCATGTGAATGGGATGGGGGAGTGTGGTGGGCACTACAGGCACAGTCCGGCTCCCAGTGCCTCCCAGTAAGCACCAGGCACCAGCAGGCAGCCCACCAGTAACACCCCAAGTGCTCCTTGCAGTGGCAGCATCCTGGGACAGGCAGGAGCTGCACCCCAGAGCTGGGTGCATGTGTCACCTGCAGCTCCCCCAAAAGTGAGGGGTGGCAGGTGAGTGTCACCAGGTGAAGCCATCTCAGTGCCAGCAGCGATGGGGACAGCAGCAGGTCCTCACCCCCAAAGATCCAGCCCTGGGACACAGCCTGACCTCGCTCCCACTTACTTTTACACATGTCCTCTATTAAAATTGTCACCTCCAGCTGGGAAAACTCCTGCACCAAGGTGGCTGCTGCAGCTGGACCAGACCAGGAGTCCCAGGAATGGTACTGAAATGGCAAGAAAAGTGCTGCTTGCCCTAAAACACCAGGGAAGGTCAGTCCGAGACACCCAGACAACACCATGATCTGTTGGGAGATGAAAACAGCTGCTAAAAAACACAGCTGTGCTACAGAAAGTTTGTGAGGTGGGAGGTTCTTCTCTCCAGGCTCTGAGACACAGGTGGGAATCAGGAGGGGTGGATAAACACACACCAGACCAGCCAAAACTCCACCTGTACTTCCAGACTGCATGTGTGAGGTGAGGAGTGAATCCAGTTTCCAGAAAGTGCAGGGAACAGGCTCAAAACCCTGTCCTAGGGCACAAGACAGGGAGTGGGTACCCTATGTGTGCTGCAGAGATGAAACTCTTACAAGGCCTAGGGGTAAAGTTCTCCAAACATGCTCTGCCTCCTTCAAAAGACAAAGGAATATTCATTTTCCCACCAGCACCGCTCCCAGCACCCTGTCAAAGTCCTTTGAAGCTGTTAGTGTGTGTTCAACACTCCAGGAGAAACAAGGAAGCAAGAGCAGGGAGAAGGTGAAGGGATAACAGCCACCAGCTCCAACCAGGAGAATCCTGACTTATATAAGAAGAATATTTTCACAAGGGTGGTTAAACATGAGAGAAGGGACCTCACTTACATCAAGAGAGTTGGGGAAAATTCTGTCATTGAAAATCTTACAACTTGACTGCAAAATGCCCTGAACAATCCCTAACTTTTTTATTAGCCTTACATGGAGCAGGAGGAATGGACCCAAGCCCTCTAAAGGACCCACTGAATTTGAATGATTCTGGAAGGACCCTGGTGAACTCCCTTCATTCATTTTCTTCAACAGAAACTTTTGGATTTACCAGCTCCCTAGATTTCTCCATTTTGTTCAAGAATATTCCTGAGCAACAGAGGAAGAGAAGAGTTTCTGTCCCTGTTTGCTGCTGCTTCTCAGCCCATGTTGGCACAACAGGAATGGATAGAGGAAGAGAGGAGCTACAGTCTCAGAATTCCAGAGGCCTCTGCCTCACCAGAGAGAGGTGATGTTGCTGGGGACACTGGGATGGACAAGGAAAAGGGAAGGAGGTATTGGCTACAGGAGATACTTATGCCAGCAATCCCTGCAGCAAGACATCCACGAGCAAGAGGAAACAATGCCACAGCATCCTGGCAATCTGAAGATGTGCCAAAAGCACATGGGGATGCTGTAAATGCATCTGTGAGCACCTGGAGAGTGCAGAGAACCAGGGACAGGAATTCTGTGACTGGTGCACAGCACTGGGAAGCACTGCCAGAAAACCCCAAAATTTCAGTCTCAAGAGGAACTTTGATTTGGGTCCACACAAGGTGCTCAGGGCCCTGATCCCCAGCTGGGTGAGTGAAGTCCCATTGTCTGTTAAGGGTATCTTGATATCCATATGTTAGGAGGTAAATAATTTCTGGATCTGGCCTTGTGGAGCTATGGAGTCACTGACTTCTATATCTGATCTTAATAGATGGGTGAGGAATTGTCTGGATGGTGTGTCCAAGGAGTTACAGTCAGTGGCTCAAGGTCCAAATGGAAACCAGTAACATGTGGGTCCCTCAAAGGTCCACACTGGGACTGTCACTAATTTTAATGTCAACAGTGACATCAGATGGTGGGACTGTGCCTGGTCACATCCAGAGGGACCTGCACAAGCTGGAAGAGTGGGTCCTGCCAACCTCCTGAAGAACAAGAAGAGATGGATGGATGGATGGAGAGCAGCCCTGAGCAGGACTGTGGAATGCTGGTGGGTGACAAAAGGGACATGACCCAGTAGTGTGTGCTGGCAGCCCAGAAAGCTGAGTATCTCCTGGGTTCATCCCCAGCAGCTGGGCAGGAGGGTGGGAGAGGGGATTCTCCCTCTCTGCACTGCTGAGACCCCACCTGGAGTGCCATGTCTGGACCTGGGATCCCTGGCACAAGATAGACATGAACCTATTGAAGCAGGTCCAGAGGAGGCCACAGGATTGCTCCAAGGGCTGGGACAGCTCTGCTGTGGAGGCAGGCTAGGAGAGCTGGGGGTGTTTTGCCTGGAGAAGAGAAGGCTCCAGGGAGATCTCATTGCAGCCTTTCCATCTATAAAGGGGCTTATAAGAGAGATGGAGAGAGCCTTTGTACCAGGGGTTGTGAGAGGAGAAGGGGCAAAGGGTTTAAACTGGAAGAGACTTGGTTTAGACTGGACATAAGAAATGTTGTATGATGAGGATGGTGGGCCTAATGCTGAGTCCAACTAATTAAAGCTGTGGTTGTAAATGAAGGGGGGGTTTTAACAGGCAGAGACAGGAAGAGGAGCTAATGATGGGTGCTAAGGCAGGGGTTTATAGGGAAGGTGGAGAGAGACCTTGTACCAGGGTCTGTTGTGGCAGGACAAAGGGCCAGGGAATGGCTTCCCACTGCCAGAGGGAAGGCTTGGATGGATATCGGGAAGGAATCCTTCCCTGTGAGGGTGCCCACACCCTGCCGCAGGCTGCCCAGAGCTGTGGCTGCCCCATCCCTGGAAGTGTCCGAGGCCAGGTTGGACTGGGCTTGGAGCAACCTGGCATAGTGGAAGGTGTCCCTGTCATGGCAGGGAAGTTGTGTAGACAATCTTTGAAGATCCCTCTAACCACAACCACTTAATGATCACTTAATATCACTACCTCCAGCCTCTCTAGATTACAACTACCAAAAAATAAAACAGGTAAATACAGACAGAACTTTTTCACAGGCTGTTTCACATGGAGAACAACCCAATATAGACAATAATGTGGGGCTCCTGAGTGAGTTGTTTGCAGCAGCCACCTGACACTGAGGCTCCTGGGCTGCCCTGTGTGACCAATACAGCCAGGACAAGTTTTCCCCCAAGGCACAGCTCAGCTCTGCTGGGTGCAGCATGGCCAGAATCATGTAAAACAGGAAAAAAATGTATTTTATGTGATTCTTTATAAGCAATTAGGACAGAAAATTTGTTGCTCCCCAGAGGGAATCCCTGGGTGTGAGGCCTGTTCTGCCATGGGAGCAAGTGTGGAGAAAGGGCAGTGCCAGCCTGGCCACACTCCAGGGTGCCAAGGGCTTTGCTGGGCCAGTGCAGCAGCTCAAACAGGGAAGCCACAGAGCAAACTCTGCTCCTCTGCAGCTGGTGACAGTCGGGCCACAAACCTGTCTACCATGGGCTCTGCAGGGGCTGGAGCACCCCTGCACTCCCAGACCTCTCTGAGAGCACAGCCAGGACCCTGCTCCCCCTAAAAAAACCCCACTCCCAGGAGTGCAGTTCCCCCTGCCAGGCTCTGCAGCAGGGACATGGAGTCTCCATTCAGTCCCAGAGATCCAGATGCCACCTGGTGTCCAAACACAGCTCTGCAGCGGGACCCCCAGTGCCCAGAAACAGGGAATTTAGGCTGTTTAAGATGGAAATAATGTCCCCATTGGGGATCTCCAGGGATGGGGCAGCCACAGCTTCTCTGTGAAACCTGTGCCAGGGCTTCACCACCCTCACAGGGAGGAATTTCTTCAGAATATCCAATCTTAACCTCCTCTCTGTCAGTGTGAAGCCATCCCCCCTCATCCTACACTACAGTTCCTGATGTAGAGTCCCCCTCCAGCAATCTTGCAGGCCCCTTCAGATACTGGAACTTTCTCTACTCCAGGCTGAACAGCCCCAGCTTTCTCAGCCTGAAGACATTCCAGCCCATGGAGCCTTCAAAGGTGGCAGAGGAAAGCAGGTGCCAGCCTGATGCAAGCCAGGCCCCCTCATGGATTCTGGAGAACTTCAGGTCTCTGAGTGCTCTGTCCTCTCTGCTTGCTGAGACAAAGAGGGAACCACCCACTTCTACAAACCTTGGCTTTTTTATAGTACAGAAAGCAGGGCCTTGACACCCCTCAGCCAGTGTGATGTGAGGGGAGATACAGGGATGAGCTTGCTGGGGTGAGAGATCAAGGTGTGAGGTGGCCTTTAAAAGGTAGGTCCTACCTTAGCCCAGTGTGGTATTCACCGTTGTCCAGCTGGCTGAGCATTCTCTTTGGAGACAATCCCCATGGAAGCAGTCAAGGTGCACAGGCTCCCTCAAATCCGAAGCCAAGGGCAGGAGGGGAAATGCCCTCATGGAAAACACTCCTCATTCCAGAACAACTGAGGAGCAGAGGAGGTGGTGGGAAGTCTCCAGAAGGAGTTGCTGGTGGTGGCTGGTCATTCACTGAAGTGCCTGGAGTGAAGCTGCAGGCAGGGAACAGGAGCCTGAAGCCTTTTCTCTCCCTGTGCCTTCAAGATCTTCTTTCAGCCCCTCCACCTGAAGCAGAAACAAGAACATGCTGGTGGTCAGCTCATGCCAGAGCAAACAGGGCACCACTCTGAAGCATGTCCCCAGTGATCAGATCCATCTTGAAGCCCCACCCTTCTCCACATCTGTTCCCTCACCTGGGCACTTGGCATCCTCCTCCCATGAGGAGATAGAGGGACAAGATCTGGTGAGAAAACTACAGCTGGAAACACGTCATCAAGTAGAGTCTGCTCCCAGTCCCAAAACTCAGGGGTTGGAACAGGCACCAGAGACCTGTGGTAGGTTGTTAGATCCATCTCAAGTGTTAGGAAGCTGGGGAATATATTTAAGAGTGTACCAGTGATCTCTGTCTGTGATGATCAAACAAGGTGCTCAAGAGGCACTGTGTGATGTTTGCACCATCCTGTTGCCAGTGAGGATAAACAGGGAATATTCTATGGATCTGCAGGACAGGCACTCCCCAGACCTCTGACCAGGGCAGCCTCTTATCATTGTTTCTCCTCCCTCCAATGTCACCTCTCTCCATAGAGTGACACAGAACAGTCTCTGATCTTCTGTACCCCTTCCCCAATTCATCAGCCCATGTCTCAGCCTGAACTGGATCTCCTCACCCTCTCCCATCTGAGGATGGGAGACTTTGCTTGCCAGCTCCTGCTTCTCCACAATCAGTGCTGCTTCTCCACGTCCAGCATCTCCTTCCCACCACGTGCATTGAGTAGTTTCTCCTCAAAGTCCCTTTTCATCCTCTTGACTTCAACCTGCAGCTCTTCCAGGTGGTCAGTCCAGCTGCAGAGGTAACAAACAGGGCTGAGCAGGGATGTACAAGGAGCTGTGTATATGTAGGGATGGAGGGCCTTCCTCGCTTTTCCCAAAAATCCCAACCACCCAGCCCTCATGCAGCACTCCAGTGACAGTCAGGGATGAAGATCCATCCTTCTGCCTAGCCCAAGAGGCAGAAAACCCTCTAAGAGACAATTCCCAGTCCAGCAACATCAGCCCCAAGTTTCCCAAGGCACAGATTCACACTGGAACAACACCTTTCTTGTTGGGAAGGATTCATTACAGCTTTCCCTCCCTGTGACAGCTACAACCTGTTTGTTTTTTTAAACTTTAAATTAAGATGTGAGCCCATGCTCTGTCAGAAAGATCAAGCACAACATGTACAGGGGTAACCAATTAGGCAGCAGTGAGTGGCAGTCCTTGTAGTTCAGCATCAGGTAAACCAGGCTTTAGTTTCATCCCTGGTAATCCCTCTTACCCAGCCACATCAGCAAAAACCTGCCTCCAGTTCCACCACTCTGTTTCAGTTTTCTCCACCTTAGTTGCACCAGCTGAATTATCTAAAAAGAAGGGAAATACAATATAAAATAGGTTTTCCTTCTTCCATATGTCCCACAAGCCTCATGATGCCCCAGCCTGAGCTCTGTGCTTGCTGGACAAACCTCACCTGCTCTGAAGAACTTCTGCCAGAAGTCTGACATGCCCTTCTCTTAGGGAGGACACCACAAGATAGAGGTTGGACTCAATGTTAAAGGTAATTTCCAACCTAAATTATTCTATTCTGGAACCTGCTGTCAATATAAACCCCTGAATACTGGCAGCTCTCCCTGCCCAAACACAGCAGTGTTCTGGGTGTGATAAGGGTGGAATTGCTGTGCCTCAAGAAATGGGAGACATGTCCCAAGAGAAGTAGTGATCAGCCTCAATCCTCATCCCAAATGCTGGAAACAAACACCAGATAGACAGCTCAGCTCAAGGAAAAAATATGGAGAGGCAAAGCCAGAAGCTCCAGTGAGTGCAGGGATGGGGTAACCAGGGTTTGCTCCGGGATCAAGCTGGTTTCAGCTGAGCTGTGAAGTTTAACAAAGCCAAGAGCTGGATCCTGCCCCTGGGATGGGACAGGCTGGGGAAGGAGAGGCTGGAGAGCAGCACTGTGGGAAGGGACCTGGGGGTCCGGGTCAATGGCAAGTTGGACACGAGCACCAGTGCCCTAGCAGCCAGGAGGGCCAACCCTGCCCTGATCCTGCTGCCCACCCTTCACTGCAGCTCAGCAGAGTCCTTGTTGCACTGAGCTCTGCAGGTGGGTGTTCTCAAACTAATTAAGCTAATGAAATGTGGCCTCATTTAATTGCAGTCGTTGCCAGTCCACCCCGTGTTTTAGGGAGCAGCCAAGCAGTTTGGTGTCAGTGATGCAGAGGTGCAGGTGTGCCACCTTACCTGGGCTATCAAGGAGTGTGAGGGTGTCAGGCTCACCCTGGTACCAGGAGTCCATGACAGGGTGATGCCACAGATAAATGTGGGGACAATGTGGCTCCAGCAGCCCTGGAACACCGGAGAGCAAGATTTCTGCAGACCAAACTTGTGTCCCAACCATTTCCCAAAGCAGGGAAAACAAACCCACCTTCAGAAACCCAGGAGAGATGATATTCCAAATTCCCAGTCCTGTTTCAAAATGCAGGAGACAGTGGAACTCTGAAAAGACAAAGCCTGAGCAGTGCTGGGGGAAGAGGTGGCTGGGGGGTCTGCAAGGTGAAGTCCTGTCCATGGTTCAGAGAATTACACAGGGGAATTCCCTTTTTATTCCAAAAAGGGGGGATCCTGAATTCCTTCTGTAAATCAGTTTTGCCATAAAGGTGGTGACAGCAGCAGAGGGAACAAATTGGCTGTGACACCAGGTGAGATGGCAAGCTGGAATAAACCAACTTATTTTCTATCGTCTTCTATTATTCCTCAAGTCTGACCACCCAATGGAGCAGCATTTTGTGCCTTCTGATTTGCCAAGAACATTTTCTCAGGTGCTAATCAACAAACACAGCTGATCAAACAGGGGTCAGTGGCCAAATGCAGGAATGGCACAAGCCCAGGGTCAGCACACAGCAAGGCTTCTCCAGAGTACTCACCCACAGTCTGTACCCAGTAGTGTCTTTGTATTTACAACCTCGATTCTTCTTTCCCCCAGACCCTTTTTGAAACTGCATTTCCAGTGCTTGGTGACAAAACCTTATGTTGCTCAATTTGGTCCGTGAGCTTCTCTTGAGCTGGCCCTTGATAGATTCATTTGATAGAATCATGGAATCACAGAATGGTTAGGGCTGGAAGGAACTTAAGTATCATCTCATTCCAACCCCCTGCCATGGGCAGGGACACCTTCCACTAGCCCCAGTTGCTCCAAGCCCAGTCCAGCCTGGCCTTGGACACTTCCAGAGATCCAGGGGCAACCACAGCTGCTCTGGGCAACCTGTGCCAAGGTCTCACCACCCTCACAGGGAAGAATTCCTTCCCAATATCCCATCTAACTCTGCCCTCTGGCTGTGGGAAGCCATTCCCTCTAATCCTGTCACTTCATGCCCTTTGAAGTCCCTGCTTTTAGAGTTCATTCTCCTCTAATATCTACTATTTGGAGAAACCCTCTCCTATACTCATGGTTATGGCCTTATGGCTCCTGTCGCAGCTCAGCTCTCCCTCCCCAGCTGATGGCTCCTGATCCAAGTCATTCCTCACACAGGAGCTGTGCTATACCTTTGATCATCCTTCTCCACACCCAGTTCAACTGTACCACAATTTATTTCTAGGATTTTACTGGGCACCTACTGGGAGTAACCCTGACTTACTGCCTGCCTCACATTGTAGTTACATGAACTACAAACCAGCCACCCACAAGGGGTGTGGGAGTGCAAAAGAGCAGGCTGTTAGGGACCCTGCAGCTCAAAGAAATCATGATATTTAAAATAACTGCAGGAAAGATTTCCTGGAGCAGATCCACAGCTTCCTGCAAAGCTTTTACTGGATTCAGAGGTGTAAGCAAGAGTGTGCACTACACTTGTCCTCTTATAAGGGAGTTCAGGGTACTCTCCTCATGTGCAGTGATGCTGAAAACTCACCATTTACTCTGAGGAGAATTTCCTCCATTCTTTCAGACAGTGGATGACACTACCCTGCCAGGGGTGTACTTGATCCTTGGGAGAACAGGAGCCAAAAAGGTGTGAGCATTAAACAGACGAACAACAGGTCAGGTAAGAAAAATACTGCCTCTTATTTAATGTTTAAAGACATCAGTAAACAAACAGAACCGTACAGACAGAGGCCTCCCACCTCCCCAAACAGCACGTTCCAAACCACCACAGGTACCAGGTGACAGCTCGGGAGAAGGAGCAGCAAAATCTGGGATTTGAGGGATTGGCTGAGACAAATCTCCGCTGTATGAGGGCAAAAAGACACAGGACTTGGAGGAAGCAGCTTCCCTCACCCATGTCTGCTGGGTGCAGTCAGGAGGGAATAGTTCCCACTCAGAGCAAGCAGCCCAGACCTCTTGCCAACACACAGAAGGGCCATGTGTGAACTTGGAAAAGACAGCTGGAAGCTGTATTAGAGGTGCAAGACACACCATGTACTGACCTTGGCAGCCAAACCTCTGTTCCACAGGGATTTTAGCCTCTCGAAGAACAAACACAGCAGGGAAGTTGGGTTCAACTTGGCAGAGTGTTGCAGAACTCGTTTGTGAATGCAAATCTGGGTGTGGGGGGAAGGAACAAGCCTGTGCTCTGCAAACATCCTTCCATCCCTTTCCCCCTGCTCCAGGGGCACTCCTGACCCTGACCCCACAACTGGCCTTATCTTCTCCAATAACTTTCCTCGAGCTGTGGAGCATCAGATGGTTGGAAGGGCCATCAGGAAGCAACTCAGTGCAGGCTGCAGAGGACAGTCGAGTGGGTACCTGAGTGGAGGGCTGGGGAGAGCAGGATGGATCTGGTGGTGCTGGAGAGAGGCAGAGATTGCAGGCACAGCTGCTCCAGCTCCCACCTGGCCGGCAGGAGCCTGCACAGGAGTCACAGAGCACGGGTCAGGCTCTGGAGGCAGCCAGCCAGGACACAGCATGGATCCCATTTCCCAGAGCAGTGACAGCTGGAACCGTGACATGTGGAAAGTAAGGAACACATTTCACTGTTCTCTGCCTCTCCAGGTGGCAGAATCCTGCAGTGGTGCTGTTTCTGCTGCCACCATGTGCAGTCTAAGATGAAGGGAGGGCTAACTGGCTCCTACATGGCCCAGTTAAGTGCTCCAAGCATTCATGTCCAATGTGGGATGCCCAGCAGTCCAGAGTTCTCAGATCTCAACATCGCTCTCCTTGTCATTGTCGTGGTCACCATCATAAAACTCGTTGGGAGCCTCAGGCCTGGGGAAAGAGAGATCCCTGTCAGGGAGGAGAGTGAGCCCTGGCACCCCTGGGACCCAAGGTCAGAGGATGTACTGCACCCAGACACCCTGTGGAATGTCATAAAAGGAACACCACATGTTCCTGGGTGAAACCAGAGACTCTGAAATGACTTCCCTGCCCATGGCAGGGGGTTGGAACAAGACAATCTTTAAGGTCCCTTCCAACCCAAACCATTCTGGAATTCTCTGACTGAAACAGTCTCCAGTATATCACCTACCCTTCCCAGCAGGGACAGAAAGGGAGGCCTGTTTCTCCAGAATAAGCTCTGGTACCTGCTGTAGTTTTCCTCAGAGCCTCTTTCCTCTGGATCGGGCTCATCGGTGCGATCGTAGCTGAGCAAGTCCGAGGGGACATCGTGGATCTGCACACTGGGAGCATGGTTCAGCATCTTCAGATTCTCAAATATCGTCTGCCTGATCTGATCCAAGTACTACAGGGGAAAAAAAAGAGGGATCACCCCAGTGGGACTGTCAGTCAGCACTGTTACCTGCCTGCATCACCTGTGTGGCAGTCATGAGAAAGAAATTTGTGCAAAAAGCAATTTATCAGAGCAGAGGAGGTGGGAGAGTAACTTCAATCAACAAGCACAAGCACACAGGAAACAGTGAGACAAGCCAGAAAGGGTCTCAAATGCCTTGAGACTTTCTGACATCACAGAGGAAAGGTGGTTCTTGCTTTTTGTCAGTTTTTGCCCCTTTCCTGGGCTCTACCTGGTTTCACAGGACAGAGCAACAACCACAGGGCTCTGGAAGTTCATAGCGGAGACTGCAACACAGCTGGAAGCAACTCACCTGCCTGGAGTTCTGATTTTCAATCCTTGTGCTGACATCAGGGTGAAGGGTGAAGTCTGGAGCAAAATATTCAAAGTATTCTGTGAAGGAAAGAGACAGAGTCAGAGCACAGAGGGAATGGAGCTCTGCAGAGAGCACAGCTCACCCTCACACCCTCCTGGGAGGGACAGAGCCTAAAAGGCACACTGATGTACAGCTCTGACTGCAAGGGATGAGACAAAACAACAGAGCAAGCAACAGCAACACTCAGGTCACTGAACAAGAAATGACACAAATTAAATGATACAGGGTGTGTCTGTCCAGAAAAGTCTACAGTGGGTGGCTGGAGGTCACAGAGGTTTGGGTTGGAAGGGGCCTTAAAGCTCATCTCATGGGCAGGGACACCTTCCACTAGACAGGTTGCTCTAACCCATCCAACCCGGCCTTGAACATTTCCAGGGATCACTAAGGCCATCTCCAAGGTCAGAAGGTGCTGTCAGTTTGGCCCTGGTCAATGCAGAACAGCACGTAACAAATATTGTAGCTCAGCTAATGAGGAAAAAGGGGAACTCCAACTTACCACTGTATGGGAGCTCTTCACTAATTGCTTCATCTACAAGCAATGATGTTTCATAAGTCCTGAAAACATTAAAAAAGATGAGCTTAGTCCAGAGAAAGGGATATGGTAAATGCAGGGACAAATCCCACAGCAACTGCTCACCCAGTGCCCCTCACTGAGCAGAGAAGAGACTCACCAGCATCGTGCCACGTTCCGGACTGTGTAGCCACCTCCTCCCAGGACCAGCAAGGGGATGTTGAAGCTCTTCACATACTCCACACACTCCCTACAACCCCCAAACAGTAACATGCCAGAGCTGTGAACTGCAGCACAGATTCCTGTGTCAGAAATGCCCCCGTGCACTCAAACACCACCATGGCTGGTGTGACCCACCCAGAGCTCAGGCCTTTCACCCAGGGAGCTTGAACCACAGAATCATCATCTCACAATGGTTTGGGTTGGAAGGCATCTTAATGTCCATGTTCCCTTCTTGTTCCACCTTCCACTAGACCAGATTGCTCCAAGTCCTGCCCAATGTGGCCTTGAACACTTCAGGGATGGGGCAGCCACAGCTTCCCTGGGCACCCTGTGCCAGGGCCTCACCACCCTCACAGACAAGGATTCCTTCCCAATATCCCATCTAACCCTGCCCTCTGGCAGTTTGAAGCCATTCCCCCTTGTCCTGTCCTTCCAAGTCCCTCTCCAGCTCTCCTGGAGCCCCTTTAGGCGCTGCAAGGGGCTCTCAGAGCCTTCTCTTCTCCAGGCAGAACCCTCCCATCTCTCCCAGCCTGTCTCCAGAGCAGAGGGGCTCCAGCCCTCTGAGCATCACCACGGCCTCCTCTGGATCATGTACTGCCCTGAAACTCTGATCTGCAGCACCTTGAACACCTCATTCTCAGACCCACTCCTGTCACACAAACATTAAAAGACCCCCAAAAATTGCTGGAAGGCCAAAGACAAAGCTCAAACCTCACAGCAGAGGCTCACTAGAGCCCTTCAGATGGTCTTTCTCTGCCCAAGCCTGCTGTACTTACCCATGGCCTCTTATACTGAGGTTAAAACAACCCAAACGGTCACAACCCAGAGAATCAGCACCACACTGGAGAACAGAAAAACAAGAGAATTTTGGCATTGCTTTCCAGACACACAGCAACCCCAGGAACATCAGGGAACACAGGGACAGCCCTCTCCCACTTACAGCCTCCAAAAGGGATGCCTGTGTGCAGAGCTTTGCTTCCTTACCTGCAGCACTATGCAGGTGGGCTGATAGTAATCTACCACCTGGTTAATGACTGGCTGGAAGAGGTGTTTGTAACCTTTGGAGAGAAAGGTAGATCTGTCATGGCTCTGGAACAGAGGACCAGGAAACACCTGGGGAAGGGAAAAGGGCAGGGAACACCTACTCTGGTCATCAATGCCATCTCGTAGAGGCACGTTCAGACAGTAGTAACGGCCACTCTCTGCACCCACCTCATACATGTCACCTGGAAAACAGGGGAGTCACCACAGTTCTGAGACTTCACAGGGGTGGAAAAGCCAGACTGGGTTTGGGCTGAGTCTCTTAACCTATTTAGGACCCTTCCTTCTTACAAACAACTACAGTTCTGTTCCTCTCTAATCGCTTCCTCCCACCATTTCTCCCTGCAGCTCTAATTTTGTGATTTACACTCTTCTGCTCCAGCAAAGGACTCTGAAGTGAGGCCACATTCACAGTGTACAGGAAAACACATACCTGTACCAGGAAAGAAATAGTTCCCATATTTGTGAAATGACACTGTCATGACACGGTCTGTCAAGTAAAAAGCCTCCTGCACCCCATCTCCGTGATGGATGTCGATGTCGATATATAGGACACGTGGGTGATACCTATGGAATACAGAAGGAAAACCAGCACCCATCTGAGCATATCAAATGCTTTGGACATGAGGCATTTGTATACAGTCAAACACACAAAAGCATTTCCTTTTGATGTGCTTGGAAATCAATATTTAAAACATTTCCTTTTGATGTGCTTGGAAATCAATATTTAAAACATTTTCTTTCTGATGTGCTTGAAAATAAGTATTAAAAAAAAAAAAGAAAGAGGGTTTTCAGATGGGGCCATGGAAAGCACATGATGAAAATCACTTGCTTTAACCACCTGGGGGTTAGAAAGTTGCAGGTTTTTGTCTCCAACAACCCCTTTGTTAATCTTCAAGAGCTGCAATGATTTTAATCATATCAGGAAATGAAAGGCAAGGAGGAGGTGGGAACAACTCATTTCCTCCACATGCCAGAGTACTGGAGCACTATGTCCCAGCTGGTGAGCACCAAAAATTTCAGGCTGGATTAAATTGGTTGCAGAAGCAGCCAGAGACACAGAGAGAGGGTGAAGAAGGGAGATCATCACCAGCAAATGCTCCAGGGTAATGCTCAAACTGCTGCTGTGGAGCACTGATACACAGCCCTGAGCCATCCCTTCTCCCAGCTCCAGAGCTGCCTGCTCGGCTGGAGAGACCTTCTCCAGCTTTTCCCAAGGAAATGCTGCACCTAGGCATTCCCCAAAGAACAGGGATCTGTGCCAAAACTCTCAGGGAGCGGAAGGGACTCTGAAAAAACAGAAAGGAGCAGTGTGTTGTGTGTGCCTTGGAACCAGGGCTTTGAAGTGTCTGCAGGGATCTGAGCAGACTGGTTGATGGTCTTCCAAGAGACACATGAACTATTTAAATTTCCTAGATTATTCATCCCACAAATGACAGCAAGGAGAAAAGGGGAATGCGTGGACACAGCCTTTCTGCACTGGGAAAGGGAGAAAGGGACCTGCTAAGAGCAGAGGCACCACTGCACTCCCACAGTGGCAAGCACATTCAAAATACAGTTCCCTGCTGCAGAAATGGCTCCTGGAAACAGGGAACAAAAGGAGAGGGACATACTATCATCTCCCATGAGGAGTAACTGGGCTGTATTTGAGGCCTCAGTGTACTGGACTCCCATCAGACTAGAAAATGGGTGTGCAGAGATACACAGTGAAAGCCTGAGGTTACAAACATGGAGCAGGGATGACAGGACAGAAAGGAAGGAGGTATAAGAAATCCCAGTTCATCCCCAAAATCTGACTCTGTGAGGGAGTAAATTTGCCCCCAGCCATGTAACTGTTTTCTGTTCAACTCCAAAACCCTTTTAATTCCAAAACAACTTGTCTCAGATTCAGTGACAAAGAGGGCACTTGAGAGTACAAAAAACCAAATAAAAAACCCCACAGAATAATTCAAGAAATTGAAGGTATTTCTGTTACTCTTCCTCCCATTCCGAACTTAATTTTCCTTCTCTAAAAACCAAAATAACCTGATGCTTTTCGACTGAGAGCAAGTGTCCTTTGAGTAGCTTAAGTCCTGTTCTTGACCCACTCAAGCAACACAAGGAAGATTTGAGTCAGTTCTCTGTCTCCAGTGAGCCATAACATGTATTTAGCTACAAAAGCCTCACTGTGGCAAAAAGGCTGAGGCTCAGGAGACCCTGAAATGAGTGTTTTACAGATGGATGAGAAATGGGATTGAGCAACTCTTCTGTATCCTTTAGGCTTCATGCAACAAAACCGGAGGCAGATATTTCAATTCTCCATCACTTTCTTGTGTCTAATGAAGCCAGGGGGAAAAAAAAAAAAAAAAAAAATCAAGCTTCTGAGCTTCCTGGATTCCAGAAAGGCAAATGAAATGGGGAAACAGAGAACAGTGAAGCAACAGAGGGAAAACACAAACCAGGCAGGACAGGTCAGCCCTTGCCCCCCGTCCTTACTTGAGAAGTTCCAGGATGCCGATAACGATGTCATTAACATAACAAAACCCAGAAGCCTGCAAGAAAGAGAAGCAGCTTTAGAATGGCACCAACACAGAGCCCGGGTCCCAAAAATGTGGAGGAATCCACAGATTTGCCTCATTACCTCAAATTTTTTGGCATGATGGAGGCCCCCTGCCCAGTTTATAGCAATGTCACAGATCTAAGAACGGAAAGAGAAGCGAGTTTAAGGTCACAATGTGATAACAACAACCTTGTACTCTCTTCCCCTCTGCACAACTCCCACTTATGGCCCATGAATACCCTTCTGCTCCTTCCTCCTCCTAACGAGGCCTTCCCAAAGCTCCATCTGTGTTCCAAAAGTTCAGCACCTCAGCCCCCTTACCTTGTTGTTCAGTTGTGTTGCTCCTTGCAGGGAGGCCCCAGTATATCGAGAGCAAAATTCAAAGAGGCCTGGAAACACTGGGCTGAAAAAGGAAACCACCACTGAAACACAGAACATCTCATCCCTCTCCATTTCTCCAGAGCAAAGCCAGGACTAAAACTGCCCAAGGATATTACCTGAGCAAGGCTGACACTCAGTTCTCTGAAAGAGTTAATTTGGGATCAGGATCACTCTGACCCTGCAGGTGAGAGAGCTGGATGCAAACACAATGGGAAACTCAGGGAATTGAATGATCCCCAAAGCTTCCAAGCCAGTCCTGAAAAGGCTCCCCTGCTCCCAAAGTGTGCCAGTGTCCTGAAGCCCTGCTGGGACGTGCCCAGAGCTGGGACATGATGAGAGACCGTGTCTCAGGAGTGGGGAGGACTGCTATGGTCCTGCACTAGCTCCCCTTTGGCTGCATCTGGAACATCATGGAATCACAGACTGGCTTGGGCTGGAAGTGATCTCAAAGCCACATCTAGTTCCATCCCCTATCATGACAGGAACACCTTCCACTAGCCCAGGTTGCTCCAAACTCCGTCCAACCTGGCCTTGGACACTTCCAGGGATGGGGCAGCCACAGCTTCTCTGGGCAGCCTGTGCCAGGGCCTGCCCACACTCACAGGGAAGAATTTCTTCCCAATCTCCCATCTATCCCTGCCCCCTGGCAGTTTGAACCCATTCCCCCTTGTCCTGTCACTCCAGGTCCTGGAAGGCCACACTTAGGTCACACTGAAGACTTCTCTTCTCCAGGCTGAACAATCCCAATTCTCTCAGCCTTTCCTCCCAGCAGAGCTGCTCCAGCCCTCTGACCATCCTGGTGCCTCCTCTGGACTCACTCCAACAGCTCCATGTCCTTCCTGTGCTGGCCCCAAGGCTGGAGGCAGCACTCAAATTATTAACAAAGATCTTTGACACATTTCAGAAGAACTGGAGGCTCTTCCAGAACAAGTAGAGACAGAGTCTGTAACCCAACAAGCCAAACCATAGATCTAAAAAGGAAAACTGCAACATCTAAAGGGAAGGGAAAGGAATCAAGGATGCTCCATAACCTGATACACACAGGAGGGACACATTCCTCATTCTGCTTGAAAGCAAGCAAGAAATGGGACACTCTGAGAGAGCTCTAAGGACATGAGCAAAGCAGGAGCAATACTTGTGGCTGCAGGAGGCACAGGACACTCACCAGTCATCGCCCACGTTGAAGGCATTGAGGCTCTTGGTGAAGCCTTGCATGTTGTTGGGACTCACTCTCTGCAGGAAGTCGATGTAATCCTCGGAGTGGAAGCGGCACATGTCGTGCTGGGATGCCTGGTATGGCTTGAAAACCTTCCAGGGAAAAAGACAGCATTTATTTCCAATTCAAACACGTTTGTTTGGGCTAGAAGAAATCTCAAACTAATGCACAAGTGACCTACACGAGGTACATGAAAAACATTCCAACATGGCTTTGTGACATTTGTGTTCTTTTAAATTCATCAGTTGTTCCATGAAACCTTTTCCTGCCCTCCTGCAGCCAAAAACCCATCTCTAGCCTCTCCTGACTGCAGCTGTTGCCACAAACTCTCCATTGCCTTCCCCCACAGCACATTCCCCTCGTTGGGAAGGAGCAAAACAAACCAGCCAAGTCCAAACCACAGTTTTTCCTTCACTGGGGGGATTATTGCCTCCTCAGTCACCAGCTTTCCACAATTTTAAAGACCCTGATCTAGTGGTGGTTTCAGTCCCTCTGACAAAGTTGCCTGGAATGGGCTGATAGGTTCCAAATTATTTGGTGAAAGCTCTAAAACAGACAGAAGAGTTGCATAAGTTCTGTTTCCTTTGGAAAGGAAAATGGTGAAAAATGGTCAGCGAGCTGGATGGACTCCAATTCAGGATCTTGTGACAACTCAGGCTTGCCAGTTTGGCACTTAGGGCACATACCTCAATACAGGGGAGGTTAAAAATTAATACCATGTACCTGGGAGAGGAAATTAAATTGATAAGAGATATTTGTTGTGCCTCCCAATTTCTCTTATTTAAAGCAACCACTTCGTAAGAAAAATGGGACATGAAAATAACAGTAAGATGCACAGTGGCCTCCAAAGGGAAATTTATCAGGAAAACCACACCAATGTTCCTGTTTTCTGGGCTGAGCAGGAAACCTGTTCATTTTCAGAGCCACAAAACACCTAAACAAGGCCATCTCCTTCTCTCCTGGTGTTTTCCGCACAGTTGTGTGGAATTTGATGTTTCCATTCCCCAGGAAGGCTCCAAGAATCCATCTGGCTCATGAAATCAAACAAGGCTAAAACCAATGGTAAAGAGACACCACAGAGAGAAATGGTTCTCACTGGATATCCAGAGAGTCTCCTGGACAACAAAAACTAGGGACACGTGATTCAAACACAAAGTTAGGGAAAAAACAGGCCAAAATCTTCCCCAGGCTCAGCTGCTGGCACAAGAAACCTGCCTCTTTCCACCCTTCACCCAGTCCCAGCAATCCCATCCACCTTCCTAAGCTGGGAAAGGTGGGAAGAGGCAAACCCAGCCTGATAGGATAGCAGCCTTTTATTTGGAGGAGGCAAAGAGAGCAGATGATGCAACCACAACACAAAGTTAGCAGGACTTTTTGTAGTCTCAGCTGACCATAATCCCTGCTTTTATTTGTTCCTAACTTTGCCAGTCAGTGACTCTGCAGGATGAAGTTGCCTCTGAGATTTTCAGCTTCATGGAAAATACAAACCCAAGAGTTTCAAGACTAAAAATGTGGCCAAATGTAGAGCTCTGCCCACTGCCTCCCTCAGACATGGATCTGACCTTTAAAAGTGTTAGGTCTGAACATGGGGTTTTTTTCCTGTTCCTGCAAGGAAAAGCCCAGCTCCAGGGAAGTTATTTGTGGAAGTTCACACATTGACTGGAAAAATGTGAAAGGGAAATTCTCCAAAGATTCCCCACCCTCCCCCAAGTGCTGCATCTCCACCCTGAGCAATGGTCACCACGCTGGATATGATTTTACTGGGGAATTGTATTAATTAGGAAACCTTTGCTCATGTTTAAACATCCCAGATTAACTTCATATACTGCATTTCTACAACTCCCTGACAGGAGGGTAGAACCAGATGGGGGTCGTGCTCTTCTCCCCAGTAGTGAAAGGACAAAAGGAAACAGCCTCAAGTTGCACCAGAGGAGGTTTAGGTTGGATATTGAGAAAATTTCTTCACTGAAAGGGTGGTCAGACATTGGAACAGGCTGCCCAGGGCAGGGGTGGAGTTAGGGTTAGGGTTAAATCTCTGGAGGGATTTAAAAGCTGTGTGAATATGGCACTTGGGGACATGGATTAGTGGTGGCCTTGGCAGTGCTGAGGGAACAGTTGGACTCAATCTTAGAGGGCTTTTCTAATCTTAATGATCCTATGACCAAGGAACTGGTCCATTTTAGCACCTTCCTTTAAAACTTGACATTGGGCTTTAGCTTTGGGACAACTGCTTTTCTGTCTGCTTTCACTGAAGCCACAGCTCTCAGTACAGAGCAGATCTGGCACTGGAAGAGCTCGAACTCGAGCCCAGTCCAAGCTCCAGGCACTTGGACAGTGCTGGAGACAATGACCAAGTTCTGCAGCACGGCATGGGCAGGTTCAGAGCAGCTGAGATCTGGCTTTTCCCTCTGCCCCTCTTGTATTGGTCTGGCTGATCTGGCTTTGCCCTAAAAAATAAAAAGCAGGAAAATTATATTGTTCCCAAAGATACCGGATGTGTGCACCTTGTCCTGCCAAGACAGTGGAGATGACACTGTTCACATGGAGTCATGGAATCACAGACTAGTTTGGGCTGGAAAAGTTTAGGATCGTCCAGCTCCACCTTCTGCCATGGGCAGGGACACCTTCCACTGGACCAGGTTGCTCTAAGCCCCATCCAACCTGGTCTTGGACACTTCCAGGGATAGGGCATGAAAGGGAAGGAGGGGGAATATCCTACATCCCTAGCAGATCAGAGCAATGATGGTTTGAGCCCTTCCTTCTCCTGCCCTCCCTGTCTGCCAGCTCTGCACAGTGATGGCTGTGACAGAGGCTCCTCAGCTCTTTACCAGGGCAATTCCCCTGGAAACACACTGTACATGCATGGGTGTATCCCACACAGGTACATCTATAAATCCACACAAAGAAAATCCAGTGGTGCCTGGAGCTGTAGCCTCCAACATTTACTACAACTTTCCAGGCACAGGCCCTTCCCCAGGGCACAGCAAACAGATCACAGGCTGTGGGGACAGCAGGCAGCAGCCAGACCCAGGCCCTGGATCATAACCTGACCTGGGACTGTGCCAGGCAGGAATGAAATGGTTCATCAGTCCAAAGCAGCAATCCCAGCCCAGTGAACATGAGAATCAGGAACAGACGACAAAACAAGTCTCCCCAAACCGATCAGCAGCTGCAGGTGACACGTTCTGCACATCACAATGGGCAAAACCCACCTCAAAGTGGGCAGAATGGTACAAGACTTTTACTATTCTCTGCCCAGAGAAGCTGTGGATGCCCTGGAAGTGTCCAAGGCCAGGGTGGACAAGGCTTGGAGCAACCGGGGCTAGTGGAAGGTGTCCCTGCCCATGGCAGGGGGTGGAACTGGATGAGCTTTAAGGTCCCTTCCAACCCAAACCATTCCATAACTCTATGATGACTCTATTCTTGCCCTGATTGTGTATCCTGAGGCATTAAATCACCTGCCCTGCATTCCTGAGAGCTTTTCACTTGCTCTGTTCTGTGAGAAAGGGCAGAAAAGTGCATAAGGATTCCTGGGAAAGGAGCATGGCTCATCCCACTCCCAGTAAAGGAAATAAAACACTTCAACAGAGGGTACCACACAACCATAGTGATATTCTCTTATCCTAAAGGCATGGAGATCCAAAAAATTGAGACTGAAGTTTTCTATTACCTCTCCATGCTGATCATGTTTTGGCAGGTTTAACATGTCAGATTTATGGAACAGAAAATCTTTCCAAGAGCCAGAACTGGAGTGGCCTGGGCTGGAAGAGCTGGGTGGGCTCTGAAGGGCACGTGGGAGATGGATGAGTGAACCCCCCCTGGGGCAACATGGTGAGTCAGGAAGCCTTTGGAGGGCTTGTTTGCAGCTTTACTATTCAATGATCACAGTGGTCATGGAATCAGAGAACGGTTTGGGTTGGAAAGCTACTTAAGGATCATCCTGTTCCAACACCAGGTTGCTCCAAGCCTTGTCCAACCTGGCCTTGGACACTTCCAGGGCTGGGGCAGCCACAGCTTCTCTGGGCAACCTGAGTCAGGGCCTGCCCACCCTCACAGGGAAGAATCCCTTTCCAATATCTCATCCAACCCTGCCCTCTGGCAGACAACAGGAATGTCTGAGGCTGCTCCAAGCCTGGTCCTGCTGGAGCAGGAGTGGGGCTGAAGGGGAGCCAGGGACACAGTAAAGCTGTGAACAGCTACTGACTGAGGGGGGCCATGTGGGGCCCCCGAGGACAGGGAGCAGGGCAGTGCTCAGCTTTGGCACCTCTCACATGTGCTAACGCCTCAAACACCCACCGTGGTGTCCTGCCCTAAATTCCCCTGCCACAAACCCCTTGCCCCAAACCCCATCCCAAGCATCCAACCCTCCTGCCCCAAGCCCCTGTCCCAAACTCTCAAGCCCCCTGTCCTAAACCTCCATCCCAGCACCCTGTGCAGACACCCGTGTCCCAAACACCCCTAACTCCCTGCCCCAAAACCCTGTTCGAAACCCTCCTGCCCCAAACCCTCAAACCCCCATCCCAAACCCCCATGGCCAAGACCCCTGCCCCAAACTGCTCATTCTAAATTCGCTGCTCCAAATCCTCCAACCCCAACCCCCTTGTCCCAAACGCCGTATCCCAACACCCCTGCCCCAAAACCCTTGTCCCAAAACCCCTGCCCCAAACCCCTTGTCCCAAAACCCCTATCCCAAACCCCCCAGCCCCAAACCCCTTGTCCCAAAACCCCTGCCCCAAACCCCCCAGCCCCACGCGCCGCTTACGATCATCTTCTTGTAGAGGCCGTAGTGCAGCACCAGGCTGTGCGTGAGCGCCAGGCGATGCGGTTTCATGGGGTGCCCCGCGCCTGGAACGGAACCGCGCGGGGATCAGCGCGGGGGGCCCGAACGGCCACACCGGCACCCGCGGGCATCGCGCAGGCACAGGTGGGGCCGGGGTGAGCGGGATGGGGAGAGGGGAACGGGGAGACTGGGAATGGGGAGTTGGGAATGTGCGTGAGGGGACCAGGCCGTGAGGAGACCGGCGAATGGGATGGGCCACACCCCCCACCCCGGCCCGGGCCCGGCGCCCCCGCGGCCGCTCCGCCGCCCGCCCCCGGCTCTGCCCCGTCCCCGGCAGGCCCCGGTAGGCCCGGCCTGGCCCGGCCCCCACCGTAGTGGAAGTTCCCCACGTCCGGGTCGTAGAAATAGGCCACGGTCTTCGCCATGGCGGACAGGCCGCGCGCCGCGCTCCCGCTCACGTCATCACCCCGCGACACCCGCGCCGCGGCCGGGGCTGGAGGAGCGGGGCGGGGCTAAGAGGGGAATTATGGGCGTGGCTAAATGGGTTTGGGGGCGTGACTTTCAAGGCTGGGGCGTGGCTAAAGCGCATAGGAGACTATCTGCCTGGTTGTGGGCGGGGACAATAGAGTTGGGGGCGTGTCCACACGGCAGGGCGTGGCTAATGGGCGATGGGCGTGGCTAAATGGATATGGGCGGGGTTAAATCGCCCCGTTCGTCCCAGTGCCCGCCCGCGCCACATCCCAGTTCCTCCGGGCACATCCCTGTTCCTCCGAGGTCGTACCAGTCCGCACCGGGGCCTCACAGCTGCTCCCAGCCACGGCCGGCTGCTCGGGTGGCACCCACAGATGCCTCCCAGTCACCCCAGTCGCCCCCAGTCACCCCAGTTGCCCCCAGTCACATTGAGTTGCGCCGCAGTGTCACCTCGCCGCCCACAGCTGCCCACAGGCAGCCCCAGCTGCACACTCCCAGTGACTCCCAGCGGCTCCCAGTTGCCTGCTGGACTCTCTCTAGATCTTGTCTCTAGTCACCCCCAGCTGCCCCAGTCACACCCAGGTGGTCCCAGTTACACCAGCAGATCCCATCTGCCCACTGAATTATCTTCTGTAGGTCTATGGCAGCCCCCAGTCACCCCCAGCTGCTCACCAGTTACCTCCACCTGTCTCCCAGTCACTCCCACCTACTCCCAGTTGCCCTCAGGAGTCTCTCCCATAACTCTACATCTGCTCCCCAGGCACCCTCAGCTGCCACCAGTCACCCCCAGGTGCTCCCAGTTACTCCCAGTAGGCCACAGTTGCCCACTGGATTCTCCTCTGTAGGTCTATGGCAGCCCTCAGTCACTCCCAGCTGTTCACCAGTTACCCATACTTGTCTCCCAGTCACTCCCAGCCTCCTCCAGTCACGCCTATCTGTCCCCTGTTACTCCCACTTGTACCCAGTCAACCCCAGACTCCCCTAGTCACTCCCACATGCTCACCAGTTGCTCCCACTTGTCTCCCAGTCACCCCCAGCTGCTCACCAGTTATTCTCAATTGTTTCCCAGTCACTTTCAGCCTCCCCCAGTTACTCCCAGATGCTCACCAGTTACCTCCACTTGTCTGCCAGTCTTCTCCAGCTGCCCTCCAGTCACCACCAGCTGCCCCCAGTTACTCCCACTTGTCTCCCAGTCACTCCCAGCCTCCCCCAGTCACCCCCAGTTGCCACAGCCCACCTGCTGAGGGCACAGGGGAGGTGGCAGTGGGGTTCCTTTGGGACACACATGCACCTTGCTGGGACTCATTTTGTTCCAGGGAGCAGCCCCCGATCCCTGAGGGATGGGAACCCACCACCACCTGCTGCCATCCGGCCCACAGCCCTCCCAATGCCACCCCAGCAGGGTGCAGGTCTTCCTGACCTCTGGGATTGGCAGGGAGTGGGGACAGGGAGGCACTGCCAGGCAGGAGGAGGATAAAAGCCAAGTGGGAAATTGCCATGTAGAATGGGGGAAACCTGAACCTCGGCCAGAGCTGGGGAGCAACTGGGAACGAGCAGGTGCTGACTGGGAATGGTGGTAAAGGTCTGTTCCCTGTGGGCTGGAAAGAAGGAAGGATGAATGGAGCAGTGCAAAGGCTTGGAAAAGGAATTAGCTAAAATCGGTGCTTGGTCCTGCTGGTCTCCTGCACGATGCCTTCCCATGGGATGGGTTGGGATGAAGGATGCTGTGCTGGAGGCAGACTGCCTGACCCTCCAGGGTCTCAGAGAGGAGCAGGATCCCCAAGGGGCACCCCAAAAGGTGGCTGAGGATGGAGACCACGGCAGATCGGCAGTGGGATGTTCCCTGGCTTCCCAGAGGATCCTGAGTAATAAAGGTGCAGGAGGGAAACCCCTCGATGTGCAGCAAGGGGGGCTTCCCACATGTGCGGGATGAGGCTGGTGGGGCAGCAAGGTGACAGTGGGATGGCATGGAATTTCAGGTGCTGTGTTGGCTGCAGATGGATGAGAGAATGTGTCAAGGTGTGATTATATTGTGGGATTATTAAATGATGCTTCTGACTGGCTCTGCCACCTCCTGTGGGAACACTGCTCCCTCTGTGTGGTTTCTGTTTAGGATGCCAGCTCCCGAGCACGAAGCAAGGATCATAGGATGGTTTGGTTGGGAGAGACCTTAAAGCTCATCTTGTTCCAACCCCTTGCCACCTTCAGAGGAGACCCAGGCCCCTGCTGGGGGCACTCCGCACTGAGCCCAGCACACACCATCAGAAACAAATTGAAAGGACTTAAATTTAAAAGTTTTGAACGTGCTGAACAGCACGAGTGTACTGAGAACTCACGGAACACACTGACGTCTTGGTGTGACAGTTGTCCTGTCATGTCACTGCTCCACAAGCTGCTGCCCCCAGATAACGCCTGTCTGGTGACACGGAGCCACCCAGGGAAGCACGTCCCAACACCCATCCAGGGGAACAGGGTGAGGAGGGGAGAAACACATCCCTGCTCCCAGCTGGGATCGCTTTGCTGTCTGACCTACCTTCTGGAAGCTGGTTGCTGCTCTGGGCATCTTCACGGGTCTTGGAGCAGAGCAAGGAAAGCAGTGGAGGGGGATATTTTTAGATGCTCTTTGTGCTCCAGGAGCAAAAACACGCTGTGGTTTAACAGCCATTAGCTGCTGAGCATGTTTGGAAAGCTGGAATAAGGGCTCAGGATTCAAGGAGATGTTTGACATGATGGGACAGAGCAGTTTTGCAGACATGAAGGCAATTTTTGGACTGAGCATCACAGAGAAGACCCAAGGAGGAGCCTGCCCATGGGATTCCCGGCTCTGGGCAACCCAGCCTGTTTAGCTGCCACGTGGACAATCAGCGGGGCCAGGGTGGCCAATCCCCTGAGCGGGTACATTCCCATTGCTTGTGGGGTGATGTTTGCTCCGATGGCTGCAGAAGAAGTGTGGGAAGAGAACGGACGAGAGGTAACGTGGCACCACGCTGGGATCAGAGCTGGCTCAGGGATGAGGTGACAGGGATGGTGCTGTCCCTCCACCCTCTCCTCAGTCGCTCTGTGACCTCCCTCCTCAGCAACCTTTTGATGTGGAAGCTTAAAATTTAAGGGCTTCCAGGCAACACCATGAAAGGATTCAGGCCTGGGAAACCCTGACTGACTGATCCAGGGAGGAAGGGCAGGGAATAGTGGTGCTGGATGCAGCGGGCAGGCAGGAAGCAGGCAGCTGCCTATCCCAGAGATCCAGATGGATTGCCCTGTGTCTCAGCTCATGCTGCCTCGGTGGAGTCACACAGGATGGGGGCAGGAGCTGGGATGGGGTCAGGAGGGGACAGAGGATGCAGAGTCCGGGTTCTGGGTCTATCAAAAGCACCCAGCCCACAGCCATGTCCACACCAACGTGGCTTGGTGTGGGGCTTCAACGCATGTGGTCAGGATGGGCACAACCAGTGTGCTTGGAAGGGAGAGCTCAGCTGTGTGGATTCATGCCTGCTATGGTGGCTGCTCTCGAGCAGAGAGGATCCCCTATGTCCTTTTTGGGTCATCTGCAAGGGGCTGTGTGGGACAGGGCTCATGGTCTGACCACTGAAGTGCTAACAGGATTCCCAGTGGACTGGGAAGCCTGGAGGAACGCTGAGGCTGAGCTGGTGGAAGCAGGATGGAGACTGGGATAACACAATCCCTGATGAGAGATTAAGAAGAGAAACACTAAAAGAAACTGGGATAACCCAGCTGCAGAGCCAGGAGAGACCCTTTCTCATCCCAGTTCACCCATGGAGGCCAAGATTTGTCCCCAGACAGGCTGCTGTGCCATCCTGTGCCCCCCAGCCTGTGAAAATGCTTTGACACCAGAGGCTGTGGGAAAATGGGAATCTTCCCTTGAAGTGGGCAGTGCTGAGCAGCCTGGGCTCGTTTTGTCCAGCACGTCTGGAGTCTGGAAAGGGGGTGGGAGAGGCTGGGAGGGGGGTGGAGTGCAGCAATGCATTGGGTGGGCGGGAACGCCCGGGAGGAGAAAGAGCGATTTATTGTGCAGGACAGCGTGCGTGGGCACGAGGAAAATGGGAACAAGCTCACCATGACTGCATCCCCTCAGGGCTCTGCAGGAACCCAGACCTGCCAGTTCCCCCTCTCCAAAGAAAAAAGGGCAAGGAGTAAACTGCTTTTGAGGTTTACTTTTTGAAGTCTTCATCAGCAGAGACTCACGTGATATGGCAGCTTGTTGGTCCAGGATTTTGGAGACCTCTTCTCTCCTATGGCTCAGCAATCCATGGCAGCAGGAATAAGGCTTGCAGCCTGTGGTGTTTTCCTGCCATAGATGGTGCCTCTTAGGGCCTGTCTCCCTGCCAGGACAGCAGACAGATGAGTGGCACTTATGACATGGTGACCTCATGAAGTCACAGTGATGGAGGAGGCCCCTGAGAGGTGACTTGGTCACCTGCACAGAGGGACAGGAGCCCTCAGCATGGCACAGCTGACAGCCTGGAGGGGTTCTGAGTTGTCTCACGGCAATAGAGTGTGGTGGGATAATTCCCAGGAAGGAATGTGTGTATAGATCGGTGCTCAGTTCAGCAGAGACAGAGTGGGAGGGATTCAAGGGTTGTGTGTGCTTCTCAAGGTCTGGGTGGAGAACTGGCAGGTGGGTGAAGGACAGAGAGGAGCAAACCTCATGTGCAGTGGCAAAGGAGGGCTGGGTGAAGCCTTCCAGAGTGAGGATAATGTGGTGAAGATGAAAGTTGTGGGACCACCATGCCTGGAGATTTCAAATAGCTCCTTTTTTAGGGAAGAGGGAGGGAGAGGGCTCTCCCAGGGCTCTTTTCCCACCATCTCCTCAATGCTGTGATCTCAGTGTGGGTGTCTGCACCTCTGTCCCTCAGCATATGCTGGTGTGGGACCTGTACTGGTTTTACTGAGCCCCACTTCCACCCCTCTCCCTCCCATCGCCAGGGCTCAGTGCTCTAAAAATCACGGAAAGGAGGGTGCCAGGGGAATTCGGGGCTGGCACGCGTGCGGGTGAGGCTTATTCACCCCGGGGCGGGCAGCGGCTTGGCAGCGCTGGCTTCCCTGAGCAGCACTCCTGCTCGTCCTGCTGCAGCCGCCGGCATTTCCCCGGGCTCCGCTCCGCGCCTTCATCCTCCGAAACCGCTTCGGAGAGATTTTTTTCTGGGATCGGGACAGGCGGGCGCTCTTGTGGCAGAGAGCGACAGAGCGCGGCAGCCAGAAGCAGCTGGCTCCTTGGCGGGGAAGGCAGGCAGGGAGCCGGGAGCTGGGAGCCGGGGAGCCGGAGGATGCTCGCCGCGGTCCCCAGCCGCGGGGATGCGGGGTTGCTAGGAGGCAGGTGAAGGTGAAGGTGAAGGTGAAGAGGAGAGCGCTGCGGAGGACCGCAGGCCCAGGTACCGCCGCAGAGGGGCTGGGGGGCAGCCGAGGGGGACTCTCTCTGTGCCAGGAAGCGGAGCCGGCGAGTGGGAACGCGAGCGCTGAGCCCTCGGGAAGGGAGCCCGGAGCGCCCGGGGAAGCCGGGGCGGAGGGAGCCGGCTCGGTTCTGGGGGAGGACGATGCGGGAGCTGCCGGCAGCTCGGCCCTCCGCCAGCCCGGCTGCCGCGGCTCCATCCCCGCCGCTGCCGGTGCCGGTGCCGGCAGAGGCCCTCGGCCGTGAGTAGCGAGGGCTGCGGGAGCAGCGGCGCGGCGCGGGAGGATGCTCAGCCATCCTCCGGCAAGGGCGAGCGGGGAGATGCCGCCCGCCGCAGAGCCCCGGGCAGGCCGGGGCACCGGTGCCCTTGGGAAGCCGCCGGCAAGGGCCGGG
>JAWWTY010000027.1:2324976-2341968 GCA_035222235.1 Margarornis squamiger | reverse complement strand
CCGCATCCCGGAGCCGGCGGGCCTGCGGGGATGCTGCTGCCGCCGCTGCCCTTGGGATGCCTCTTGCCGGGTGTGTGCGGGGCAGCGGTGTCCTTGGGAGACCGCGCCGAGACACCTCCAGCTTGTCCTCTCCTGCCCGGGGCCCCGCACCATGCTGGACCTTGTGGGGCAAGAGATGAGCTCTGGGCGGCCCACCCCAAACTGGGAGCTGGCTCTTGCCCGACAGGACGAAGAGGAGGATGGGCACAGGGAGCCTCCTGGGGGTGAGCACCGGGGGCTCTGAGCTGCCTTCCCCCTTCTCCTAGGTCCGCATGTCAGACCAGAACAGCACCGACGATGGGGAGTCAGACCCCCAGCACAGCCTGTCTATGGTCTTCCTCCTCGTCCTCGTCTTCTTCATCATGGGGCTGGTGGGTTTCCTGATCTGCCATGTCCTGAAGAAGAAGGGTTACCGGTGCCGGACTTTCCGGGACGATCTTGACCCAGATAACAAAGATGTGCTGGCGGAGCTCCAGGACAGTGAGTGCTGGGGCCACGGGGCTCAGTGGGGGCTCGGGGTCTGCCTTTCATCCAGCTGGGACTGGTGCTCCCTATACACACTTCTGGGATGTGGGATGGGACTGGGAGAGTTACCTGTGACGTGCAGCTGGGTTGGGAAAAAGGGATGGTGAGACCAGCACGGTGTTCCCTGGGGATCGGGAGTGTGTGGCTCGGGGATCCCTCTGATCTGCCAGCTCCACAGTCTGATGAAGGCTGGTGGTGACAGGGAGGTGGGAAACAGTGTCTGACTCTTCCCAAAGGACCATTATCACCAAAAGGTAATGCTGATGGACCTATGGAATTCTCAGTTCCTGAATTAAAATCCACATCCCCAAGCAGGGGCACAAGATGTCCCCTCTGCCCCTTTGGCATTAGGAGGTCTGGCATGAGGCCAACATTGTATTGGTCATGTCTTCTTCTAATCCCTGCTGTGTTCATGCAGGCCAGAGGAATAAGGGTATTTCCTTGATCTCCATGCTATAAGGGGACCTTTAGGGATTTTTTCCCATCACTTCAGACCACTATAAGTTGCCCTTGGGTGGCTGGATTGGGAAGTCACTGCAGCATCAAGCGTGGGTGCAAAGTAGAGCCTGGCCCAAGCAAGCTCTGTCATTTGCTGGTTTCATGAGTCTCTGTTGAAATGGGGAAGACACATTCCTTCAGCTGCTTCCTTAGCTGGAAACAGCCACATGGTGCTACATAACTCCTCCAGCTTCCATGTGCTATCAGCAGTGCTCAGGAAGATCAGCACCTCCTGATGCCATTTCTTGTGCACAGGAGGGGAATGTGGCTCCTCCAGCTCACCCACGGATGCAGCAAGAGCTTCCAGGTGTCCACGGATATGCTTCTCTGGCTTTAATGACTTGGCTGTACGTGACATGGAGACAGTGTCTGAACCTTCCAGGGTGGGCTTTGCCCTCTGGAGATACCACAGCCCAGGGAAACAACTCCATGGGCTTTCAGGACTATGGTGGCAGCCTGTGACCATGCTCTTGGAGGCACATGCCTGCCAGGCCACAGCTCCAAAGAGCTTACAGGAGCACCTAACACAGCAGACTGTGCTGAAGGTCCGTCCATCCATCCATCCATCCATCCATCCATCCATCCATCCATCCATCCATCCATCCAGGCCTCCTGCCTCTGACAGTGTTTGAAAGAAGGTTGTAATGAATGTTGGGCTTCAATTCCACAGGCAGAACAAGCACCAGCCAAGTTTCCCCTCTTTTGAGCTTCTAACAGTGTGCAGCTCTGGGGCATTCTCCATCAGAGATGTTTTTTCCTGTGTTTAACAGGCCCCAGTGGGTTTATTTTCTGTGAACATGCCTTGCTTACCCTTGGAGACTTGAGCACTTCCAGCATTCTGCATCTAGGGGCTCCAGGGCTGGACTGTCTCCACAAGTTTTCAACTTTTTGGCACTTGCTTCCCACTCATTTCTCCAGATGCTCCCCAGTTCTGAAGGAGCAACACGATTCCCCTCTCTCTGTACACATATCTGCTGACTGAGCCATTTCCTTCCCAGGGTGAGGGTTCTGGTGTTCCCCAGTGGCTTCCCAGCATGATGAGGAACTCAAGGCTTCTCCAATTTCTCTGTGGACGTGGCTGCTTCTGGGAGGGAACCATGAGCAGAATCTCTGGATCCCAGCCCTCAGTGCCACATTGTCTCTTTTCAGATGAAGAGGAAGAGCTGAACGAGGACACTGTGGAGAAGATTGTGAGATGCATCATACAAAATGAAGGTGAGCATGTCCATGGGCCAGCCTGGAGATGTGCTGACCGCTTTGGCTGACACATTCCTGTTTTCCTCTCTCTTCAGCAAATGCAGAGGCTCTCAAGGAGATGCTGGGGGAAAATGAAGGGGACATCCCAGTGCCAGTGAGGTGAGGGAAGCCAATAGCAGCTTGTGGCTGATGCAGAGCGGGGGAGAAGCAGCCTTTGGGTATTCCTTTGGTCTGGAGACTGCAGCCACCCCCTTTCCAGCTGTTACAAAGCATATTTCCAACAAGAAGTCCTGCTCCCCTGGGGGTCTTGAGGAGTGCTTCACCCCACTGGCAAGGGGAATAGCTCTTCCTCATTCCTGTCCTCAGTGGAGGTCCCTTCCAGAGCTGCTGCTCCCAGGGTTTGCTGCAGTGGGGCTGCACCAAGGTTGGGATGTCTCCTGCGGAGAACATGACTTGTTATGTCCTTCTCCTGTTGCAGCCTTTGTCCCCACAGCCAGGATGGGGGCCCACCACATCACCACACAGTGCACCTGGGCTCCACACAGGCCCCCTGCATCCACTGCAGCCGGAGGAAGAGGCACCCACTGCAGCGGCAAGGACGGTCCAAGGAGGGCAAAGGCAGGATGCACCCCGGAGAGACCACTGTCTTCTCAGTGGGCAGGTACTTAAATGAGCTTTGCCAGCCATGGTCCTGATGGAACAAGCAACATGGGGTCTCCTCAGTCCCCCGGTTCCTTTCCCCTGCCCCACCTGCTCCAGGCTGGGCTCCCTCTTTCTCTTCCACATTGAGATGCCTCAGGAGCAGCTCTGCAGCTGGAACTCCCAAGGACCCAGGTGGCTCTTGCACCTGGAAATGCCTGTGGTATGTGGCGAGCTGTGATGTACCAGTGGCTTCCCTCCTTCTCCGGGAAGGTGACTCAAGCCTGGGTTTTCCTGCTGAGTCAGTGCTGGGCACAGCCCCAGGTCTGTGTCCTTCAGAGTCTGCTGTCCCAGCTACATATAAGCAGCGCTCTTGCTGCTCAACTGGGGGCTTTAGGAACCTCATCAGGAGGAGGGGACAGCATGTCCCAGGGGCGAGTTGCCTCCTACCACCATCAGAGTGAAAGAATGGCTGTGCTTCTCCAGGTCGTTGCCTCCAATGGTATCTGTAATTAGATGACACAGCAGGAATATGAGAACAGGGGAGTGTTCTTGATACTTCCCACAAATACTTCTCCAGTGCCCACCTGGTCTCACCTCAAGGGACTTCCTGAGCATCCTGTGGTCTGTGTAGTTAGCAACTTGTAGGACAGTCTCTAGGCTTGCTCAGGTTGCCTGATGCCCCAGCAGAAAGGCTTGGAAAAGTCTTCCATGGCTCAGCTCCCCACAACTGTGGTGACTGGGGCAGGGTGACAGTCAACTACCAGTTCCTGGATGGCTACCATGGTAAGGCACAAAGCTCTGTCATACTGAAATCCTACAGCATGACTTCATCCAGGGCCTGAGCCTTGATGAAGCTGCAGGTTGTGATCCAGAGAGACAGTCCTTTCATGGGAATGCTAAGCCAGAGTGGGCATGGAATCACAGAATGGTTTGGTTTGGAAGGGCCCTCAAAGCTCATCTCATTCCACCACCTTCAACTAGACCAGGTTGCTCCAAGCCCCATCCAGCCTGGCCTTGGACATTTCCAGGGATGAGGCAGCCACAACTTCTCTGGGCAACCTGTGCCAGGGCTTCCCCATCCTCACAGGGAAGAATTTCTTCCCAATATGCCATCTAACCCACCCTCTGGCAGTGGGAAGCCATTCCTCCTGGTTGTGTCACAGGGATTTTTCCACCATCTGAGCCTGGAGCCTCAGTAGGGAGGTACTGCGGCTTTATGGGGAGCTGGAGAATGAGGGACACATGCCAGTCCTCCCCATGCTGAATTCCAGCTCAGATCACATCTTCTGGAGACTGACAGCTCCTGGTGTTCGGTAAGCCAGATCTCTGCACAGATGCATATTCATGGCTAATTCATTCCCTGGCTGGTGCCCAGCTCCATCCTCTTCTCTGTGTCCTTTGTCCGTGCTTTTCCCAGTCTCCTCTCACTCATCTCTGACTGCCAAAGAAGACAGTCTCCTTTCCTAAAGGTACCTTCCCTCAAATTTTGGTTTTCTCTCCTTATCCCTGTTAATATCCCATGTCACACCGTCGTTCTCCACAGGACAGTAATCCCATTTCTCCAAGGCTGTATTTTAAATCCTGAATCTCCTTGGTACAAGGTCCCTTTACTAAGGGATCTATGTACCCATGAGGTACAGAACCACCTCCAAATTCCACTTCTTGTTTCCAAGCTGGCCCTGTCTCTTCCAAATCTTGGATGACTTTCCGGGGACTGCCCTTGCTGTGTCTTATTTATGACAAATATCTTGATTATATGAAATACTTTGACTCAAGACCTACATAAAGCAACTTCTTTAACCCACCTCTTGAATTAAAGACCCACCCTTAGGTCTTGTTAGCTTTTATTTTTGTGGGGTTTTTTTGCCTTGGGCACAGTGGCTGAGAGTCCAGCCTCCTCCTACATGGACCAGCTCTGGCAGACACATGGTCATGGCTGAGGAACTGGAAAGGATGAGAACTGTGAAGGTCCACCAAGATCATCTGGGGCTGGAACATGTGGCATGGGAGTATTTTTTAACCTGAAGAATTATAAAGGGAGGATCTAATAGTTCTCTCTACCCAAAGGGTGGGCAGAGTTTAAATGAAGATGGAATGAGACTCCTCTCAGACATGCACTGGGACGGGCAAGAGGCAATGGCCATAAATTGCAAGAAGAGAAATCCAGAAAAGACCTAAGGAAAAACTATTTTACCATTAAGTGCAGACCTGGGGCAGGGCCCTGAGAAGAGGAGGGATCTCAGTATTTGGAGATTTCCAAAACCTGACTGGATGGGGCTCTGGGCAAACTGATTGAGGGTGGGAGATAGGCCAGTTTTGAGCAGGGGGCTGGACTGGAGACCTGAGGGCTTTTTGCACCTTAATTATTCAGTACTTCTTTGGCAATCAGGGGTATACAATCTGTATTCTCATATCATAGAATGATTTACCATTTATCTCAGGGCTTTCCCTCAATCAGTTGCTATAAGTGCCAGAGCTTGTCCACCAGAGCATCTGAATCTGACTGTCCTCAGCTCAATCAGCCACATTGTGTCACATCCTACTGAATCAAAAGCCTCAGTGATGCTGACAAGGCAGCCAGTCAGTGCTCTCTGCCTTTCTCTCACCAGCCACAGGTTGGTTACATTACCTCTTGTGTCCTCTCCAGTCCAAACCCTTCCTGCTCTTTGAATCCATTCCTGGCTCTCCCAGACTGACATTGCTTAATGGCATTGCCAAGAAATGATCCTGCCACTCATGTCTCCACCCAGCCCTTCTTTGGGACCAGAACATACTTTGGTCTTCCCAAATTGAGCACTGGTGTCTTGTCTCCAAGGACAGACAGGTCTCTGCCAGACAGACCTGCGAGGTCACATTTGCTGCTGCTTGGCCTGACCTGAGCAGACCTGTGGGTACCTCGTCTGTAGCTGGAGCATTTCTCTTCTTGATCTTTCCAATCCTGAGCAGCATTTCTGACCATGCTGGTGGGTCTGTGCTGTCCATAGGCTAGTCCCCAGTTTGTTGATGGTCTCCTGGTGGTCTCTGCCATCTCACCTGGCATCTGTTCTTCACTCTCAGACCTCCCTGCTTCTTCCTTCAGAACTGCTGTGCTGCCATGCACTTGACCCATGGGTCTTGCTCTTCTTTCAACCCCAGCAGTGCTTGAACTTTGCTGCTGGAGTTGTGTTGTGCCCTGGTGCTGACTCGCAGCTGAACCTCAGCATATGCAGGGCCATCAGCAGTTTCTCCACGTGTGATCCAAGTGCAGGAAGAGCAGGTAAGGCTGAGTCATGGGCTGCAGGAGATCTCTGTGGTGGGATTGGCATGCTCTGGCGGGTGGACACCAGCTCACCATGGAAGAGATTTCTTATCTGCTGGTCCAGCAGTGGCTGGCAGTGCTTGTGAGGAGGAGTCACGGCGTGAGTCACAACCAGCTCGCTCACAATTCAGTTTAGGCTTTGCCTACACTTCACCCCTCACAAGCTGAGGGAGTTGTGGTTGTTCAGCCTGGAGAAGAGAAGGCTCTAGGGAGACCTGAAAGCCCCTTCCAGTGCCTAAAGGGGCTCCAAGAGAACTGAAGAGGGACTTTGGACAGGGGCCTGGAGTGACAGAACAAGGGGGAGTGGCTTCCCAATGCCAGAGGGAAGGGTTAGATGGGGTATTAGGGAGAAATTATTGGCTGTGAGGGTGGTAAAGCCCTGGCACAGGTTACCCAGAGAAGCTGTGGCTGCACCTGGATCCCTGGGAGTGTCCAAGGCCAGGCTGGACTGGGCTTGGAGCAACCTGGGATAGTGGAAGGTGTCCCTGCCTATGGCAGTGAGCGGAATGAGATGTCTTTAAGGGCACTTCAAACCCAAACCATTCTATGATCCCTAACTTCTCTGTTATCCCCATGTGCAGTATTGCATCACCTCTGATTATAAACACACCCCTTGAGGATGTCAGACCAGCTTCTGCAGCTGTTCTCCTGCCCACCTGGCAGCTCTGAGCTGTTACCTGGCCACGGTGGAACCTTGGTGAACCACCCAGGTACTATCCATCACTCCAGGAGATGGTGCAAAATGTGCTCTGGCAAATTTTAGCTAAACAACTCCTCCTGCCTTTGATCCCTCTTCCCAAATCACTGCCAAAACCTGTCCCTGCCTTTGCTTAGGGCATGCTGTGGTCCAGGTTGTGTTTCCAAGCATTTCCAGCAGCTATGATCCATCTTTCTGCCTGGAGGACCAGCTGGCAGGGTCTGCACCAGCCAACATCTGGATTGGACTTTTCATCCTTCTCTTCCTATTTGTTTTGCTAAAAATGCTGTGAAAAATTGGGTTAAGTCAGTGGGGGCATGGCTAGAGCAGGGGTGGGATGGTGCTGAATGGGTCTGAAAGGCTGGAGATCATGGTAAAGAGAGGAGATCCGAGGCTGGAGGTACAGGCAAGCTGGGAATACAGCCGTGGGAGAGGAGGGAAAGGATTTTGACCTGTCCTGCCCCCATTCCAGGTTTCGCGTCACACACATCGGGAAGAAACCCAGTCTCCCAGAGCAGCAGGACAGTCCCCTGCCCGACGGCAGCCGGGAGCTGAGCACGGAGGAGCTGGAGCGCAGCAGCGACCGGCTCCAGCGGGAGCGGGCCCTCAATGGGACTGTCCCCACGGGGGGCCTGCAGAACGGAGACATCCAGAGTGGCAAAGGTGCGGAGCAGAGCCTCTCCAGCACCCCAGCCCCGAACACACCGGCCAGCTCCGGCACTCGCGACAGCCGACGGGCGGGCACGGGGTCCCGCAGGGCAGGCTCGCTGCAGGATGCTGGCACTGCTCCCGGCAGCGGCAGCCGCCAGAGGAGGCTCCTCAGCCATCCGGCGCTGGGAGGGTCGAGTCCCAGCATCCCGGGAGAGCTGGCGCGGGAAGGAGCCAGCATCTGCCTGGAGGAGATCGGACTGGGGTCGGCAGACGAAGTGTCGGATATTCACGGGAGCCTAAGTCTGCACGAACAGGCCGAGGAGTTGGGAAGAGATGACAGCAGCAGGCAACAGCCCGGAGTGGAGGATGAGGAGCAGCAGGTATGTTCCTCCTCTTTCTTGTCCCCGTGTGGTCCCCTGGGCTGGAGCGGGATTGCTTTTCCCCACCCATTTCCGATGTCTGGGCCATGCAGTCACCACGACAGATCCCACCTGTGCTTCAAGGGGAATGGGAGATGGTGCAGACCCAGGTGCCCCTTGGGCACGGGATGTTTTCCTTTGTGGTTGAGCTCTTTGGGGATGTCCATTGGAAACCTGACTTGGCAGAGCTCCACTGCTGCACATGGTCTCCCCAAAACCCAGCCTCAACAGGGCTCAGCGTGGCCAGCAATGAACAGGCAGGGACAGATGTCTCTAGGAGCCTTTCTTGCCCTGAAGTCTAGGGAATTGTGAAGGCCAATGGCCATTTCTTGGTTGTTTTTCCCTGCTCCAGAGGAGCTGTGCTCAGAGAGGAGTGGAGCTCATTCTGCTTGGAGCTCCCAGCACCCTGGTATCTCCCAACTTCCCCACCCAACCACCTTGCTGGAGGAGCCAGAGAGCTCCAGGATGATGAAATGGTTTGTTTGGCCATTGGTGGGCCCCAGTTTGGGGCATTTGCTCCCTGAAACTGCCTCTGGGATCTTATCACTGAGCAAATGAGGCTGGTGGTGGTAGGAGCAGACACCCAGCATTTCACTCATGCACTCACATGCTCATAGATGGTTCTGCAGTTGGGGTAAGATGATTTTCATGGAAGGGGGCTGGGGACACACCCCTGGTGTGATACCAGTAACCCCAAGAACTGGCCTTGACTCGCCCCCCAAAGCCAGCAGGAGGGCACACCTTGAAAACCTCTTGGAAGAAAAAGGAAGCCAAACATCTGGGTAAAATTCCTGGCATGTTTCAAAGCCAGGGAGATCCCCTGGGTTGGCTCTGCTGTTGTTCCACGGGCATGGCACATGCCAGCAGCTCTTGGCATGGGCTGGGCTGGGGTAGGACTGGGAGAGCCCTGGGAAATGTGCCTGGCTGGATGCTGACTAAGGAAAAAGCAGGATCCTGCTGTTTACTGTTTCCCTCTTTGCTTTCTGGTGGCCAGGTCGGGAGGTTTGAGCTGTTTCCTAGAGAAGGGCAGCCAGGCAGGACAGAGCTGATGGGCTGCAGCCCTTCTCCAGAGACCTGGAGAGGTGGTGACAGACCCTTCCATGACCCACTACGCCTTTGTTGATGGCTGTGGTTCATCTCATCTCTGGGGAAGCAGTTACATGCAGGGCAAACCCAGGGACATGGTGATCTCTCCCCTCTGTGGCTCCAGGCTCTTGCCTAGGACCCTGCATGTGGTGTTGAGGTGCTCCAGGACATGGAGTTCCAGAACAGTGATGGGACTTTCCTGGGATATTTGTAACCAAGACCTGGCACCACCCCATCTCCCCCATCCCCTCAGTCCCAGTCAGGGCCACCACAAGGGTTATTGGCTGCTGCTCATCATGTCCTCTGGGTGATGAGGAAGGGCAGAGATGGTTTGTGGGCTGTAGTTGCTCCTGAAGACTCACTGGGGTTCTGTCCACTGGCCCAGGGGTCACTGCTGTGGCCAAGAGAGACCTGGTCCTCACCCCACATCTTTCTCCCACTGACATCCCTCCTCATCCACATCCCTCCTCCACCCCACAGGAGCTCAGTGCCGTGGTGAAGGACCGAAGACCGACGGTGTGACGTGAGTGCTTCATCCCCCGTCCCTGGGGCAATGTCTGGGGTGGGGTGGGAGGACACTGTCAGTGTCCCTGCCCTGGTGGGTCACATTCTGGTGACAGAGCTGGAGAGAGACTGAATCCCTTCTCCAGGGGGATTGACTCCCAGTGTACCAGCTCCTGCATGGGCAGGACCACAAGTCCAGCCACAGGCAGTGATGCCAGTGGGCAGACACGGGTCCGGGACAGCCCGTTTGCGGGTGGATGGGGGGGTGCCGTGGTGGTGGGGACAAGCCCTATGCTGCCCCTCTCCCCACAGCTCCTCTCCGCTCCCGGCTGGAGCGTGGACAGGAGGCGCACAGCCCCCGGCCCCCACGCTGGGCAGGGGGCTCTGCCGTGGGGCAGCCGTGGGGCAGCTGGCCCCGGCCCCGGGTGGGCAGCTACGCGCTTGGCATGGCCAGAGCGACGCGCCGGCGTTACCGACAACCGCGCTGGGCGCCAGACCTCATCCCATTGGCAATAGGTACCTGAGTCCCACCCACCGCACCCGCCCCGGAGAACCCCCCTGGGGGGCTGTGGGGCAAGGCAGGGGCAGGACAGCACCCAGCCCCCACTGCGCACCGAGCCCCTGCAGCCCCCCAGCTCCAGGGTAAGGATCGGAGGGGGGGCTGCAGAGAGGGCCGGGGATGGAGGCAGCAGCTGGAGCCCCCCCGGGCGGGGGGCAGCACCCCCCCACCCACCCGGCACGTTCACTGCAGAGCACAGCCCCCCCCGGGCACCCCTGCCACGCAGAGCGGGCACAGGCACAAATCCTTCACCGGCGAGAGACCCTGCCGGTCCCCGGGAGATGCTGGCGGAGACAGGAGCTTCCAGCCCCATCCCGGCACAGGAGGGGCCGGAGCCTGGCCCGGGGGCAGGACCACCCCCTGGCCAGGCCAGCGGGCAGCCCCGGTGCCCGTGCGAGCTTTGGTGTGTAACCGCACTGTACATAGATGAGCTACAACCATTAAAGCTGCTGAACCCCTGGCCAGAGGCAACTGGATTTATTTGGAACAGTTCCCCCCACCCACTCCTGCCTGTGGGGGGCTGGCAGGGTCCAGGGATGAGCCCCCCCGCCCAGGAACGAGGGCTGTACTGGCGGTGCACAGGTGATGCCAGGCAGAAAGGGCAGAGGCAAGAGGTGGGTGAGATGGGGCCTGGCTGTGGCACAGAGCACCCCAAAAAAGGGGTAGCCAGGGTTCCCGGTGCTGTTCTGGGATGCAGGAACACTCTGCAAGCGACACTGGGCAGGATGTAGCCCCTGGAGAGACCAGCTCGGGGCGTGGGGCAGTGCCAGGGAGAGCAGCCTGTGGTGGTTTGCTCAGGCAAAGCTTTTTGGGGGGCAGAGAGGGACAGGGGGGACCCTCAGGGTCAGCTGAAGTGCAGCTCAGGGTCGGGCTCGGGGGCTCTGCTGGGTGGTGGGGGAGGCGCACGGAGCTGCGGAGAGAGGAGAGGAGAAGCAGTGCCAACGTGCTGCGGCCACTCATCCCCCTTGAGACCCCCCAGAGCACCCGGGTGGCACTGTCCCCCCGTCATGGGAGGGCTGGGGGCAGGTTTGGGAGGCCCAGCATCACTGTGACAGGGCTTACCGGCCGGAGTCGGGTGGCTGCCAGGTCTGGAGAGCTCTGCCCACTGCCCGTGCCATCCTGCCGGCATCCTGGAAGGGCCCAGCAGCTCAGCCTGGCTTTTTGGGCCCCCCCAGCCCACCCTCAACCCTCCCTCCAGCACTCACCTCCCAGCGATGTCTCAGAAGCAGGGCTGGGGGCCAGGCTGGCCCCAGGTGTGAGGCCAGGAGGGGAGAAGGGTGGAGGAGATGGTGATGGCAGCTCCTGGGAAGACACAACCAAGAGGGATGCGAACAACCGGAAGGGGGTCTTTTCCCCCAGCAGTCACAGAAGAGGGGAGATTCCCCATGCCGAGGGGACACTATGACCCTCCTGCCACTGACCTGCCCAGCCACCTCCCGGGCCCCAGTGAGTTCCTCCACCACCAAGGAGGGGAAGACGCCGATGCGGCCGTCGAAGTCCCCGGTCCAGAAGCCGTCGTCCACCTCGCCAGCAGCGCGGGGCAGCACACGGATGATGGCCCCCTCGGGGAAGCTCAGCTCCTCGGGGCTCTGCCCCTCATAGTCGTACAGGGCTCGCACCAACCAGGCTGTTGGGGGGATGGGGAGGGGGCTCAGCACCTTCTAGGGTCCCATCCCACTCCCCGGGGTGGGGGTGATGCCCCAGCACCTACCTCCAGGCTCCAGCACCAGTTCTGCAGCCATGATGCTGGAGAGCTGGCGGTGCAACGCAGAGGGTCCTGGAGGGCCAAGCCCAGCCCCCGACTCACACCCCAGGGACAGCAGGTACTTTTCAGGGACGTAGCCGATCTGGCCTGCCTTGTTCCGAGCCTGAGGGAGCAGAAACCATGTGAACATCCCAGCCCATGGAGAGGGAACAGCCTCGGAACCTCCAAAAGCTGTCCCCCAGCTGAGGGGGCTCAGCCCTCTCCCACCTTCACCCACTCCTCTGCGTCCCCATCCTCGATGACCTCCAGCTCCTCGCCCTGGGTGATGGACAGCTCATCTGCCTGGCAGCCCTGCAGGGCACAGAGACAAAGTTGCAGGGATGCTGAGGTGCAATCCCTGGGCAGGCAGGGTGAGGGACAGGCAGCTGAGGCCGTACCTGGTACCCAAAGATCACCCGGCAGGTGTATGGGTAGGTGCGAGAAGCAGGACCAGGCTCATCATCCCCATCCGGCTCGTCACTGTCCTCGTAGTCATCGAACTCAGCTGGGTCCAGCCCTGTGGGTGTCTCCTCACCTGTCCCCACCATGGCCCCTGCCAGCCAGGCATCTACATCCAGCCCTGCTGCCCGCAGCAGTGCCAGCCGTGCCTCAGCCTTCACTCGGCTGACCTGGAGATACCCACAGTGTCAGGGTCAAAGGGGACACCCACGGGGTGGTAACCCAACCCCATCGCCAGCCTGATGCCCATGGTGGCAGAGCATCCCCAGGCACACTTCCCAGTGCAGCATCCCAGCCACCATACCTCCCCATCCCTGTGTCCCCAACCCTGGGGGTGACAGACCCACCTCTGCCTTCCGGATGTTTTCCCTCGCTTCTTCCATCTGCCGCTCCACGGCAGCCGCCTCCCCCTCCGGGACCTGCTGCCGCCTGCCCTCCAGCCGCTGCAGCACCTGGCAGGGCACCCGCAGGTCAGAGGGTGCTGGGAGCTGGTGAGGGGCTGGAAAAGCCCCTCCTTGAGCCTCCCATCCTATTCCACGGGGCAGGAGAACACCCACCTCCTCGCTGTGTGCCTTGTTTTTGTGGTCCCGGGCCACACGTGTGGCCCAGCGTCGAGCCTCCTTCTCCAGGCTGGCCCCGTCATCCCCCGGTGGCAGCAGGCACACCTGGGCAAGGACATGGGGGTGAGAAGGGCTTGGCTGAGCAGACCCACATTGCTGTAATGTGTGTGTCCCCCCCACCTACCTCCTCCACCCCGGTGAGCTGGAAGCGCTGGTCAGGGGCCAGGGAGAACGTGGGGTGGTCCTGCAGGAAGAGGAGGAGATCCTGCTCCCGGCACACCTGCAGCAGGGGAGCAGTGTGGGGTCGGGGGGCTCACCTGTCCCTTCCGGTCCCTCCCAGCTCCCAGGACAGTGCTTTTACCCGTGCAGATGCCTCTGCAACGCCCTGGAACCAGTCCCGTGTGGCCCGGCAGGTCTCCACCTCCGTCCGGCTGGCGGCCGACAAGTGCTCCCGGAGCCGCTCGTAGAGGTCCCCGTCCAGTGCCTGGGGGAAAGCCAGTGGGAACCTACCCTGCACTGCCTCGAGTATCCCTGACCCGCCTGGGGCTGCCAACCCTGTCCCAGCAGGACCCTTCCTGCTGCCACCCTCACAACAGCCCCTGGGGAGATGCTCCTTGCTGGACCCCGGGGAGGTGGCACAGGGTGGTCTGGGCAGCTCTTACCTGCATGGCCGCAGGCAGCTCCACGCGCTGGTAATGCTCCAGGTGGGCACTGGCAGAGACCAGGGCAAAGCTGTACTCGTTCTGCACCCCTGCCAGCTGCCTCGAGTGCTCAGCCAGCCGTGCTGAGAACTGTGGGGATGGGAAGAGCAGCATTTTGTGATGGCGTGGGGGTCCCGCCCCATGTCCCCCTGCATCCACCTGCCTGGGCACCCTGCCAGCCCCCCACGCTGCTGACCTTGGCACTGAGCTTTTGCAGACTGGCCTTGGTGTGGAATATCCGCCGGTCACTCTTCCGGAGGCTGGGGAGGATGGGAGAGGGGTATGAGACCACCGTACAGCCACAGCAGCCCCTGTGTTGTCCACCCACCACTCACCGAGCCTCCACATCGGCCGCCTTGTCCTTGGCCACCTCACTGCTCCTCTGGAGGTGGGTGAACTGCTTCTTCGCCTTGTCCAGCTCCTTCACTGACTCCAGCAGCTCCGCCTGCGCCTTCTGCAGTCGCTCCATGCCCTGCAGGGAATGTCAGCCGGGGAGGGGACAGTTCTCCCCACCACCCCGGCACAGGGGACACGTCCTCGTCCTGGTACCTTCTTGAGCATCCTCTCCTTGGAGAGGCGGGCAGTGCGGGCGGCCTCAGCGGCCAGGGCGCGGTAGCTCTCTGATGCGGTGACACGGACCTGTCCTGCATGTGCTGTCCCCTCGATGACACCCTTCCAGACAGCAGCCACACTCCTGCAGGCATGGAGTTAACACAGGGCAGGGTACTCCCTGCCCCACTGCCAGCTTTTGGGGTTGCCCAGCAGGACAGACAGCACCCCCAGCCCTGGTGGACTCCTCCAAGTCAGGCACCACACCCTTGGGGACATCCCACCCAGGGCTGCATGCCTGGTATGGCATCTGCTTGGCATTAGGCATCTTCCAGCTGGAAGGGCCATGGGTGGGCATAGCCAGCCCCAGCCCCTCGTCCCCGTCCCTGTCCCTGTCCCCACCTTGAGTCGCCGGCCTCGCCACGGCCCCGCTGCCAGTCCCTCTTCACAAACTGGCTTGCCAGTCTCTGCAGTGCCTGTGGACAGACCCAGCATCACCAGCACTCCCCAACCCCGCTGAGCACCTCAGCACCCCACTGCCCTGCTCTGGGCCTGAAACTGGGGTTCCCCACACTGGCTGCCCACCTCATGAGCCCAGGGACACACATGTTCCCCCAGAACAGGGACACCTCCCACAGTGGATTGGTGCTAGCAGGCATCCCATCATGCTCCCCCCATGAGAAAACCCTTTTGGGGAGCAACCACCACCAGGAAAAGACCACCCTGCTGTGCCTTTTGGGATAAAGGTTCTGCAAGGGGATACCAGGGAGGGACACTGGTTACAGACACAGAGCAGAGGAGGCCCCAGCAAAGCCAAGCACTGAGAGAGCCCAACCCTGGCGAGACAGTCCCCTCCAACTTCAGAGAGGTGAGGGAGTGGGGTAGAACCATGCCTGACTGTAGGAAGGGGGGGACACAATTGCTCTGCCGTATGTCCCCAAGGGATGCTGTGGGGACAACTCACAGCAAAACGAAGCTCTGACATTTCAGAGCAGTGCCCTGCAATGACCCAGCAGACAGCAGAGCCCAGCAGTTTCCTTCCCCTGCAAGGTTTTCCCTCCAGGCTCCCAAAACAGCCGTGGCTGGGGCCATGCTGTGCTCAGCAAAGTCCCCAGCAGGTGGAGAATGACCTGAACGTGGTCAGGGTACCCCCAGCAAGGGAGATGCTGAGTCCATCTGCCACCGGGGCCAGCACGGGGCTGCCAAGCTCTGATAATTTCTGAGGCTGCCCACTGCCTGCATGGGGCCATGCCCAGCTCTGGACACCCCACACAGGTGGGATGGGGCCCAGGGCTCCCCAGGACATTGGTCCTGGATCTGGCAGCCCCTCCTTACCTGCCCATACTCCCTGTCAATGGCAGCCCTCTGCTTGCTGTAGGACCTGTGGGGAGAAGGGACACGGGGTAGGCAAGGACACACAGGGGCAGGAACAGGCCATTCCTGCCATTCCCCCTGCCACCACTTCCCTGACATCACCCTCTTCCACCAACCCACACCGAGATGTCCCCATCAGGCCACCCCAGCAGGTGATGGAGCCCATGACCTCGAGGTGACGGGCTCAAGGTGAGCCGTGCCCGGTCCCTGGCCCAGCTGTGGGATGAGCTGCCTGGTCTCATCTCAGGGACACACACACCGATGGGATGAGCTGCCCGCTCTCAGCTCCACGGGGACTGTCACACACACACGTGGGGCCGTACCTGATGTCCTCCAGCAGCTCGGCATCCCTCTGCTGCTTGCTCTGCAGGCTCGAGAGCTGCTCCAGGATGTGGACCCGCAGCTCCTGGGTGAGCTTCACCTGCGGGATGGCTGCACTCAGCCCCGGCCCCACCGCAGCCCCGGCCGGGATGGGGGGCCGGGATGGGGTGCGGGAATGGGGTAAAGAGATGGGGTGAAGGGATGGGGTTCGGGGATGGGGTGAAAGGATGGGGTTCGGGGATGGGGTGAAGGGATGGGGTTCGAAAATGGGGTGAAGGGATGGGGTTTGGGGACGGGGTGCAGGATGGGATAAGGGAATGAGGTGAAGGGATGGGGTTCGAAGATGGGGTGAAAGGGATGGGGTTCGGGGATGGGGTGCAGGATGGGATAAGGGAATGGGGTGAAGGGATGTGCTGCCCCCCTGGCCAGAGTACCGTCCCCCACCGCTTCCCCCCCGGGGGCCCCCCAGCCGCGGCCCCGCTTCCTCAGTCCCGGTGAGGGTCCGCCGGGGGGCGAGTCCCGATGGGGCTGCAGGACAGGGCAGCGAGGGAGGACCCGGTCCCGATCGCCCGCCCCGTGCCCCGGCCCGACCCTGCGCTCACCTTGCGCGGCGGCGGCTGCATCGCTGCGTTCCCCCGGTGCCGTCCTGACCCCGGTCCCGGTCCCGGTCCCGGTCCCGGTCCCGATCCCGATCCCGACCCCGATCCCGATCCCAATCCCGGTCCCGGTCCCGATCCCAATCCCGGTCCCGGTCCCGGTGGCCGCCCCGACCCGCGTGTGTCGAGCCCGGAACTGCCGGGGCGGCCCCGCCCCCGACAGACCACGCCCCCATGATCAGACCACGCCCCCATGATCAGGCCACGCCCCCACAGACGGCCACGCCCCCGCTCCGTTATACTGTCAGGCGCTGGGGAAGCCCCGCCCACCACGCCGGGAAAGCCCCGCCCCCCGCGGCTGCAGCGCCCCCTGGCGGCCAGTGCTGCACGATGGGGGGGCTGCGGAGGGACAGGGACACGGGGCGGGGGGACACGGGACAGAGGGACAAGGGACAGAGGGACACGGACATGGGGCAGAGGGACAGGGGACAGGGGGACACGGGACAGAGGGACAGGGGACAGAGGGACAGGGGACAGGGGGACAGGGGGACATGGACAAGGACACGGGATAGG
>JAWWTY010000027.1:2285681-2324876 GCA_035222235.1 Margarornis squamiger | reverse complement strand
AAGGACACGGGACAGGGGACAGAGGGACGGGGACAGAGGGACAGGGAGCAGGGGGACACGGACACGGGGCAGAGGGACACGGGACAGAGGGACAGGGGACAGAGGGACAGGGGACAGGGGACAGAGGGACAGGGGGACAGGGGGACACGGGACAGGGGGACACGGACACAGACACGGGACAGAGGACAGAGGGACAGGGGACAGAGGGACAGGGGGAAACGAACATGGAGCAGAGGGACACGGGACGGGACAGGGGACAGAGGGACTCGGACACGGGACAGGGGGGACACGGGACAGGGGGACAGGGGACAGGGGGACACGGACACGGGACAGGGGGACAGAGGACAGGGGACAGGGGACAGAGGAACACGGGGACACGGACACGGGACAGGGGGACACGGACACGGGGCAGAGGGACAGGGGGACACGGACACGGGGCAGAGGGACAGGGGCAGAGGGACACGGGACAGAGGGACAGGGGGACATGCGACAGAGGGACACGGACACGGGGCAGAGGGACAGGGGGAAACGGACATGGGGCAGAGGGACATCGGACAGGGGATAGAGGGACATGGACACGGGGCAGAAGGACACGGGACAGAGGGACAGGGGGACATGGGACAGAGGGACACGGACACAGGACGGGGACACGGGACAGGGGGACATGGACACGGGACAGGGGGACACGGGACAGGGGGTGGGGCGACATGGACACGGGACAGGGGGACACTAGGACATGGGGACGCGGACACAGGACACGGGGACACCGGGATACGGGCACAGGGGGAGACAGAGACATGGGGACACAGGGAGGCAGAAGGGCAGGGACACAGGACATGGGGAGAGAGGGACATGGGGATATGGGTAATCAGGAGGACAGGGACATGGGACATGGGGACACAGGGACATGGGGACACAGGGACATGGCACACAGGAATATGGGAGATGGGGATAGGGGTACATGGGGAGGGAGGAGGTCAGGGCCACAGAACATGGGGACATGAGGATATGAGGACACAAGAACATGGAGACAGCAGAACACAGGGAGACAGGAATATGGGAACACAGAGAGTCGAGGACAGGGGCATAGGGGTTGGAGACAGGAGCGCATGGAAGACAGGGCCATGGGGATATGTGAGGCAGGGCCATGGAGACATGGGAAGGCAGGAGGACAGGGACATGGAAACACAGGGAGATAGGGAGACAGGGGCATGGGGACATGGGAAAATGTGGACATGGAGACAAGGACATAGGGACATGGGAGGGCAGGAGGACAGGGACATGGGGACACAGGGATACGGGGACATGAGGGGTGCTGGGGCACAGGGCACTGGAAATGCTGGAGACCAAGTCTTTTGGAACGAGGACAGAGAGGGTCCCAGGACATGGTTACATATGGGGTGCTGGGACACTGGTCCAGCACGCAGAGATATATGGGGCAGTGGGGCCTCAGCCCCCCGGGCACAGGGACACATGGAGTCCCACATCACATGGAGGACGCAGAGCCCCTGGCACAGCAGGATGGGGACATGGGCACAGTGCTGAGCCGTGGCATTTGGTGGGAGATACCTGGAATCCTGAGGGATCTCCAGCCAGCCCTTGTCCTGTCTGTCCTCCTCTCTCCTCTCCCTCTGTCCCTCTGTCCCCCTCCTTTCCCTCTCCCATCCCCTTCAGCTCTCGTTTCTCTGTCCTGGTTTTTCTCTGTGGTTCCTGCAGAGCTTGTGGCTCACTCTACCATCCCATTTGTCCCCTTCTTGCTCTTTCCATGACATTTTTGAGGTCAGCTGCACATTCTGGTTCCCCTAGTGTGTGACAGTGCACAAGGCTGGGCTGGGCTGGAGAAGTGTCACTGGGTCTGTTATCCTCCTCCTTGTCCCCTCTGTTGCAGGAGAGAGCTGGGAAAATGGATGAGGGCCATCCAACACCCACTTTGGTGGCAGGAAGGGGACCGCAGAGTGAGACAATACAGGGCAGCCCCATCCACAGGGTGCCATCAGCTTGTCATCCTGACCACAGTGATGGATCCCTGGGGATGTCTGGTCCTGGGCAGGCAGGGTGCCATGTGTCCTAGGGTGCTTTCAGTGGGGCAGGGACACACATCACTGACTGCCTCCTTTCTGTCCCACATGTGGGGCACAAACAGCTCCATCTTCCCACTGCGGTTTTCTGCTGTCTGTCTATGCCTGTCTCACATCTGCTTCCTCCTCCCCACAGCGTGCTTGTGTGCCTGTGGCTGGAAATCCCCCCAGCCTCGACTATGTGCCCTGGATGCTCAGCAGTGGTGACAACTGGCGGTCACCTTGTGCTCCTGTGTGGCTGTGCACACCACAGAGGCGTGGGCAGGACACTGGTGGTGACGTGAAGAAAGAGGAACGGGGCCAGCAGGGAGGGGGGCTGATGCTGGTCCCACCACGGTGACGCACAGTGGGGCCAGCTCTGTCTGTGGCATTTGTGCAGACCCAGCTGGTGCAGTGGTCACTCTGCAGAGATGTCCCGGCCGGTGCCATCGCCCGGCTCTGCTGCCTCCTGTGTCACCCTCCTGCTCTGCTGTGCCTGGCTCAGCTCTGCGACCCAACCTTCTCCAAGTAAGTGTCTTGGCTGTGGGGATGATGGGGCACAGGGAAGGGAGGCCTCGCAAGGACACCCCAATATCACGCCCCGTCATACTTGAAGGGGATGTCTGGGTGATATGGGGTACTGCTATGCTGCCTTCCTTCAGTGTCCACATTGAAAATCTGAGTGAAGACCTGAAACCCAGACAGCATTTCCCCTTTTGGCAGCAAAATTCAGATCACTGCTCTTGGATCACCCTGGATGTGGAGAGATGGCATAGGTTATGGGAAACCTGTTGGATGTAACTGAAGTCCCCCAGGGTGGAGTGTTATGAGGACCCACCTGGATGGAACTTCTGGAGCTGGGGGTGATGTGCAGGGGAGCAGAGACGGGCTGGGTTTTTCAAGCAAGCCAGAAAAGGGATTTGATCCAGAGTTGTTTGTCTGGTGTCCTGGGACCTTCCTGTTCTTTAATTTTGCTCTTCGCACACAGTGAAAAGCCCCCAACCACAGGAAGATGGGGAGACACGCCTGGCTGTGGAGGGGAGCTAAGCTGGGGAGGAGGAGGCAGGAGGCAGAAGCTCCAGTGGGAGAACATCTCCCGTCCTGGCATGGGTATATCCCAATCCTGTGCTGGTGTGGGTTTCCCATCTGCCTTTTTTGCTCTGGTTGTGCTGGGCTCGGTAGGACAAAGGGGTGTCAGCAGAGCCATGTGCAGCAGTGCGTGGGAGCAGAGCCCATCTGGGCTGCGGGCAGGGCGCCCAGCTGGGCTGGCACTGCTGCTGTGGTGGATGCCACAGGATGTAGCACAGCTCTGCATGGCGAGAAAGATGTTGGGGGCTCCCGTGTCAGAGCTGCCCCTGCCATGGGGCAGGGAGACACAGCTGCTGTGTTTGCTGGTGGCCCTGCAGGGAGGGGTGACAGCCCCTGCGTGGGAAGGGGCAATGGGAGGGGGCTCTTGGCAGAGCCTGATGCCTCGTGTCCTCTGCAGTGCCTGTCAAAGGGCGATCCTTCATCCGCCTCACACCACAAGAGACAAACCTGTGCCCCGGCGCCTCCGAGGAAGCTTTTCTCAACAGCACCCTCAGCACCCGCCTCCTCCCTGCCCTCTACTCTGTGGTCCTGCTCGTGGGGCTGCCAGCCAATACTCTGGCCTGCTGGGTCCTGGCCACCAACTTCAGGAGGTGTTCCAGCACCCTCTTCCTGCTCAACCTGGCTGCTGCCGACCTGCTCTTTGTCCTGCTGCTGCCCTTCAAGATCTCCTACCACCTCTTGGGCAATCACTGGCTCTTTGGGGACTACCTGTGCCGCACCATGGTGGCCTTTTTCTACGGGAACATGTACAGCTCCATCCTCTTCCTCACCTGCATCGGCCTGGAGCGCTACATCTCTGTGGCACACCCGTTCCTGTGGAAGGGCTCCAGCTGGACCAGGGGCAAGGTGGGCATCTGTGTGGGCATCTGGCTGCTGGTGGGGCTGGGCATGAGCCCTCTGTTTTTGCACTCCCAGACACAAGATATCTCGAGCCTGAACATCACAACATGCCACGATGTCCTAGAAAAGGAAACGCACAAGTTCTTCAGCTACTATTTCCTCTCCCTGGTGGGGCTGGGCTTTGGTTTGCCCTTTGTGCTCATGACCGTCTCCTACAGCTGCACCCTGGTGCGGCTGCGGGCCAAGGGAAAATGCTATGGGCAGGTGGTGCATGTCCTGGCCCTGGTCCTCCTGGTCTTCATCCTCTGCTTCACCCCCAGCAATGTGCTGCTCTTCATCCATTACATGCTGCAGCCCACAGGGTGCCACAACATCACCTACTTCTGGTATGCCCTGGCCCTGGTGCTCAGCGCCTTCAACAACTGCTTTGATCCCTTCATCTACCTGTACATCTCCCAAGATTTTCAGGGCTGGGTCCGGGATGCTGGAGGCCGCTGCCTGCAGGGACTTGAGTCCTCACTGGGGAAGTCCACAGAGAAGACAGCCTTGCCCCTGAGGTCCAGCGAGCAGAGCCAGCCATAGGCAGGACCGGGGGGTGCCAGACTGTGTCCCCCTGCCTGGGGAGGGGGAATCCTGCAGTGTGGTGCCCAACACAAAGGCCTGAGCTGTCCCAGACTTGGAAAGAAAATTCCATCTGGATCTGACGTTCACTAAGACTTTTCTCCAGTTTTGCAGTTCCTCCAGTGATGCTGGGGTCCCCCAGCTGGGTGCCTGGCCCTGCCTGGCACCCCAATCTCCCTGCCTGCCACACCTTGGCATTCCTCACCACTCCTCCTGCAGTGACCAAGCCCTCCAGAGTACAAATAAACCTTTATTTCTCCCAGCTGGTGGCAGGAACAGGCAGAAATCCCCCCACTGAGCAGGGGGTGTCCTCCATCGCCGGACTACATGCTGGGCACACGCGGCCAGCCCTGCTCCTGTTGCCCCCTGCCCTGCCAAAATATACCACAATAGATATAAGAAGGGAAGAGGGGGTGACTTGGGTGTCCTGACCTTGCCCCACGGGCCCAGCGCTGGAGAGGGGACATGCTGTGTCCCCCTGTGCTGGCAGGCACCCTGTGCCCTCCTGCCTGATATGGTGCCATGCTGCCAAAACATGCAGGCACCACACTTCCACTTTTATTTTCCCTTTTACTTCCTTCCCTCGGTCCTGGGCTCCATGACAATGTGCCACCCACGGGTGAGAGAGCACATATGGCAGCATCCCCAGTCCTCCCAAGAGGGGGTACCACAGCTCAGCATCCTGGTCCCCACTAGTCCCTGGTTTGCCACCAGTCCCTGATCCTTGCCCGGCTCCAGTATAAGGAGGAGGAGAGTGTGGATTCCATGATGTGGGAGGGTGGGGGACCCGTCAGCGCTGCCACCGGGCACGACTCGACCCCCAGGTCAGTGGCTGCCCCTTTGGCATGGTGGGTCATGGGTCACGTCACTGGCTGGCCCGGCCCTGGTGTTTGGCCATCGCTCTTCCTGAGGATGACGTTGCTGAGCTCCTGGATGAGTTTGTCATTGATGGGCGAGGGAGGCTGCAAGCTCCTCTTCCTGGGCAGCTCTAAGGAGCTCTCGGCACTGGGACTGCTCCCCAGTGTGGCTGCCTGCTCCCAGTCCCTGCCCAGTGCCAGGGAAGGCTCCACGTTCCTCTCCAGAGAGGCTGTTTTGGTGGGTCTGAGCCCCTGGGTTGGAGCTTTGCTGCTCTCCAGGTTCAAGCCCCTTTCGAGGGACACGGCTTTGGTGACGGAGGGACCTGTCACCCTCTGGGCTGGGCTGGCAGGCAGTGAGGAGCGCAGTGCTGTGGCTGGGGGCTGCTCAGGGGACGGGGCTGGTTTCTTGGACCTGTCCACAGGGGGCACAGCCGACAGCTCTGCCAGCAGCCCCTGCCCCAGATCCAGCGCAGCCAGCTCGGGGAAGTTCCCCACCTCCTCGTAGACGGGATCTGAGTCCACCTCCTTCTCCTGCTGCTCCTCCAGGGAGTCCTGGTGAATCTTCATGGGCTGGGGAGGGCAGGGGATCAGGGTGAGGGGCACTGTCTGCACTGTTCAGCTGGACCCCTCCAGCCTCCCTCACCTTGCCCTCCCTGTACTCGGGCACTGCCCAGGAAGCTTTGCCCCTCACCACGGGGCCAATGCCCACAGAGGACCCACCCTCCACCAGGTGTCTTGGCTCAGGCATTGCTGCCCTTTCCTCCCCATCACAGATGAAGGGGGAGCATTTTGGTCCTTGCCAAGGCAGAGTCTGTGCCACCAGCCCAGCACCTCTTGGCAGAGGCCGTCTGGGGTGGGGAGGCCATGTGGATGCCCAATAGAGCACGTGAGGTGAGGTCCAGCCAGGTGGCCCCTGTAGCAATAGCCTGAGGAGGAGGAGGATCCAAACCTGTTTCCTTGCATTTCTTACATTGATCCCCTCTGGGTAACGTGTGCCCAATGAAGGAGGCTCTGGGAACTGGGCTGGACTATTGTGGTCTTGCTTGCCCACACTGGGACCATGCAGGAACCCCCATCCCCAGGCACAGGACATGCAGAGCAATGGGCACCCCCTCTGCCACACAGCATGTGCAGGACAGCCTGGGCACATCTCTGAGTGCAGGTGGGATGCTGCAGGTGAGCCCTGTCTGCTGTGGCCAGCAGGAACAGTGCAAAGCCAGCCACGGACACGCTCCATGTGTGCAGGTACTTACAAAGAACATGGACAAAGTCCTTCGTGTGTGCAGGCGGCGCTAGAAACAGAGGAGACAGGCAGAGGTAAGCACAGAGAGCACGGAGTGGGGCCATGGGAGCCTCAGCAGGCAGAGGAGGGGCAGTGGCATGCAGCACCCCATGTAGGGCCTGCAGGCACGGAGAGCTGCCACGGACACGAGCACAGCACACAGCACACAGCACACAGCACACAGCACACACACCACTGAGCACAGGGACACACACCCACGGCACCCATCGGTGCCAGGCAGCACGCACCCACCTCACGGGCTCTGGGGTGGGCACACAGTCTTAGAATGGGTGCAAGGACGTGGGTGGGTGCAGGAGCACCTGTGGGCAGAGGGAGCTGAGGGGGCTTTACCAGGGTCTGGTTGGCGGAGAGCATGGTGGCGTCGGTGCTGTCCCCATGCAGGGGCACCAGCGGCATCGTGCCAAACTTCTGCTTGGCGAGGTCAGAGGAGGAGCGTCGGCGCATGATCACGGGGTGCCGGTCATCGTGCTGTGCACAGGGACAGGGCAGGGAGGGGGGTCATGCCAGCTCTGCCCAGCCCTGCCCAGCCCTGCCTCACTGGGTGGCACAGCCTGCCTGCACCCACCTGAGCCTTGAGGATGCTGGTGGTCCAGTCCCACAGCTCAGCCTGCCCCGAGCACACCAGGTACCTGCAGAGCAGACAGCAGAGAAGCTGCCAGAGAGCAGGAACAGTGGGACCCATGTCCCCTTGTCTGTGTGCCTGGGGCTGTCAGACACAGCTACACCCTGTGGAGTTGCACGTCTGAAATTCTTTGCATGCCCAAATTGCTGCTTCAGGGCAAGGTAAGAGCTCACTGGACACCCAGCATCTCCCAGGGGTGCTGGTGGGGATGGGGAGGTGAGAAGGGTGTAGGATAGGGAGATGGACTGCCCCTGGATCTGGCTCCCACCTTGAACCAGGTAGCATGTGGCCCCACCACTCTGTCTCTGGAGTGCCCCAGCTCTGCCCCGTAGCACTGTAGCCCTGTAGCCCTGCCCTTGTAGCCCTGTAGCACTGCCCTTGGCTGTCCCATTCCCAATAAAACTGGGGACAGATCTTGACATCCCTCCAGCCCCAGGATGGCAGGGACAGATACTCACAGCTGCTGCTTGTCCAGGGTCAGTGTGAAACCCCACCTGGAAAAGAGACAGGCTGTAGGGCAGCACTGCCAAGCTCAGATACAGCCCAGGGTCTGGCAGGGGGCTGAGCTTGCTCCACAGACCCAGGCTTGTCACAGCTTTGGGTCCAGGTGGAGCCTGGCGTGCTCCCAGCAACTGGGTTCATGTGCCAGGCACAGGGATTGAGGGATTCATGCCTCACTGCTATGGCCAGGGAATGTCACACTTACTGGGCTGGTGGCTTCAGCTTCTTCTTAATGCCCATGTAAACCTTGGCTGCATCCAGGGGCCACTCACGTTCTGGCTTGGCACTCTGGGAAAGGAGATCCAGTGGGTCAGCCCAGCTTGGTGTCAGTCTCCCTGATAGGAGGACAGCCACTACCATGCCACCATTGTCCCCAAGCTCCCCCTCCCTGTCTCTCCTCCCACCCTCAGGGTGCAGGTCCATCCTGCAGAATCCCCTGTGTACCCTCTTCTCCTTGAGCAGCAGCAGCCTCCGGTCCCGGATGACGAAGTAGCGCTCCTGAAACTTGTTCCCCAGCAGCTTGGGGGGCTCCTCACGGCATTTCAGGAGCCCACACTTGGGGCTCTCACGCTTGACACCTGCCCAGTGTGAGGAGATGAGGGTCAGGGTGGCTGGGAGGGGCAGGGGGGATCCCACTGTGGGTCTTGGGGATGTGTGTGGCTGCAGGGTGGTGACCAGGCAAGGGGCAGCTCAGGGAGAGCTGCCCCTCTCTGAGGAAACCCAGGAGGGCTGGGACCCTTTGGGATTGCCTTACCTGTGAATAGACAGCTGCCCTCGCCGATGGGGACCTTCCTCACCAGCAGGTATGCGGCGCTGGGCTCCGGGAGCTTACACCACTGCAAAGCTTGCTCCAGCACCTTCTCCTTGGGGTGCAGGGGCCGCTCTGGGAATGCAGGAACACTCTCACTGCTGTGTCCCCTTCCCTGTGCTGGTCCACATCCTCCCTGCCACCATCAGGAAGCCTCCCACCCACACCCCACACCTCCACCTCACCAGCCCGGCCATGCTGGGGGCATCGCCCCATGCCATCCCACCATGCTCACCCAGCTCCCCGTTCTCCAGAGCCTCGAAGGTCAGCCAGATGTCCAGGCTGGCTGCCACATTGCGCATCTCCAGCACCTGGTTGGTGAGTTCCTCTGCCGTCATCGTGGGGGACACCTGGGGCCGGACACACGGGGAGCTGCAGTGGGTGGTGGCAGCATGGGGACAGGGACAGGCTGCACCCGGAGCCCAAGTCCCTCCTTGCTTCCTCTGGCACAGCCCTCCTTTGGGACTCACCTTCAGGGTGATGCAGCAGTCAGGCAGCTTCTGCTCCAAGTAAACCTCGATGATGAGGTCCCCTGCCTGTGAGAGCTGGGGAAGAGTGGGTGGCATTGATGCCATGCTGGCACGGGTGCTGTGCACATCCCATCTTCCCAGGGGGTGCTGATGGTGTCTTAAGAAGCTGGGACTGCTTCTCCCCTGGGCAGGAGTCTCAAGGTGATGGGCAAAGGGGAGACAAGTTGGGGAAGGTTGTTTCCCAAATATCAGGTGTAGGACAGTGGGGACCCAGGGTGGGCAACCAGGAGTGTCCCCACCCTCCAATCAGTCCCACCAGCTGGGAGGTCCCTGATGTGGTAGGGGACAGCAAGCACAACTCTCGTACCTGGGTGTCCTTCCAGGTGGTTATCAGGCTGTTCTCCAGATCCATCTGGGATACCTGGTCCTCGTCAATCTGCCAGAGAAAGGATGCAGAGGGCCAATGTGAAGCAGGATGTGGTTTGAGGACACAAGGCCAGGATGGAAGTATGCAGGGGGAGCCAGAGTGGGACAAGATGGGGGGATGTAAGAGGAGATGGAGGGGGCTGGCAGGCGCCTGCTTACATTGAAGATGCTGACATAGTTGTCGATGAGGTCTTCCATCACCTTGACCTCATGCTCCCCTTTGCCATCAGTCTGGAAGAGGCTGGGTGCGAAGAGCAGGGACAGGTTCTTGGTGCTCATCTGGTTGAGGTCTGCACATTTCTGCACCCTGGGACAAGGAGCACAGAGATGAGGGGCTGGTCCCACTCTGGACAGAGTTTCAGCCCCAGTCACCCTCCTCTGCCTCATACAGTGTCTCCTGAAAAACAGCCCGGATCTCCCCAGTCCCCAGCAATGGGAACTTCAACCCAGCCAGTTCCTGTTTTGAGAACTTCCCACTGCCTTCAAACCAGACAAGAGCCACACCTCAGACTCTGAGTCAGGGATGGGAGTTTAGTTTTCTGTTTTGGTCACTGGTTGAAGTTTACATCCTACAGTGGGGTGTCCCCTAGGCCCAAACCTCCTGTTATTCCCCCTCACTACAGGATGACTTAGGGAACATTCAAGGTGTCCCAGAGTAGCGTGTTCCAGCACAACCAGGGGGTTGGTGTGGCAGGGCACAAGCATGGGGCTCCTCCTGGCTGTCAGGGATGGAAGGCAGCATTCCCTGGGAAGCAGGGAAGCCTCACAATTCTGGCAAGTCTTGGGACCCTGCCTGGACCAGGGGACCCTGCGAGGAGGTGGCCCACTGACCGATAGAGGTGTCCAATGAGTGCAGCCAGGGTCTTGTGGTTGAGGCGAGGCAGGCGATGGATGAGCTCCTTGTACCTCTCCAGGCGCTGGGACTTCGAGGAGATTTCTGAAGGGAGGAACACACATCATGGATCATTGCTGAGACCAGCAGATCTACAGAAATTACCACGGTTGGCACCAGGATCCTGCCCTGAGGGACACTGGCTCCAGGGAACCCTGGCAGGCAGCCCAGTGTAGGAGCAGGTCAGGTGAAGGAGGTACCTGCAGCCTCCTTCCACTGCGGGTGCAGCTCCAGGGTGAAGATGGGATCTTCCAGCTCACGGAAGAACCTCTTCAGCACATCAGTGACATCCTCGATGAAGTTGTCATTGATGCGCAGCTTGACATTGCGGGCGTCCCGCCGAAACTCCTCCATCAGTACCTTGATCCGGGACTTGGCTCCGTTCTTGCGGTAAATCCCCTCGTGCCGCAGCCCTGGGACAGGGACATGGGGTCACAGGGGCTCGGTGCTGCTCAGATGATCCCTAATGGAGCGGTGCCTCCTGCCTGGACCCCCTGGCCACCCCGTTGTGCTGGGGGATGCTCCAGCCGTGCTGCGCTCACCGTACTGGGTGATGAAGGCGATGCAGCTGTCCACGATGATGGGGATATCCCCCCGGCTCAGCTGCTGGTCCCGCAGTGCATTGCCCCGGCCCCCGGCCGAGGCCTGGATGTCTGTGTACCATGCTGCCGAGTCCGCCCGCGACAAGCCCTGCAGGTAAAACGTCCTGAGAACAACAAGGCAGAAAAGAGGGGATGAAGGTTGCCAGAGAGGCAGGTTATCCCCTCCTGCCCAGGACAGGGAGTAAGGCACAGGCAGATGAGTGTCACCCTGCCCAGAAAGAGAGCCCAGGCTGGGGTAACATCTGCAAACCCCTTGATCACAGCCCTGCTGTCCCAGTAGCATCTTGACCACGCATTAAGGATCAGCACTGACTGACGCATAAGTGGCTTTGCCCCAAGCAGCCTGCTGGGGTTCCTTGGCTCATTCCCCATCATTCCCACAGCCAGGACTCACCTCCCCATCTCCACCAGGATCAGCATCTCCTTTTTGTCTGGAGTCTCCGTGGGGGGAACCAGACCTGCATTGGGATGAGAAGTGGAGGGGTCAGAGGCAAGCACAGCCACCCACCACGCGGTGCCTGCCCCGGGCTGTGACAGCACTCACTGAGCTCCTGCAGCCGCCGGAGGTTGATGCTGTCCTCAGCCCCATCCTCCTCGGCGGGGCAGATGAAGAGGTGGGCTTTCTGGAGGATGAAGAAGGCCTGCTGCCATCGCTCGGGGTTGAGCATGCACTTGTAGCGCAGCTGGCCCACGCGCTGGAACTCGTAGCCCAGCAGGCAGTGACAGCTCACGGGTGTGAACCACTGCAGGGTGGAGCAAGAGATGAACAGGGTGAGGACTCCCACCAGGACAGGGGCAAGTCACCAGGGAGGATGGGAGCCCCTGGAAAGGGAGAAGGGTGCTTCCCACAGCGGATCAAGAGCATGGGAGGAATGACAATGGGGAAGTGAGGACAGATCCTGGGGACACACCAGGGTGCTGGGGCTGGCTCACCTTGCCAATGGCACTGGCCCAGGCCTGCAGTGTCTCGGGCCCATCGGTTCCCAGCTGCTGCACTTTTTCCCCAGTGAGGAACAGCTCGAGGGTGAAACGAAACCTGCAGAGGATGAACCAGCCCATCAGGGCAGCCCCTACCCCAACCTTGCACCCAGAGCCAGAGCAGACCATTGCACCCAGCAGGGAGCAATGCCCATCCCTGCCCTCTGTGTGCCCCCAGGCTCTCTGGGCATGTGGTGGGGGCACAGCTCGGGGTACCTTTCGGTGGGGCCAGGGCTGGTGAGTGCCTGGGCTCTGCTGACACCCAGGGAGATGAGGTCCCCACCCTCAATGTGGCCCAGGGGCTCGGTGCACTTCTCTGTCTCGAAGAAGAGCAGGGCTCTCTCCAGGGAGCACCACGTGCGCTGGAAGTCTGTGGAAACATGGGGTCAGTGGCACTGGGGTGGGCACTCTGCTGGCTGCCCTCCTGTGCTCCCCACACTTACCCTCTTTGCTCTTCTTGGCACCTGGGAGCTTTGTGGGGGCCGTGGCCCGGTACAGGTACCCACTGTGTGCCACTGGCTGTGTGATCTCGTTGTAGACACCCTCCGGACCTGGTTCCCGTGCACGGGGGCTCCCTGTGGGGCACGGCATTGAGGGAAAGGCAGGAGCAGGCACCCACCAAATTGTGGGCACCAGAGGGGTAGGGAGACCCCACTCATGTAGGTGTGGGCAAGGGAGTGTGCCAGGCATGGGATTCCCTGAAAAGGGGCTCCAGAGGAGCCACTGCTTTGCCCCATCCTAAAAGAGAGGCTCAGGCAGGACCCCCAGGGAGCCACAGCACTCGATGCCCTGTCTGTCCCCACCCTTTGGTGTGCTGAGGGGGACAGGGGCCATGGCAAGGAGGAAGGCCCCTCATTACAGATGGCTCCTCATTACCTGAAAGGTTCCTGGTTCTTTTACTCTCTGATCCCCACCAAAGGTCAGCCCCTGGGGCCACCTCGCTGGCAGCAGGGTCAGACGCCAGACCAGCCTCTGCAGATGAGAAGAACTGCAGGATGGTCTTGAGCAGGGTTGGTCCTGTCACTGCAGTGCACAGCGCCTGGGATGAGACAGTGCCTTTAGGGATCACGTCCTGGCTCATGAAGACCTTGGCTGCTTGAAGGCAGGACAAGTGGGGCACAACCTCCCACTCAAGCCCCCAGAACTGCCTGGCACAAGGGTCTGAGCACAGGCAGCCAAGCAGGAGGTGCTGACACCTCAAACCAGGAGCTCTGGGAGGGTTCCCAGCACCCCAGCATCCTGCCTGCACCCTGAGGTGGCCTCTACCTGGAGCACATCCTCCTGAGTGGCGCAGTGGGGATGGGGCAGGCGGTATCGTCCCTCCCGGTACTTGCGGGAGATGAAGTCCCGTCTCTGCTCGGCGCTGCTGTCCGGGTGGATGGCCTCGGCCACAGGGAGGCGAGCGGCCCAGAACCGGTTGGCTCGGTCATTTCCCAGCACGATGAAGAGCTGCAGGAGAGCCCCATGGTCATGGCGAGCACCAGGGACAATGGGAGGAGCAGGATTCTGAGTGTTCCTGAGACCATGGGGCAGCTGTCCTGCTAGAGGAGCAGCCTGGCCCCTACGCACACTGTGCCAGCCCCACTGCTCTGCCCTGAGTGCCTCTACCTGTACGATTTCATTGGACCAGACGCTGGTGTCCAGCTTCAGACTTTGCACCTTGGAAATGCTGGAGCCCAGGCTGCGGTGCTGCCCTGTGGGGAGCAGGAGAGTGAGCACCCCTGGATCCTGCCAGGGAACTGGGACCCAACTTGTGCCCATAAGCCCAGCCTTGCCCAAGCAGGCCACCATGTGCCCCACCCAGGGAGATGTCCTCACCTGCACACTGCTTGCAGATGACCACGCACAGGTTGATGGATGCCCAGTCGGGACTCTGAGCCCAGCAGTCTGCACAGTATTTGTTGGCTTTGTTGGACCAGATCTTCTCTGCCACCTCATAGTCATAGAGCATCTCAGCAATGGCCTCCTGCAGTGCCTCCATCCACTCCCGCTTCTCCCGCTCCGACTCTGCCACGAAGCTGTGGGCACCAGCACAGCCAAAACTCAGGGCACGGCAGAAACCAGCACCCAGGCCCAGCACCTGGCTGCTCCTCCCACCTCATCCCACCTGGATGCCAGGGATACCTGAACGTTTTGGAGGGGGTGATGAGCTCGAAGCAGCGGTTCTTGGCTTCACGGATGGTGGAGCCACGCATCTCAATGAAGAACATGGCAATGCCCATTTTGAAGAACTGCAATTCAGAGTGAGACTGGTGTTGGCTCTGCAGTGCCACAGGTGTGGTGGACACACCACTCCAGACATGACCATGGTGCTGGGGCTGGAATCACAGAGCTGCCTGGGCACCTCAGCATCCCATCCCTGCTTTGCTGGGACAAGACCCTGCCACATCTCTCAGTCACCTCACATGAGTTGACACAAAGGACCTTGCAAATACATTATGCCTTCAAATGAAAGTTCTGCCTACAGCCCCTGGAACCTAGCCATGCAGAACCTTCTATTTTCGGGATTTGAGTTAGGGACACTCATAAAACAAGTAACAGCTTGAGCCAAAACCTCAGAGTTGATGCTGACTAGTGGGCAACCTGGAAAAGAGGTGGTGGAAAAAAAACCGGAGTGTTGAGAAAATTCAGCAGGAAGGAAGCGGGGGTTCTGTGGGCAGCAGCAGGGTGTGAGTTGACAGTGCCCTGCTGCTTCCCCTGGGGCAAAGGCCCCTTGCAGCAGGCACATTTGCTGCTGATTCCATGCTTGTTGATCCACCTGTCCTGTGAGGGATTGGGATGCCTTGGTGTGACTAAGAAGTGCCTGGCAGAGATGACAATAATTTGGGAGGGAGGTCCAGTCCTAGTATCCACTACTGCTGCCTTGTGCAGGATCCCCAGCTTCCTGCTCTGCCATTTCCTTTCTTCTGCCCATCCTTTTCCTCTCTGCTCTCCCTTTGGCACCAACCCTGGCTAAGCTCCCTCCAGCCCTCTCATCCCATCTGTCACTGGCACAGCCCTCTGTTCCAGCAAGGAGTCTGCTTTGGCCACAAACCTGCTCGCTCTTGTACAGCCACATCTCGGGCAGGCTCAGGGCTGCAAACACCTTGGACTTCTGGCCCTTCAGCTCCAGGGTGCCCGACTTCTGGCAGTGAGCAGTGTTGGCGGGCCGGGGCCGGGACCCCACCAGGCGCTGGTCCATCACCTTCTTCTGCAGCGTGGAGCACCACTCATTCCTCTGGGCTGGGGACCAGGCATGAGGGAGCAGGGCTGAGCCCTTCCCAACAGCCCTGGCATGGAGCAGAGCACCCGGCAGGCATGGCAAGGGAGGTTTTGGGGATGGGATGACAGCTGCCCTTGGGATGCTCTGGATGGGGGAGGGAGGCAGGGATAGTTCCTTGGGGACCGGTGGTCTGGGTTTTCACTTACCCTCATTCTCAGCACGGAAGACAAAGATCCGATGGCTGGTGACAACCTGGAACTTGTTGTCCTTGTTGGAACGAGCCATCTCAATCATGGACAGCGGGATCACCCCCTTGGGGTAGGGCTCCTGGAACGAGCCCCAGGCAGGGTTAACCCCCTTTGCCCTCCCCATAGGGCCCCTTCATAACCTGGCACATCCTCCACATCCCCTGGGTGCTGCCTCACAGCACAGCCCAGGGGCACCAGGTGGGAGCCTAGGATTCAGGAAAGGATGAATCCATGGCTGGGACTTTATTTTCAGTCTGCCCCAGGGTTCGTGAGTCAGCAGGACCCCCCCACACCCCATTCCTTCTCCCTGTTGGCAAAGGGAACTTTGCTATCCTGGGCTTCCTATGGCTGAGGATGTTTTGGAGCCCACCAGGCACCAGGGCCGTGGCTGCTCCACACTGTAGATGGCAAGGCACTGCTGGCTCCTCACGGAAGGACAAGGGGAGGCAAAGGGGATAAGGCAGCTCCTGTGGTGTTGAGGCACCTTGCAGCCTCCCCACCCTCCCCCATCCCGCCCCTTAGTACCTTCTCGCTGCTGAAATACATCAGGTTCTTCCCATCAAAACGGACGTAGCGCCTCTGGAAGACATAGTTCCTGTTGGGATGGCAGAAAAACTGTTGGGAAGGGGATGATCCCCCTGAGGACCCCACATCTGCTCACAGTTCCCCAACTCCCATAAGGGTGGCTGTGCAGAGACCTTTGCAGCACAGCTGGGGTACCCAAGAGGGTTCTCCTCCCACAGGGAGGTCTGGCTGTCCCATGTAGCACAGTGACCAGTGTGGCCACCTCATCCAAGGGGGCTTCACCCATGGGGGCTGCCCCCATAGGAAGTGTTCCAGGCTAGGTTGGACGGGGTCTAGTGGAAGGTGTCCCTGCCCACGGCAGGAACAAATTTGTTGGAACAAATGAGCTTTAAGAAAGTCATGGCAGCTGGGACACTTCAGCACCCGCAGGAGAGTTTTGAGATCCCTTCCAACCCAACCCATTCTGTGATTCCATGACTGTCCCACATACCCCTGTGGGGAAAGCTTGTCCAGCCAGCCACTGAGCATGGTGGGCCGGGGCTCAGAGAGTGACGTGAAGCTGGCATAAGGGGAGATGGTGAGGTCATCCAGGACCTCGTCTGGGTAGAGATGGGCTGGCAGGCTGAATGGGGCCCCCTCGGCCCGCGGTGCCTCCACAGTGGAATATCCCTCCGTGTCATTCTGGATGATGCGGTCGATGAGCCGGGTCCGCGTCTCCTCGTCCTCGCTCCGTCCCTCGCTGCTGCACTCGCTGCTTGTCCTGTGGGAGATGGGGCTGTGAGGGAGCCAGGCTGCAGCAGCGGGGCTGCTCACCATGCAGGGTCCTGGTCAAAGCCATCCCATTCTGGGACAGCTCATACTGCTCCTGACCCCATCCTCGGGGCACCCAGTGATGTGGGTGTTTGCATCTCCATGAGCAGGGTGGGACAAGGGCTCAGTGCTCATGAGCCCCATGGCCATCAGCAGCTCAGGGCTCAGCCAATCCGACATGATGGCAAGGTCTCCAAAATCCCTGGCATTACCTCCTTCCCCTCTTCACAGGCAGCAAACTGAAGCCAGGCAGCTCCCCAGTCCCAGGTCCTAGTCCCTGCTTTACAACCACCCCATCTCCCTCCTCACCAGGGCTCTCAGCCCCTCTCCCTCTGCCCCCACAACATTCCTGGCACTGTGAAGGTCGTTCTACCACAACAACTTGTACTTGCTCTTTTGTCCAGTCAAAATGCCTTGTAAAGGGATTGGGATGGGCCAGTGGAGCTACTGCACCCTGGGAATCCAAAATCTCTATCTCCTTTTCTTGGGAAGTCATGCTAAAACCTCCAGCCAGGCCTGCTGAGACTCTCCATCCACAACAATAAAAGGAAATTGTAAAAATAAACCAGGGCTAAGCCTGCCCCTTCCCATCAGCCCTCTCAGCCAGCTGTTTTTCTTTCCCTGAAAAGGAAATGTGCTGGAAAATGTCTGACAATCCCAGGAGCTCAGAGGGGAGCTGCCCAGGTGAAATGGTGATGGGCAGGAAGAGAGTCGTGGCAGCCAGAACACCCCAGCACCCCCAGGAGAGCGCCAATGCCACATTCCAGTGTGGAATCCCATGCCAGAATGAAGGAAAGGATCCAAGAAAGGCGATGAGGATGGTCCAAGCCCTGTCCCAGGTTCGCTCTGAGGTGCACCCGAGCAAGTTGGGCAACTCCAGGGGGACAAGGTGAGTGATGGTGGAAGGTTCATGGGGGGAGCACACAGGAGCTGGGTGACATCAGATCAAGCCAGCAGGAGCACGGCTCAGGAGCACGTGGGAAAGGAGCAGCTGACCGGTGGGACTCCTCCTTGTAGGAGTAAACTATGAAGGAGAAACCCATTGAATATAAGAAACTGCCTCCAGCCTAAGTCCATGACTGGAAAGGCTTTTGGAGCAGAAGGCCCCCGAACACCTCCCGTCATCATAAATTCTCCCAACACCTGGTTTTGGGCACTGCCTCATCCTGGGGGCCAAGGCTGTGCATGGACCTGTGCTTTGGCCCTGGACAGGCACCTTATGAGGCCACCGGATATCTGATGTCCCTGATCCACGTGGGACAGGAGCAAGTCTGCCCAGGAGGATGCTGGGCTGGAGCCACCCAGACTGGAGGTCAGCTCTAGAGAAGTGGGGTGGTGTGTGGATGAGGAGGTGATGGAGATGGAAAATGGCCTGTTTGGCTCCAGTGTTTGCAGGAAAGACAAGAAATGGCCATGGGTGGCTGAGAGGCTCAAAGCACAAGGAAAATTACTGTTTAATTAGCATAACAGAGCCTTGGCAGGCTGAGTCATCTGGCTGGAGTCCCAGCCTGGTCTCCAGCTTCTTCAGGAGGGACTGGCCAGGGAGCTGAGCAGCTGGAGGACTCAGTGAGTCATAGGCAGACATCAGCCTTGAGTCCCAGGGCTGAGGGGGAGACAGACCCATGGAAGTGGTCAGGGCAAGAGAAAAAGGGGATAAACCCATGACAGCCCCTTCCTGAGCCATGACTTACAGCCAGTGAAACTAAAGAGCTGGAGGACACAAACCCTCTGTTACAGACGAGCAAAGCCCATGGTCTGGCTGGAGTGGGGTCTCTCAGCATTCCAGGAACACACCAAGATCCAGCTCTGCCCTCAAGGACAGGGTTGGTGGATGAAGCCTCCCAACAACAAGTCTGCAAAGGTCATGTCCCCTGTCAGCTGGTGTCAGGCAGTGAAGACAAGTAACCTCAGGGACAAACAAGTCTCTAGGGCCAGGAGAAGGTGTTTCCAGGTCAGCTGAGCCTGGAGGGTGATCCCTGAGGCACACCAAGTTGGGGCAATCTCATCCTGTCAGTGCTTACGTGGGAGATCTGGTGGAGGATGGAGGTTGGGTGATGGAAGGAAGGGACCTGCTGGTGGAGAGAGGACCAAGGAGCTGACCATGGATCTGGTTACTGCAACTGGATGTCACAGTCAATGAACCTCTGAGTGGGCACCTGGAGGTCGGGAAGGAGATAAGGAATAAGCTGTCAAGGACACAGCATTCCCAGTGTTTCTTTTCCTGAAGGGAAGATGCCTTGAGGTGTGGGGAGAAGCAGTCCAGGGTCTTGATGCAAACCAGGGCAGAGTCCACCATCCTCACCCCTGTGCCTGGTGAGTCTGTCCCAGTCCCCTGAGCTACACAGGGTGACACAGAAAACGCTTTGCCACCATCTCTCTCCCGCTGAGACTGATGTCTGGAGCAGGGCAGGTGATGCCCTTGGCACCAGCATTTCAAGGGGCTGAGCATCACCAGTCTGGATGAATGGGGTCAATGTCAGAGCGGGTAAATCCCACCCTACACTTCAGGCTCTGCTAAACCCTCAGAAACTCAGCTCCCAAATTTCATGGGGATTTTGCATTCCTCTTTGCTGAGGGTATTCTGTTTGCTGGTGAGGTGACTCTGCCCACTCCTAACACTGGCACTGCCCAGAGAGCAAGAGAGCAAGAGAGGTCCAGACAAAGCTCTCTCAGAACAGGGTGAGAGGAGCTACCAGAGGCAGAAGAAAGGGGAAGAAGAGACTCTTTGAACTTCAGGAGTGGGAAATATTTCCCATAAAAAGCGGATTTTTGGGCTGAAGGAGATGCTCCTGTTATTCCCAGCTGCCAATCAGCAGGATGAGAACTGGATGAACTGGAGAAACACAAGTGCTGAAGGTGAGGATCAGGAGGTCCCACAGAAGGACCAGGGCTGGGGCCAGAGCTGGCCAGTAGCCCCTCAGCAGCTGAACAGGAGCCCATAGCTCCAGGGGGTCATGGTCAGACCAGTGGGGCTGCTTGAGGGGGGAAAGCATTGGAACAGCTGGATCGTGGAATCTGTGAGCACAATGCAAAAGGTCTTCAAAGGCTTTTCTCTCTCTTGTTCCTCTCCCCACACCCCAGCCACCTTAGTGCTCAGTCTGGGGAAAACAAACCTATGAGCCACTGTCTCTGACACTACTGACAGTCACATCCTGCATCTTCTCAGCAAGACCAGGCTGCAAAGTCCCTGTTGGGTCCACGGCTGCAAGTGCCTGACCAATGCTCTCGGAATATTCTGGATCCCAACTCCTTGGAAGCCACTGGATGGGGACTGTGACCCACAGAGCAGCACCCAGCTCTGCTCTGAACTGCTGGTTCAGAGGCTCCACAGGAGATTGCAGTCTTTCTCCTGTTCCCAGGTACTTGCAGTTCCCCACCCCACCATGGCCTGTGTCAGTTCTCATCTGTGCCACTGGATCAGGCCCTGCTGCAGTGACACACACCCAGAGTGTGTCACACATGGGCTGGATCAACACTGGGCCAAAAAGGCAGGGCCCTGGGGATGCACTGGCCAGCAAGGCCATGGCCAGAGCTGAAGGACACAGAGCTGCAGCTCACCTCCTTCTCTCTAAGCAACACAGGAAAAGGAACCCTCCCCATCCGAAATGGGAAGAGCAGCTTTCCTTCCTCTTTTTGAGATGCTATCAGGAGTTATGGAAAGTACATTTCAAAAGCATTTTAAAGGTACCCCTCACAATTTCAGTGTCCAACACAGTGTGACTGAGCAGAAAATGCTGATCTGATGATGCTGGAGCCTTTGGATATTGCACATCCCTTCATCTGGAGCTTGGAGCTACCACATTTATGAGTAATTCCTGTCCCCTGTGGTGTTTCCCTGCTCTCAGAGGCCAAGTCCAGGCTTCTCTGGGTGTGCAGGTGTCCATTGCCACTGGCACCACCCCAACTGTGCACCCACATTTGTTGTCAAGCACCGTCTCCCTAAAGGCCACCCACCAGCACAGCTGCTTCTCATTCCCAAACCCAGCGGCTCTCCTGGAGACTGCTGACCTGATCCCAGACACTTCTGATCAGCTCTACAGTGAGGGAAAGCCCCACAATTCCCTCTCAGGCTGTCCTCAGAGGTAACCTCTGTCCCCTGGCACGCAAATCCCTGACCCTGAGCCCAGCCCAGCCCCTGTAGCCTAGAGGAGATGATCCCACCTGCAGGCTTCTCGCTCCAGGTCCAGGTCAGACACTGCCTCGTAGCTCTGATCAGCAGAGATGCCACCACCCTGTGGGGAGAGAACAGTCACATCTCCTCTCCCTTGTGCCCTGTCCCGTCTCAGACCTCCTCAGCTTGCTCAGCCCACAGTGCAGGGGGCTCAGCCTGTGATCCCCAACCCAGCACAGAATCACAGTATCACAGATTATCCTGAGCTGGAAGGCACCCACAGGGATCATCCAGTCCAACCCCTGGCCCTGCACAGGACACCCCAGCAATCCCACCCTGTCCCTGGGAGCACTGTTGTTCCTTGAGCTCTGGCAGCCTTGGTGCTGTGCCCACTGCCCTGGGGAGCCTGGTCAATGCCTACCACCCTCTGGGGAAAGAACCTTCACCAGGCACTGCTGGGCACCACAATCTCACCAGTTACTTTGCAGCAGCTGGTGGGATGCAGAGTGACAACAGGGGACAGCCACCATCCCCACAGTCTCCCCTCACCTTCAGCTCCCGGGATGGAGCTACATGCCCGAAGATGGTCTCGCTGTAGGGGCTGACAGGCTGCTCGTTCACCTCTGTGGGCAGAGACATGGGAGGGAAAGGCACTCAGTGGTGCAGTGAGGAAGAGACCAGCCAGGACTCCCAACCCTTGAGGGGGACCCCCCCTGAGCCCACCACAGTGCACTCCAACATCCAGAGCATGTGACATAACAGAGATGCCAGCCCAAATACTTGTGGGGTTGAGCTCTGCCTTGGATTGGAGCACTCCAGTCCCTGAGTGAGGCAGGAGCACTGGGGAGGACCCAGGGGAAAGGCAGGGTGTGCAGGTGTCCCCCTCTCCCCCCTTCCCTGGGGAGACCAGAAGGTCCCTGATGCTCACCAGTGCCCTGGGGGCTCTCACCTGGCTTGCTGGTGGGTCTCTGTGGGATGGGGGGCAAGGCCCCGCTGGGCCAGCTGGGACTTCTGGAAAACAGGAGAGGGGTTACTGGGCTGGACTGGGCTGGGGTGGGAGCCTGTGGGGTCCTGTCTGGCTGGAGGCTGCTCCTGACCCAGGCTGAACTCGGGTTTGTCCCCTGGGTTGTGCAGCATCCCCTCCCTGCTCCCAGTGCCCTCCTTGCTCTCCCTTCTCCTCCCACCCTGTGACCTGTCAGGCTGTGTTTCCTGGGGCTGCTGGGCATTTCCCATCCCAGCTCTCCCCTCCTCTAACTTATTCCACTTTGCTCCCAGCAGGAACCAGACCCAAAACCCTCACTCAGTCAGCCCCTCACCATGCTGGGGACTCCCACCCCTGCTGCTGGGGAGGCAAAGAAGGGGCAGAGACTTCTCCCCACAACCAGAAGGATCCATCCAGGGGCCCAGGGCCACCCTGTCATCTCAGAAGGATCCCAGCTGCTGTATCCAGAGCTTGGGGAAGACACAAAGAGGGTGGGGAAAAGGCTTTGTCTGACACCTGGAGGCAGGCAGGGTCAGGCTTTGGGGTGGGATGGGGTCCCAAGGGTGGGGAGGCTCTTTGGACTGTTGTTTCTGGCTATTCCACATCCCCCCCTGCACTCTCAGGGGTGAAAGAAAGCATCTGCTTACTCAAGCTTGTCATCCAGCTGGGTCAGCTCCTGTGGGGACAGAGCTGGGGGCTGAGCGAGACCCTCACCCTGGGGACCATCCTCCCCTCCCGAGTCCTCAGGAGGTGCTGACGGGCGCTCTAGTCCTTCGTAGATGATGTTGGACACCATCTCCAGCCGGCCCTGCCCTGAGCCTGCCCTGGGGCACAGCGAGGGATCTCTCCTGGCTGGGGCGGCTGCAGCGAGAAGGGAAGGGTGGGATGGGGGGTGACTCTCTGGCACGTTCCCAGGGCTGGGCTCAGCTGCCAGGACCCTGTGGCTGTGCCGTGGTGGGACACACGGAACGGAGGGGGGGGATTTCTCCGATGGCTCCAGGGTTTGTCCGTGATTCGGAGCTGGGGATGGCCGTGTCTCCTCCCGAGGGCTCTCCCGAGCTCGCAGTCGGGATGTTATCATGCCCATGGCCACGGCTGCCCCCGGATCAGCCGGCAGGGCTGGCCTGGGCTCCGGGCTCTCCAAATCCGTGGAACTCTCCCCCGGCACAAACCCCTCTAGTACCACAAAGGCTGTAGGCACCCTGTCGCTGCCTGGGTCGTGTGCTGGCACTGTGGAGCGTGCTGGTGGCACAGGCACTAATCCCTGCTCTGGCTTTGAGCGAGGGAAAACTGTCCTTGGCTTGGGAACCGGCTTCACAACGGGAGGAACAGGGTCCTTCTCTACAGGCGAGGCCTGGAGGGGTGCAGCAACGCGCTGCTGTGTCCTAAAGGCATCAGTAGTCCCTCCTGACTCTGCTTTCATGGCATCCTTGCCCGCCTGCGGGGCATTCAGGACCTCCGTGGCTCGGAAAGGGGTGTCTCCTGCTGTGCGTCCCGTATGGGATTGACTCAGCATCCGTGTCTGCTGTGCCAAGTTGAGGATCCTTTTGCGGTGCCCGGTGGCGGTGATGCCGATCTGCTGCAGGTGGTGGCCGTCCAGCGAGGCGGCATCCCTGGCCACATGGTACCCGTGCTGCTTGAAGACATCCCGGTACCTCTCCAAGTGGATGGTGGCCAGCCAGTCTGCAATATCCGTGTCAGGACCGCACGGGGAGCTCATGGCCCTGGGGTGCCTCTGCGACAGATGCTCAGCCCATCATCTGTGCAAGGAGGAGAGAAAGGGGGTGAGGAGGCAGCAGGAAGGGAAGGGGGTGGGTTCGGCTGCCTTGAAAGGCACAGATCCTGTGAGCGGGAGCGCAGGATGCTTCCAGAGCTCTCCCCACTTCGCTGCTCTCCCCGGAGCCGCTCACCTCCCAGCTCAAGGAGCCGGCATCCCGTTGTCCCTGAGCCCGAGCCTCTCCACCGCTCCCCGGAGCTGCCCCGGTGTGCCGGCGGGGCCGTGACCTGAGCGCAGGCAGGCACGGAGCGCCCGGGGGAGCGGCTGTCGGGGCAGGCGCCGGGCGCTCGGACACGGCGCGCTCCGCCGGGCGCTGCGCGGGGCGGCAGGAGCCGGCGCCGCAGATAACGGGGCAGGCAGCACGGCCCCTCCCTCCCAGGGGATGAGCTCCTGTGCCGGCCGGCTCGGGGAGGGCTCTGCAGCCGGAAGGGACAGACCATAATCTGCCTCTCTCAGTGCTGGCGAGGGCATGGGAGAGGTCAGCATGACTCACGGGCAGGCAGAGGGGGGACAGCCTCCCACCCCCCCACCCCCCCACCCACCCCCGGCCGGGACGGACCCCACACCGCCAGCACCCGCACATGGACACAGAGGGACATGCCCAGGGGCTCGTGTTCCAGCAGGGACCCCCCATCCCCAGACGATTTGCCAGCACAGCCCCGGGACGGAGCCGCTGAGGGCCTTTTTCCCATGAATCACGCGGCTCCGCACTAAACCATCTGTGCTGACTGTGCTGCCACTGGGTCTTTTTCCAGTTCCTCCATTTCCCTCTATTGTTCGGCGCAGGCTTCCTTCCTGCTGCCTGCACGCTCCCACGCATCCCCTGCCCCCTCCCGCAGGAGCTGCGTCCCAAACCCGCCGAGGGACAGCCGGGCTGAGCCCCCGCGCCCCGGCACAGGCATCTCCCGGCTCCCCAGCCCTGCCTGCCCACGCTGGGGCTGCCCTGGGTGCCAGGGGGAAGTGCGCTGCCAGAGGCAGGGGTGTCCCTGCAAGCACGTGGAGGGGATGCTGTCAGCGAGGAAGAGGGACAGTCATGGCAGGAGCTGGGGGAGCAGGACTTGGGGAGCAGGGCATGGGGACACGGCAGCTGGAAAGATGCCTGTTGATGCAGGACCTACGCCAGGGCAGGGCAGGGGGCTGTGGAGGGTGATGCCCCGCACCGATGTGGGTTGGGTGTTTGTGCCGCAGGGTTAAAAGGCTGTACCCACTTCTGCCCGGCAACTTGGGGATGAAATGGGGCAAATTCCCCGTTTTTCATTACTATATCGCCCTGAGGGATCTGCGGCCAGCTCTGCTCTCTGCCTATCCTTCCTGGGGCTTCAGCTGGTCCCCAAGACCTCCCCATGCCCAGGCAGGGGGCAGCTGGGCTGTGCCATGCACCACGTTGTGGGGTGGCACTTTGGGGCAGTCCAGCCACACCTATGGGCAGTGGCACCTCACAGGCCAGTGGACACCATCCCGGTCCCTACGAACCCATGCGGACCAGCCAGTGCAGTGGTCATGGACTGCCCCAGTCCTTTCTGCACCATCCCCAAGTCTGTCCCATTCATCCCCTGCCACCCTCAGGGTTCTCCCTCACCTCTTGTGGTGTGCAGCCTCCCAGGGCCGGCTCCGGTGGAGCAGCACGGTGGCAGTGCCACTGAAGGCTCCAGGGCTGTCCTGCTCTGGGCTCCAGGGTGATGCCAAGGCAGTTCCCTGCAGGAACTGCTGCGGGTGCAGGCAGGCTTCGCAGCACCCAGCCTGCGCCTCCCACTGCTGGTCCCTCCTCCAGGCCAACCTTCCGGTCCCCATCCCTGTCCCACCCTCCTGTCCAGTCCCTTCCCAGGCATGATGCTGCCCTGTGTCCTGTCCCTCAGCCAGGCTCTGCCCTGCTTTGAGGGCTGTCCTGCACCTTTCTTGCTCACCCCTCATTCTTCCCTTGCCTTCCCATCAAGGGTCGTGCTTCCCACTGCGAGCCCTTGGACACTCATTGCCATGGGGAACCAGGATTCTCTGAGACTCACACTCCAAGGATGTGCTGCCAGGGGATATCTCTGAAGTTCTAGGATGCATTCAGCTCTATCTGCTGTTTCTGCCCCTGGTGAAGGCAAGAGGAGATATTCACTCTATCCACCATGGACACCACAGGACTCGGAAGGGTGCGAGTGCCGCCAGATTGGAGGAAAGAAGGAAAAATGTTCATGTTAATGAGGGGACTTGGGAAGGCTGGCACTGAGGCTAGCTGGGAACACCAAAACCTCCCTTGTGCTGCAGGGATACTGGGGATGCAGCACTCCATCCCACTCCTGGGGCCCCATGGCAAGGGGGATGTGGAGTGAGCCAAGGGGCAGGATGACAGCAGGGTCTGGGGTGGAAGTGGTACATCCAGAGAGATTCTCTCCTGCAAGGAACCTGAGCTTTCACCATGCACTGACCCAGCTGCCTTTAACAGAGTGCTTTTCATAAGAGCCCCAGCAGGGCTGGCGGTTTGTCTGGCTCTGCTGTTACCCAACTTTGCACAAGATGGATGTCTGAGTCTGATATCTCACAACACGCTTCTCCGGTTCTGATGCCACAGCTGATAACCTCTCCTTGCCCCGGAGGGTCCAGATCTGAGGACACTCTTAGTCCAACTCAAGCCTGTCCTTTCCTGCCTCAACAATTCCCTCAAAAGCCACTGCAGGGATTTGGGAGTACTGGGAGCCTCTGATCTGAGAGGGCCACCCTGTATGAGCCTCTCTGTGTACAGGAAAGGCAGGTTCTCCTTATCACAGGCTGCTCCTACAAAGCAGAAGCAGAATTCAGCATGAATTCAGCACGAGTCTGGCATGGTTTTGCCTTCCTCCTCTTTCCCTGTCAGCTTCTCTGGCACAGAGTGACACATCCCCATGGCTGGGGATGGCATGGGTGGCCCCTTGGACCACCTTGTGTGTGGGAAGTGGAGACAGAGTGCACAAGGACCCTCAGGGTGTGCAGGGACCTTCTGGCCCTGCACTGCAGACCGTGCCATCCCTCTGCCTCTCAGAGGAAGCTGTTGGGCACCACTGCTCATGGGACAGTTGCTGAGGTCTGTGGTGTGAGCAGGAGGGACAGACCAGAGGGTGCTGGTGGTGATGGTGACAGATGATGTGTCACTATTTCCATCCTGCTGCTCTGGAGGCATTGGCACCAGTGAAGCACAGTCCTGAGTGGGACGAGATCCTGGCACCCAGCAGCACCTCCATAGACAGAATTCCAGAATGGGTCAGGTCAGAAGGGCCTACAGTGCCTCATCTGGTCCCACCTCCCTGCTCCAGCACATGGCACAGGATTGTGTCCAGGTGGTTCTGGAATATCTTTATTCAACGCTGGCTCACTGCACAGCAAAGAATTTCTTCCTCCTGTCCAGGTGGAACTTGCTGGGCATCAGTTCCTGCCCATCCCTCTTGTGCCATTGCTGGGCCCCCCGAGCAGAGCCTGGTCCGTGCTCTGCCCCCTCCCTGCAGGCACCGACACACATGGGCAGGTCCCCTCTCAGGGTCTCCTCTGGAGGCTGAACAGCCCCAGCTCCCTCAGCCTTTGCTGCTCCCAGAGATGCTCCAGCCCCTTCAGCATCTCCGCAGCCTGCGCTGGCCCCGCTGCAGGAGCTCCCTGGCCCTGCTGTGCTGAGGAGCCAGAGCTGGACACAGCCCTGCAGATGTGCCTGCCAGGGCTGGGCAGAGGGGCAGGATCCCCTCCCTGACCTGCTGCCAATGCTCTTCAGGCTTCTCAGAACCTGCTGCTGGGAGTGATGCCAGGAGGCAGACATGGGCTACTGGGGAGGAAAATGCTGTCCCAGATGGAAGAAACACCCTGGGACATCCCCAGAGTGGCAAGCTGCAGTCCTGGCAGGCCCAGTGTGACCAAGGACAGGGTCCAGCTCCCAGAGCCCACATCCTGATGGCTGCTGACAGGGCATTTTTCTGCAGAAAATTTCCCCCCCCACTCCCTTCTCCCTCCACCATCACCTAAGTGCCAGGATTGGGGCTCAGTTCCCTTGGCAGGGGGGCACTCCCTGCTCAAGCACCTCTGCTGAGCCCCAGCATCTGGTTCCCAGGGGGGAGTTCCCCTTCCCAAAAAGCCGTGAGGACAGCTTGAGCTGAGGCATCCCCCAGCCAGGGACCACTCTGGAGCCACACAGCTGGCACAGAGCCATGCTGGAGGGGAGCAGGGCACAGCAGGGCACTGGCAGCCCTGAGGTGTGTGCTGTGTCTGGGATGTTTCCCAAGGGCTTCCTATCAGCCTCACTTTCTGCAGCACAGGTTTCAAAGCTTCTGCCTGATCTCAGTGCTTGCCATCCTGCTGATGGGATCTATATTTAGATGGCAGCATCTTTGGGCAGAGGCAGAGAGCCCTGTTCTGTCTGTGGTGTTCACAGAACAGCAAGGTCTTGCCTGCTCCCTAGATAGACAGGATCAGAAAACACCCCTGAGGCTGGGGCTTGGGCTTTGGGAAGATGCTGGCAAGGGCTGGAGGAAGCAAACATCAAAGTGAAGGTTGGATCATTCCAGCACAAAGGCCTGTGTGGTCCTTCCATTTTCTGGGCAGTACCCAGGATGACACTATCCCTCAAAGTCCATATGTCCAGCTGCCCATCCATCCACTTCTTTAACAATTCTTCCCTCCATCCCTCCATTCATTTCCCTCCCTCCTTCTGTGCCTCCCCCCTTCCCTCCCTGCCTCTCTCCCTGCCTCCCTCCCTCCCATCTTCCAGCCATCTATCCATTGATCCATCCATTGATCCATCCATTCTGAGCCATCAGCTTTTGCTGCAACCTGGGGCAGCCTTTGCTTTTCCTTCAGCCCTACTCATGCTGGATCATGCTGCAGATGTGTGGGGTAATGGTGGAAGCATCTCTTGGGAGTGGTCAGGGTGAGGGACACTCAAGGCTCATACCCAGAGGGTAAATGTCACATATTACAGCTGGAAATGTGGGGTTGGGACTGAGCCGGAGGGCTTGCCAGGGCATGACAGAGATGTGAGTCCCTGGGAGGGCTTGGTGGAGGAGTGGGGAGGGGAAAGTTTGAGGTTGCTGGGCTTGGAAACCTGCTGGACCTCTCCAGCAAAAGCCCTGCTGAATGTCAGTCCATGAGTAAGAAGGGTTGCAGGGGGGCTCCTTGCTGGTCTGAGTCCCAGCGTGGGTGGCAGGGCCAAGAGCTGCACAAGACCTATCCATGAGCTCAGGAAATGCAAATCAGGAGATCCAGGGATGGTGTCACATCCTCCCCAAGCTGGGGCACGTTTGACACTGTGTGTGGCCAGGATGGGGGGCCCATGCCACGCTCCCCCTGCCCCCCATCCATCAGGGAGCCGGCTGACATCATTGCCTCCGGGCTAATCTCTCGTCCAGCAGCAGCTTCCCGTTTCCTTTCCAATCTCTGCGCGAGGGCGGCTCCTGTCCACTTGGGGCCAGGCAGGAAAAGCCATCCAGCTGGGCTCTCCTGCTGGGCTGCAGCCCCCCATGTCTGGCCCTCACCTCACTGGACCATGGGCCACCCACTCCCCCAGAATCCCAGTGGGGGCACCCGGGGGGCTCCAAGCCCCCCTGCGCCCTGCCTGCCCCTTCCCTCACTCACAATATCAGTGCATGGCCCCTTTCCTGATTGTGCCTCAGGAAACCCAACAGTGCCACATCACTCGGAAAGAAATCAGCACACCGGGGCTCCTGGTGAGGCAGCCCGCTCCCTTTCTCCAGCCCGCCAAGTTTCACCCTGCTCCCTGGCCAGGCTGGTGCTGGAGGCCAGGAGCTCTGCTACAGCCCAGTGATGGATGTGGACCTGTGACCCTGCCAGCCCAGCAGCCCTTTCCTCCCTGTGCCACCACCATCCTGGTCATTTTGGGCCACATCCTGCGCTGAGATGTCACCCACCCCAGCACAGCATTCCCTGGGGCTGGCTGTGGAGCAGGGACAACCCCCGGGCTCTCAATGCTCAGGCAGCAGCTCCTCACACCCACTCAGGGCTGGCTAAAAATAACCCCACGGCAGAGCTGCAGCCTGATCCTGCAGAGAAACATCCGGGGAATGGGACGGGATGAGGCTGCTTCCTGCAGGACTGAGGCTGTGAGGGGTGGTCTTCACCCCAGCACCAGTGGGATGCCAGTGGGCTCTGCCCCATGTGGGTGTTTATTCCCTTTGCTCTGGTGCAGTTCCCTGCCCAGCTCTTTCAAAGTGTTTTGGGGGCAATTTGGGATTGGGATGTGTCTTTTCACAGGCAAAATCCTCCCTGCTGTGGGTGCCCTCTGTCTGCTGCCATGGTGGGAACAGTATGGGGAATGGGGACTCCTCCCCTCACCATGAATCCCGAGCACTGGGAGGAGGGAGCTGCACATCTCCTTGTCCTTGGGTTTTCCGTGTTTTCCTTGTGGAGGCGGCTCCTCATCCCGGCTGTGTCTGTGCAGCCAGCCCAGCTGCAAACCGTGGGAGCTGGCTGTCCTGACAGCCAGGACCTCCTGTCCCCTCCCCAGCACTCTGTGGGTGTGTGACGTCCCCCTGAGGCAGCACAGGGGACATACATGACCTAAGGGGGTGGCTGAAGTGGGACAGTGAACATCCACACCTGGGATGCTGGAGTGGGAGTCCAGATGAATGGGGAGGAGAAGCTCAAGGTGTGGGGAAAGCACGCACAGGGCAGTGGCACTCAGAGCTCGGTGGGGGGACCACAGTAGGACAGGGGGGCCAGGGAGCATGAGGCAGGGCCAAAGGGGCCCCAAAAGCCACAGTGGCAGGCGGCTCTGTGCAGGCTGCAAGGCCTGGGTGCTGCCAGTGTGTTGTCCTGGCACCACTGCGTCGATTGTCCCCCAAATTCTGGCTGTGAGAGTGGCTGTGACATCCCGGCTATGTCTCCTAGTTTTATACCTTGCTGGGACAGGTCTGGAGCTGAGCAACTCAACACCATCATCAGTGATGGCCCCATGTGCACAGACCAGGCTTAAACCCAGCTGAGGCAGGAGCCCAGCAGCCACAGGCAGCCTCAGAGTGTGGGGGCGAGTTGTGGGTGGAAAATCCCTCATTTGTCAGCGTACTCCTGCAGCACTGTCTGTCTAGACCAACTTCCTGTTGGCCAGTGGGAGCTGCCTCGTGCCCACACATGCTCATCCACACCCATGTGAGGGTCTAGAGCTGGCATCCATCTCTTCTGCCCTGCCCTGGCCACTCTGCTCCCTGCTGAGAGTCACCCCAGGGTGCTGGGGCTGCATGGATGGACTAACCCTCCTGTCCGACCCAGACCAAGCACCTGGACAGCCTCTGGGTGGGCTCAGTGCCAACTTCCTCCCGTGCCAGCCCAACATTCTCTTGCACACACACCAACCCCTTTATTGTTGTGCCAGAAACCACAACAGTGGCAAACACCAAGAGAGTGGGGACACAGGCTGCCCGACACCCCACTGCCAGGACAAGCCTGCCCAAACACTACCTGGGGAAGGGGTCCCCAGAGCCAGCTGGGCTAGAGCCAGCCTGCAGAGGTGAGCCTGACACTCAGGAGAGGACCTGGGAGGGCTCCCTGAGGTGAGGGGGTCACACAAAGCATGGTGGGGCTTGGTGGGCTGGAGTAGGTGCAGCCTGACCTTGAGTGTGGCAGATCTTGGGCCAGAGTGGGTCAATCCAAGCCCTGTGCTGCTGCAAAGCCTGAGCAGAACCCCCACAGCCCCCCACTTCTGGACCTTTGAGACGCACCCCTAGAAGTTCTTACAGTGGCAGAGACATATCTTAATATTAGAAAATCTCCTACCCACCCCATGAAGGGTTCCCCCTCTCTTGCTCTGCCCAGCCTCTTCTTGGGGCTCCCACTCCCACTGCCAGCACTGATTCCAGTGGGGACATCTCCATGGACACAGAGGGGACCAGGATGCCCATCCTCCCTCTTTCCAGCACTTGTGACTCAGATTCCCATGGGACAGTACCCTGCTGCCCAGGTAGGGGGATCTACGATGAAGGAGTTGGAGAGCAGATCTGACTACTGGGGGGCACAGGGCCAAATTCCCACCCGTGCCCCCTGGCTGCCAAGCCTCGGTCATGAGGGGGTCCCCACAGAAGAGCCTGTGGAGAGGGCTCAGGCCTCGTGGTCACTGGTGCTCAGGTGGTCCTCGGACAGCCCCGTCTCGTCGATGTTCTCCAGCGAGTCGGCGTGTTGCACCGAGAGCTCGGCCAGGCTCACGCTGGGCAGGGTGTTCTGCTCCGGGTACACCCAGGGCTTGTATTCGGGGTCATGCTTGCGTTTCCACTCTGGGTACTTCAGCCCAGCCTTGTAGATCTTCTTCATGGCCTGTGGGCAGAGCAGGTCAGGGGATGAAGCTGCCCTGGACATACTCCCAGCTCCCTCACTGCTGGTTTTTGGGGGTGTTGGGAGGGGATGGGGGCCTGGCTTGGAACACACAGCCCCAGCAGCATGCCCAGAGCACACTCAGTGTCACCCAGCACCCATCCAGCATGCCACCCGGGATCCATTCTGTGAGTTCTGGGTCAGCCAGTACCTGTCCTGGGAGCCCTGGGTCACCCAGCACCTGTCCCATGAGCTTTGGACCTGTCCTGTGACCCATGTGCCACCCAGCACCTATTCTGTGGGCCCTGGATCATCCACCACCCATCCTGCCCCCACCCAGGGGTACTAAGGGGCAGCTCATCCCTGCTGCCTGTGCATCCCACCACCAGCCATGCACCCTGCTTACCTTTGGTGCCACAAACTGGGAGACACGGTTCACCACCCACTTTGGCAGCGACCCTGCAAGAGCCCAAAGCCCCATCACTCAGGCAATTAGGGCCAGCCCCAGAGGAGGCACCATGAGCCTGCAGTGCTCTGTGACAGCCTGAGCAACCTCAGGACTGATGGCAGTAGTGCCTCGTGAGGGGATCCCCTTCTTCCTTGGGTTGTCCCCACTCCCCAGAGCCTGGGTGATGGAGAGCCATGGTGGGTGAGCTCTGGGGGTACACTGGGACCCACCCCTGGGCAGGCACGGTGCACCCTCCCCTCCTGCTGGCACTCACCACGAGGGTCCACCTGGGTGAGGTAATAGAGGACACAGGCACCATCACCGTTGGCCTTGATCAGGTAACCCGTCTGCAGGGACACAGCCCTCACAAAATCCTTCCTGGGTGGGTATTTCTGCAGAGAGATTTGTGCCCCTCAGAGCCTGCCCGAGCTGCTGCCCAGTCCTGCCTGTGCCTCCTGGCACCCCTGCCAGGGCTGGGGACTGCCTGGGGGGCTCACCGGGTGCTTGACGCTGTAGTTGATGATCATGTAGTCATTGCCCAGGGGCAGCCAGGAGCGCAGGGTGACGAAATCCCGGTTCTTCAGGGGGCTCGGGCACTTCCCTGTGGACAGACCCAGTTACACCACAACCCCCATGGCCCCACACGTGCTCACAGGGGTGTGGGGTTGGGGAGGGGGAGTCTCCAGGGGCTGGGGGCTGCTCACAGGAGTAGTATCCAACGTCAGCGTTAACGGTGAGGCGCCCGATGTCGTAGGTCTCGATCATGTTGGAGTCCCATTTCTTGCGGTAGCTGGTGTCGTGCAGCACATCATAGAGAGTCTCAGCAGGGACATCCTTGCAGGAGATGCGGGTCTGTGGGGACACAGGCAGGGGGTCAGCACCCACCCCCGTGTCATGGAGCTTTAGGCTGTCTCTGTGGGCAGTGGTGTGTCCTTGTGCTGCTGTAAAGCACGTGTGCCAGGGAGGATGATCTCTGCACACATGGTGCATGTCCCTGCTTCAGGACAGCCCAGGCAGAGCAGGGCTGGAAAGACCCTCTGCCCTCAAACAGAGATGCCTGATGGTCCAGGCTCTGGGGACCCTGAGCCCTGCCCTGTCCCCTCACCACATGTTCCTGCAGAGCAAGCAAAGGGATGCTCCTGCCCTGGCACGATTGTCTTGGGTGTGGGGTCCAATCTGGGGAGGCTGGAGGGGCCTGGGCTGTAACTGGAGCTGTGGAGCTGCCCACCCTCACCAGCCAGTGCATTATTGATGAAGGCGGCTGCCCTGTTCTTCTCAATGCTGCGAGGAAGGAGATGTCATCTGCTCCTCGTTAGAGGCCTTGCATCTTTGATGAGGTGATGTGTAATTGGAGATGGCCCTCTGAACGTGGCAGGTCCCATCAATCTCGGGCAAGCTTTCCCCGGTGGCCTGGGTGATGGTTTGTGCCCAGCGTGCTGGACTCGTGCCCAGGACAGGCTTGGAGATGTGCTGCAGTCCCCAGGGCACCGTGGAGGAGTGTGGGAGCACCCAGCCCCCTCCCCTGGCTCCCCCGCCCCAGCCACAGCTCCCAGCTGGGCCAGGATGTGCTGCTGCTGCAGGGAGAGGGATGTTTCCAGCTGTAGGTGGAGCTCATGGGGCTTCTGGAAGCTCCAGTTATCACAGCAGGAGCATCTCAGCCTTGCACCCCCCAAGTTCCCTACTAAAGCCTGTCCACCGCCCCCTCCAGTTTCGGATGGAACAACAACCCCACCTGTCCAGGCATAGCAGGTGGTCAGCTGGGATGGGGAAAACACAGAGCCCAAAACTCTCCAAAGGGATTTCAGGTGGGAAAAATCCAAAGCTCCAACTGCTCAGTGATCTCTGGGTTAATTAATTCCCTCAGTTAATGGAAAGACTGCAGTTCTTCTGTCCCCAAGTCCCAGAGAGTTGTGCATCGCAGTTCTCCTGCATGGACTGGGTGGCATCCTCCATCCCACATTTTGGGAAGTCCTTGGGCACTGCTAACCCCTGTACCATGGCCAGGCCTTCTCCAGGGTAGGGAAAAGCCACATCAAGGAGGTATAACTTGCAATGAACCAGACTGAGTGATGGTGCCTTACCCCTCTGGATGTGCCTGGGGTCCCCTGTCTCCGTGGTTCGTGGTGGCAAGGGGGACATAACTGCACCCCCCCTGCCAGGCTGTGTGTTTGACCTTGGCTGGACTCCAGGAATTCCTGCCAGCCTGTCCTTCCAAGCCTGTCCTGGTCACACTGAGCAGCACCCACTTCTCCAGTCCAGATCTCAGCAATGTGGTGACACACAGATGACAGGAAACACTGTCCAAGGCTGTGCTAAAGTCACAGTACAAGGCTCTCATGGATCTGCCTGTACCCACACAGTCAGATCTCTCGCTGCAGGAGGCAATCTGGCTGCTCAGTCATGGTCTGCCCTTGGTAGGACCCTGCTGCTGTCACCACTGCCCTTTTCCTTCAGGACATGGCATCCAGGACAATATTCTCCATCTCCTTCCCAGGGAAGGAGGAGACACAGCAGCCCATAGTACCCTGGAGATCCCTTTTGGGAGATGGATGTGATGGATGGCCTTTTCCCAGCTATCAGGTATCTCCTTTTCAAAGAGATGTTGGCCAGACCCCCCAACACCCCTGGGTGTATCCTCCCTGGCCCTGTGACTTGTGCATGCCCAGCTGGCTTAAGTGCTCCCTGATCCTAGTCCAGAAGCTCTTCCCTGGCTCATGACAGCAAGGAAATGTGTCTTGCAGATACACCTATTGCTCCTCCTCCTCACCATGACCCCAAAAGGTCTCCATCCATGGCAGCACTGTGTGCCCAGCTCCTCCTGGTGCTTCCCCAGCTGGGAGTGCATATGCTGGGGTGCAGGCACCTGCTTATTCTCTGTTCAGGGGAGTGGTGCAAAAGCCTTCTCCAGTGTGTTGTATCCCTCCTCACCACCTCCCCATGCCCTCCCTGCTCCTCAGGTCATGGTAACCCTCCCCTAACATTCCTAGTCTCTCAATCAGGTGGTCTGCCCCTCCTTGTTTTGGCAGATCTCAACCCTGCTCAGCAGTCTGGATTCTTGGTGGCCAGGAAAGCCAAAGCCCATGACACCCACCATGTAGCCAAGCATGGAGCTGTGGGATGCTCCCACACAGGGAGCCCACCCTGTGCCCCCAGCACCCTCTAACCTCTCCTGATGTGCCCAAGGTCATCTGGCAGTATCACTGGGGCTGTGTAGATGAGCAACAAGCTGTAAACAACAATCTGAGGGCTGGCTGAACCTTGCTAGTCCCTCAGATCTGGCTCCTGACAAGCAACAATCCTCCTGAGACAGCACACAAGGGTTCTTAAACTCTCTGAGATGCTCATCCAGTGAGGATATGAGGTGATGTGCCCCAGGATGGTAAGTCAGGGAAAGGACACCCGGGAGGCATCCCATCAGCCTGTCTCATGTCTGGGGGCTCCCAACAGGGCCATCTCCATAACGTAATTGATCTCAGGGCCTTCCCACCTGTGTCCGGATCAAGGGCAGCCGCAATGTGAGCCCACATGGCAGGAGGGTGCCTTGGGCATCCCGGCAAGTCGAGAGGGTAAAGCAGCAGGAGCGTGAGGAGCAGCTGGGGAATCACCTTTGGGGATTTCACCCTGCCAGTCCTGAAATTTGGGGCAGCAACACCCCCAGACAGGCTGGACTGTGCACTCCAAGCATGGTCAGCATCCCAGGGACCCTCTGGAGCCTCTGGGCACACAGCTGGGGCAGAGAAGACTGAGCATCTGCTTACCTTGATTTTCTGTATGGTGCAGCTTTCCTCCTGGCCCTGACTCCACACGGTCACACCAGCCTTGTTATACCGACAGTGCCAGCCCTCCAGGCTCTCGCACTGATCCCTGAAGGAGCTGAAGTCGGAGTCATCCGGGATATAAACCATCTCCCCTCCTCTGGACATGGGGCTGAGCTGCTGGACCCCAGGCGTGGGCACTGACTGCAGGCAGGCTCCTTCTGCCTCACCTCCCGGGAAACCCAGCTCTGCCCTTGAGCTCTGCCTCGCTGGGTGCCTGCTGCAGCTCACATCATCCTCCCAGCCCTGAGACTGTGCCCCTGCAGCGGGCACTGGTCACCCAGGCACACCGGGATGGGCAGAGACCTCCAGCCACCCTGGCCACGCCGCACCGCACGGAGCAGCGGGGGGAAGGCTCCTTCCCTGCAGTTGCTATCGCAGCTGCTGGGCGCTCAGATGTCTTCCCCAGCCGGCTCACCAGCATCACATTTCTCTCCGCTGGCTGTCAGCTCCTCTATTATTCAGCAGGTAGCAGTGCGCAGGTGGCTCGGCTTTCAGGGCAGAGCTGCCCTCGGCTCCCCGAGCCCCTCGTCCTGCTGCCCCTGCTCTCCCCTCACCAGTGCCCTGGCAATCTCTGTGCCTGACTTTGCAGCACCAGCTCGCTGGAAGGATCAGCTGATGCCAGGAGCAGTGGCCAGGCCTCCCGGCACTGCTGCAGAAGCAATGCAAGCGTGGGCCCTGGCGTGACTGGGATGGGGCCGCGCTCCAGTGCACAGGATCTTGGCGGTCAAGGTGTCCTGGGAGTGTGGGGTGGGCTCCTGGCCTGGGGATGGGAAAGAATTTGCAGGTGAGAGGTTGCCCCCACTGGGCTCACAGGGGGTGGAGAGGGATCCCTGGGGGTCTCTAACACCTGTTTGGAGCAGAAACACCACTAGCACAGGTAAAGTCCCCCAGGGCTTTACCCCGTCTTGAAGGATGGACTTGACCCCCTCACAGGTCCCACAGCTGCACCACTTCCCAGGGAAAAAATAGCAATTCTACTGCCCACCCTGAAGCTGCAATTGATGCCCCTTGTCCTTTGGTACATCTCATGCCCTACCAAGAGAGACCAGCTCTATCACCAACGCACCTGCCCTCCAGGTAGCTGCATGATGCTGGTAGATCCCAAGCCACCCCTCTTGTAGCCCCAGGTCCCAGTCCTGCCAGCAGCATCTGCTCCCTCTCTGGCTCCTCTGCCTCTCCCTGAACTGGGGGGACCACTCTGAGTGCACCACCCAGCTGGGGGTTCCCTGGAGCTGCAGAGAGGGGACAGGCTGGTGGCCACACTCCTCCTCATGGTTGCAACTCGTCCCATTTGTCCAGCCTCTTGTTCAGAATCCTATCCAGGACCTTGTCCCAGACAAGAGACCTGGCTCAGTCCCTCAGTCCCTGGCCTGGGTGAAACCTGAGGTTATCTTGCCTATCTTCTTGATATCCACAAGGTTTCTCTTGACCTAAATTTTGGATTTCTTGGGCTCCACCTGGACTGAGGCTCTGTCATTTGCACACCCCTGCCCCCAGGTTTAGCCTCAGCTGTAAGGCGAGGGTGCACTTACCCCCTCACCCAACCCTGTGATGAGGATGGGGAACAGCCCCAGTGCTGACCCTGGGCTACCACACTTGAGACCAGCATCAGCTGGGGAAAAACTCATGGAAGGGGCAGCAGGGAGAAAGCTGGAGGGCTGGGGGAGGAAGGCTGCCTGCACTGCCTGTGCTGCTCCTCCAGGCACGCTGGGTCATTGTGGGGCCATGTGTTTCTGAGCTGGGGAAGCTCTGGGTGCCAGACACAGAGATGCCAAGTGCCACGCTTGGTTAAAGAGCTGCCGCAGTGGGCAGGGAGTGGTAGATCCGGAGCTGGAAAGACCTTGGAGTGGCCTTGGGGCTGCAGAGCAGGAAACAAGTGTGTCCAGGCAGATTTATGGCCTAGAGCTGTCTGACATCACCCCTGTAGTGTGCCATGGGGTGCACGGGAGCGTGTGTGAGCTTATGCCCACCCCTGTGTCCACGTGCAACTGGGGACAGTGACCCCAGCCCTGCAGGAGCCAGACACAGCTTGGAGAGGCCGTGTGTGGGAGAAGGAACCAAGGGGCTTTGTAGCCTCAAAGTGTGTCCATGAGGTGAAAGAAGGGAGGACACTGCAGTCCCAGGGATGGAGGAGCTCTGACAGGCTCTGTGGGAAGGAGAAGGCTGCTTGCACAGTGTCACTGAAGTGGAACCAGCCCTGCCTGGCCACCTTTCTCTCTGTGCCTGAGAGATGCATTTCTCTCCCTGGCTGGACAGGCTGGAAACTTGAATGGAAAGTTCTTTCTTCTCTCCTGCAGCAACCCCTGGGGCCAGTGATCAAGCTGGACAACAGTGTGGCTATCCAAGAGCTTGCTGGTCGCCATCACATGCCCCCTGCAAGCCACCAGCTGAGCTGAGCTGGGTTCCCATAACTCACTTGGAAGCTCAAGGGCTCAAACCAACCCCGTTTACCACTGCCTTTGGCTCTTCTGGAGCCAAGGTTGCATCTGGGTGATGTTGCTGGGAGCCTGCACATCCCAAAGAGAACAGAGGAAGGTGAGTGTAGCAAATGTGAAGCCACACATTAATGTGACCTTGGCTCTGTCCAGCTTGTTTTACTTGTCTTCATTGACTATGGACCTCTTAGAGTGACTCCAAAGGAGGCCATGGACATGCTGCAAGGGCTGGAGCCCCTCTGCCGTGGAGACAGACTGGAAGGGCTGGGATTGTTCAGCCTGGAAAAGAGAGACCTAAGGGGAGACCTTGGAGCCCCTTCCAGTGCCTAAAGGGGCTCCAAGAGAGCTGCCGAGGGACTTTGGACAAGGGCCTGGAGTGACAGAACAAGGGGGAATGGCTTCCCACTGCCAGAGGGCAGGGTTAGATGGGATATTGAGAAGAATTTCTTCCCTGTGAGGGTGGGCAGGCCCTGGCACAGGTTGCCCAGAGAAGCTGTGGCTGCCCCATCCCTGG
>JAWWTY010000027.1:2221203-2275710 GCA_035222235.1 Margarornis squamiger | reverse complement strand
AGCTCCCGATGCCAGGAGGTGGCCATGCCCTCATTCCTGGGAAGGGATGCAGAGCTCACACAGCTCCCCTGCAAGGCTGCAGGCACCCACCCAACCCCACATCCCCCCACCATGCTCTGCCCCAGCGCCAGGCATGACAGAGCTGACGGGGGGCTGCTCAGTGACCCCCGGGACCCAGGCTGGAGGGGTGGCAGGATGAATACTTACATGTGTCAGAGAACTGGGGCACTCAGCACCCCTCGTGGAGCGGGGAAGGGGTCCGTCCTGCCTCTCACCGTGGCTCGGTGGCAGGCAGCACCAGCGCTGGTGGGAGATGCTTGGCCCACTTTAACCCTTTCCCTGGCACCGTGTGATTGCCAGCAGGCTGGGTCCCCGCGCCCCCCGCCCTCCGCAGCGGATCCGGCGGGAGGCAATCGGCAGGCGCACGCTGCGGAGCGGCGCTTTTCTTCTCTAATCTTCTTATTTCATTTTAGCATTTACAATACACCCAGCCGGTAATCCTGACATCAAACACGCCACGCGCACTTTCAAGCTGCACCGACGTCAGGCTGCGTGAGCGCTGGCAGGAGCTGGCAGCTCCGACGTCTCCAGATAACACGCAGGAGAAAGACAAGGAAAGCTGCTCTGCCAGCGGGATGAGCAGGCACCAGGCTCCATATCCTCCAGAGCCCTTTTGCCCCCCACAAGTTGCCCCTCGGGGCTGTGGGGTCTCGCTGTGAGGGTGCAGGACCCAGCGCTGGGATGATCTGGGTGCTGGTTGTTCAGGGCAGGCTTTGTCTCTAGTGAGAGGCTGGAGTCAAAGTCGCTCAAGGTGGCAGCCCAGGGGGCAGGGGCTGAGCTGGGTGACCCTGCTGGTGCCCACTCATCCACCTCCCTTCCTGCTGTAGTTGTGCAGACCTCTGGGCAATCCCAACAGTGGAATGTGCTGGAGGCTCTTCCCAGGTGCCACCTCACCAGAGCATCCTTTGGTGACCAGGCAGGCAGCTGGACCTTGGCTGAGGTACCTGGGGCACCCATCTGGAGTGCTGCGATGTGCCCCCTTCTCGGTGGGAGGGCAGGCAGGGGCACCTGCATGCTTGGGGTGGGTGGAGACAGTGTCTGATACCTAATATCCATGTGGGGCTGCACCAGGGCTGGTGACAGAGACCCAAAGGTTGGACAGCCAATGATGCTTAAGAGTCCCTTTCCCTACTCCCGTGTCACCAGCTCTTCTCTGATGGATACCAGCTGCTGGGACAGAAATTCCTGAGGGTGGTGGGGCCCTGGCACAGGTTGTCCAGGGAAGCTGTGGCTGCCCTGTCCCTGGAAGTGTTCAAGGAGCTGAAGTGCTTGGCAGGGCTGGATCGAGGAGAGTGGAATGAAAGGCAGAGAGAGGCAGAGAAGCCTGAGATATCATTAATCTACCCTCAGGCTCTGGTGATGATAGGACTCCTGCCTGGCTCCCCCTCATGGATGGTTTCTGGGGGCACCATGAATCTCAGGAAGGCTTTGCCATGGCAGAGCACCCTGATGTCCTGCGTCAGGGTGGTGTCCTGTGCCCATATAGCTTTATCATCCTCTTCCTCAGCCCATGCAGGAGGAATGAGCCCAGCAAACACATACCCTGTCTGCTTCTGGCAGTGCCAGGGGATGTGAGGAACGAGGAGAAGGAGGAGGAGAAGGGCAGTGACTTGCGTCCCTGTGCAAACCTCAGTCCCTGTCAGCCTCTTCCTCAGTGCCAGATGGGAACTTGCTGAGAGCCCCTGGTGAGGGGTCACCCCCCACAGAACAGTCTCAGATCTAATCCATGTCTCAATATTTGGGATTTAATCCACACTAAATAAGTAGCCTTTATATTTTTTTTTTTTTTTTTTTTTTTTTAAGGCAGAGGAAAGATGTGATTCAATAGGAATTAATTTGCCTAATTAGCATCTTTGGGAAGCTCTCTCTCCTGCGCATGCCCTGGCAGGGGGATTCCAGGGCTTGGGGAGTGAAGGCTGTGCCTGGTGGAGTGACGCCCAATACCCTGCTTGCCCCTATTCCTGCTGGTCCCGACAGCTCTGCCCTGTGCCCACAGGATCCAACTGGGATGCAGCTGAAGAGCATCAGAGGATACCCATCACTGTGGTGGCACCCACCAGCCCCACGGGGGTTGGCCACAGTGGGCACGGGGTGGGGACCAGCCGAGGGGGTGCGGGAGCGGGCGCCTGACAGGGAAGATGAATGGTTTTAATCACTCCGCTTACAGGGCACCATCTGAAGTTTCGTGTAAGTTATGATAGCGACAGTTTGCACGAAAATTGTATTTCCAGGCTTCATTGACTGGCTTAATGAGAATCTTTACGTGTCAGATATTAAATTAAGAAATTAAAGAGCTGTTTCGGTGTGTATAGACTCCTTCCCTCGCACTGAGCTGCTTCTTCCAGATCAATCAGGAACGCGCCTCTAGAAAAGATGGGAGAAGCCTTTGATTTTCTGTCACCGGGGAAGTGAATCTAATATGCTTTGGCACCTAATTCATGTTTTATTAAAAGGCATGAGGTGGATGCTGCCGGCCCCCGCCTCTGCCCGCTGCCCTCTCTCCGCCTGCGCCGCTCCAGGAGGAGGGAGCATCCCCAGCTCCGCCATCCTCGGCTCTTCGTGCTGCCTGGCTGTCACACTGTGTCCCAAATGCCACCATCCCCAGGCTGGGGGGATGCTGAGAAGCAAGAGGGTGTAAGGCACTGTCTCTGCTAGCCAGAGGTTAAGGTAAATTTGGAAAAAGCCACATGGGAATCACTACGTTGAAAAATATTGCTGCTCTCCTGTGTTGCCATCCCTGCTTTCATTTCTGTATTAGCCGAGTTTGACCTGAATTCCCTGATCCTTTTGGTCTTCCCTCAGATTTTGCTGGAAGCGGGTACTCGGCCAACAACTCACCAGCTGGTGGGGAATGGGGAAGATGTCACAACCGTGGACGGGACTCAGATGGCTGGAGGACATGGAGCATGCCATGATCGTGGACAGGCTCCCAGGCATGGATGAGGACAGAGTATCAATGCCATGGACATGGAGATAAAAACCTGGGAAAAGGATGCTGAAGAGTAACTCCTGGGTCAGGGACCCCAGGGATAAATGTCCCAGGGCATGGGTATCCAGGGACACCAGGGATAAATGTCCCTGGGTGAGGACATCCAGGGACACCAGGGATAAATGCCCCTAGGTGAAGGCACCCAGGGACATTAGGGATAAATGCTTCTGGATGCCATCATCCAGGGACACCAGGGATAAATCCCTCCATTCAGAGGCATGCAGGGACACTGGAGATAACCCCTGGAGCAGGGCCATGTTGGGACAGTGCAGATAGGTTGGGGACACTTAAGTTGGGGTCAGCTCAGTGTGTTTGGGGAGAGAGTCCAGATGGGATGTGTCTGTGTTTCCTGATCCACCTGGTCCCTGTCATGGAGGAGCCTGTGGACACAGTCACCATCTCAGGTGTCTTCAGGAGGGGGACAGGGGCATTTGGCTCTCTCTGGATGCTTGGATGAACCCCAGTCCCTTCTGGTCAGCACACCTGGATGAAGTCCCACTGCCTGGGCGCTCTCCCAGTCCCCTCACCATATCTCGACCTTCCAGTGTTGAAGGCGAGGAGAGGAAGGCATTGCTGCTTCAAACTGTCTGCCAGGGCAAGAAAAATCCCACCTCCAGGCCCCTGAGCATGCCATCCATCTTCAGCTTCCCGCGCCGGCCTCGGCTTCACCTTGTGAGGGGAAACTTTGAGTAAACAGCTTAATTTGGCACTAATATGAGCAGTGACATCGTTTGCCATGTCAACGATCGATTTGTGTCCGTACAGCCCCATCAGTCATTCAGGGTTTTTTATTTTTTGATATTACACTCGGAAAGGATCAACCCCCCCAGCAGTCCTGGATTGGGCTTCTTGTGTCTCTTCCTGAGCCCCACGGCCAGGGGTCCCATGTCCCTGCAGCAGCCTGGTCCTGGTGTCACCAGCCCTCTCCCCACTGCTGGCACCTCCTGTCCCCCTCAGTGTCCCTGCAGGAGCCTGGTCCTGGTGTCATTAGCTCTCTCCACACTGTTGGCATCCTGTGTTCCCAGAGGTGCCATCAGCCCTCTCCCCACTCCCAGGGTCCCTGTGTTCTCACAGGAGGCTGGTCCTGGTGCCACTCACAGCGTTGTTCCCATGGGACATATGTAGGTACAAAAGGGCGTGTGGGGGGAACTGGACCCACGGTGCCCCTGCATTAAGGCTGCCGGGATGTCTGCAGGGCTGGCGCCCCCAGGATCCTTGTCCAGGAGGACAGAGATGGGTCAGGACTGGGACTCATCAGTGCCACCGTCCCCAGGCCATGGCCAGGCTGGCCGGGGTGCTGTCACCTCCCGCGCCAGCCCACCCCGGCAGCCGGGCACCCCGCTGGCCCTGCCTAAATGTCTCATTAAAGGGATTTGCGGGGCTGCTGAGCCGGCCTGTAATCTGGCGCTTACCGTTCATTTGTTCCAGCGTCTCAGGCAGTCGGCAAAGGTCGCTGGATCTTTAATTACCGGGAGGCAAGCGGCGGGCACAGCGGGGAGGAGGAACAGCTGCGGGCGCCGGGCAGGCAGCCCGAGAGCGGCAAGCGCGGCCGGCTAACGAGGGAAATGCTTTCTGCCCTCGAGACCCGGCAGACGACACGAGCAGCGTTGTCACAGCGGCGTTGTCACAGCGGCGTTGTCACAGTCAGCCAACCCACAGCCTGGCTGCGCAGTGACCGCAGTCTCGCCTGGCATTACCCTCTTCCTCCTCCTCCTCCTCCTCCTCCTCGGCGGTGTGTCACTTGTCCCGCAGCCCCAGCCGAACACGGCTTGTCTCTCCCTCTCCTGCTCCTGTGTGCTGTTGGACACGATGGGGGTCCAACCCCGGGCACACGGAGGTGGCTGGACACACACCTGTGTGCACATCTGGGGGTGCCCACCTGTCCCTGCGCAGATTTCAGGGTCACAGCTGGGTCTGTGTCAGGCTGAGTGGGGTGGCTGGAGCTCAGCTGGGTCAAGCCTGAATTCCCAACTGGCAAAAACACTGGGATGTGTTGATACCTTGCATGCCCAGGCAAGGCATGAGTGTGCTCCCTGCCCACAAATCCCTGTCGGATGGAGGTGATGGGTGTGGGAGCACTGCAGGGGTGTTGCATGCTCGGTGCTGAATGTGGGCTGTGTGTGCATGTACATACATCTCCCAGCGCTGAATATTCACGTTGGCGGGGTGGGGGGGGGTTGGGGGAGAAGGGGGCGAGTTTGAGTACGTGGGGGGTGTTTCTGAGTGCTGAGTGCCCCCAGCACAAAGGATGTGTGTGTGTGTTGTGTATGTGTGTGCAGGGATGTGGGCTGGATGGAGCTCTGAGCGACCTGGTCTAGTGGAAGGTATTCCTGCCCATGCCAAGTGGGTGGAACAAGATGAGCTTTTAAGTCCCTTAACCACACCATTCTGTGCGATGTGCTGAATTCCATGCGTACATGCACATACCTCACTGCTTGTGTGCATACCCTGTGTACATACATGTACATGACCTCCCGTTTGTGAGCACCCAGTGCTAGGAGGACATTGTGCGTGTGTGCTGAGCCGTGTGGTGTTTGTGCCCGGGGATGCTGTGTGGGTGACAGGGCTCCAAAGAGCAAGTGACAGCAGGACGGGCAGTAAAGAAAGTCACACAATTATCCCTCCCCTGTGTGCGGAGCCATCCCGCTCCTCGACGGTCATTAATGGGCTGTCATATCCTGCGCTGACAGGTGAGATCAGTGCCTGACACAGGGAATGAGTTGCTCCAGGGCTGCGGTGGTCTTGGGTGACAGGCAGGGACCGTGGACTGTGCTGCCACCTACCCCCTGCCCATGTGTGGCCCTGGACCCTCTAGCCTGCCCGGGTGCCCAGGTGATGCTGTGCAGCCCCCTCGCTGTCCCCACGGGCTGGCCAGAGTGCTGTGGGGGATGCAAAGGCTCTGCCCTCCACTGCCGGGGGTCCCTGCAGCGCTCGGAGTGCCCCCGGGGCTGGCTGCAGCCTGAGTGACAGCCAGTCCCGTTAATGAGCCCCGTGCCGGCTGGGATGGCTGACACCGACGGCCACCTCCTCGGGCCACCCCGGGGGCTCCCAAACGTCAGGCACGGCCGGGGGAGGTCTGGGATGAGCTGGGGGGTGGTCACACTGATGCCATCCTTTCTCCTGAATGCCACTGGGAAGCTGCATGGCTTTGCCTGACCCTGGCAGTTTGGGGGCTCCAGGTTATGCAGGGTGCTCACTGTGCTCCTTGGTGTGCAGAGTCAGCTGCCTGCAAGGACTGGTGGCACCTTGAATGTTCCCTGCCTGGCCCCAGCCAGCCTGGGCAAGGCAGAAGGGGATGGAAAAAGGATGAGCTGGGCCACGGTGGGCACTGGGTGCTCTGCAGTAGTTCTGGGACAGAGCATCATCCTCCTGTCTCAGTCCCAACATTCCTCTGGGGCACCTTTATGCCTTAGCCCACCATTTCTGGAGCATCTACTGCCTCAACAACACCATTTTGGAACATCTGCCCTATTCCCCCATTCCTGGAGCATCCTCCTGCCTCAGCACCAGCATGTCTGGAGTATCCTCCTGACTTGGCATGGCAGTTCTGGAGCATCCTTCTGCTTCAGTATCACCATTTTTAAAACATTCTCTTGCCTCAGTACCATCATTTGTGGAACATCCTCCTGCGTCAGTCCTACCCTTTCTAGAGCATCCTCTTGCTTCTGCACCAGCAGTTCTGGAGCATCTTCTGCCTCAGCATCACCATTTCTGGAGCATCCTCTGCTCAGTTCCTGCATTGCTGCAGCTTTGCCCCCTGATTCCAGCTCCTGGCCCCATCCTTTTCAATAGTGACAGTCTTCATCCTGCATTTCCCTGTCTCCTATCTCTCTTCCTTCCTCCCACGTCTTGCTCGCTCCCTTGAAGACACACATGCCTAATCTGCTTGTTAGCCTATCCCTTCATCTAAAACCAATATGCAGCTGAACACTGGAGATAATTAATTGATCAATTAGATAGAGAACTGCCTGTGCTTGTGGCATTGAACACACGGAGTGGGGAGGCTGGGCTAGCACACCTGGCAGTTGGCAAACCCAACTGTGCCCATCAATGCTGAGTTCAGGGCAGCGCACACCCTGCAGCCCCCACATCCCGATTCCTGCCCCAGTTGCTCACCAGCTCCAAGGACACATCTGCAGAGATCCCACTGGAGGGGACAGACTGCCAGACAAGGTGACCATGGAGTGCTGGCAGCTGGCAGGGCCATGGTCACCTGCCTGCCCCACAGGATCACAGCGAGTGCATGTGCAATGGGGACCCCAACCCATGGCCCTGCTGGCCCCCCAGCCCAGCCTGGGTGTGGGTAAGGGATGGGGCAATGCCAGGTGCAGGTCTGGGTGCTGCTAGCACCTTGCCACTGTGCCACATATGCTGTGTGACATGATGACATGGTCTGCAAAGCTGGGAGGGTGCGAGTGTTCCAAATCCTACCTGAGGGGCTCCTGCAGCCTGGCATCCCCTGGTCCCCAACACTTCACTCCTCCTGGGTGCTCCCAACACTCCCAGAGCACCTGGTGGGATGTGGAGCACCCAGGGGTTCCCAGCTGTCAGGGTGGGGGTCCCAGCTGTCAGGGTGGGTGCCCCAGCATGCCAAGGAGGGGCTGCCAGAGAGGCAGGGCGCCGCGGGGAAGTAAATAATGCAGCAAACCCATGTCTGCCAACCCCCTCCTCCCCGAGCTTTGAAAAGCAACACATTACCCTGATCTCCAGACATGAGTTTTTGTCACCAAACAGGGTGATGAGGAGACTTTGAAGCAAATACAAACACCGGGAAAGGGAATACATAAGAAGAGAGTCGCGTGTTCTCTTCAGAAAACAATTGCAGTGTCAACTACACGGAGCAGCTCCACGGAGGGGGAGCTGCTAACCAGGAACCTGACAGCCCCAAACACCGGGAATTATCATTAAAATAATGAAATGATCCCTCTGCTGACAGGGCTCTGGTGCCTTCCCTATTCCAGACCACACGAGATGCCCCTTCCCCTCCTTCCCTTGCACCCACCTTGCCCCAAGTGCTGCATGTGCCCCAATGAGTGCCCTGTGGTGGTATCTCTGTCCCAGTTGGGGACAGATCCCCTCTGCACCCACCTGTGCTGTGTCACCTGCATGCCCTGCCTGCATAGTCCTGTCTTGCACATACACACTTGCACCACCTCCTGCTTTATGTATATCCTGACACCTTGCACGGGGCACTCATACCTTGCACGCACCCCACGCACTTCCACATGCTCTCGTGCCCCACAAGTGCCTTCACACCTCACACATTTCACCCCCGCAGTCCTGCACATGCCCTACCTGTGTGTTCCCTTGTCCCTGACACCCTAAAGCTCTGTAAATAACATATACACGTGTAGGGATGTAAAGGCAGTGCTATATATATCCTGGGAGATGGTATAGCTCAGTGGCAGGTACCTCTCTCTGTCTGGATTTCACTTGGGCATTTAAGGTGCCTTGGGAGTTTGGGCAATATTTGGGGGGGTCCGTCTTTGAGCCAGGCCCCGCACTGGAAGGGATCAGGACAGCCCCTGGGAGCTCAGCATGGGTTGCTGCCCCTTCAAACCCTTGGGAGGCCAGTGCAGGGATGTCCCCAAGGGCATGCCTGTCACTGGGGGTGCCTTGGTGTAGGCGTGTTGCCACGAGGACCCGTGGGAGCTTGGGGGAAAAAAGGAGCACCTTTGTGTGGCACACAGGCACCTCCTTGCCTTCAGATGCACTAATGCTCTGCACGAGCACTCACACCCCATGGCACACTTGGAACACGTGCACAATCACCCCTTGCAGCAGCACATCCATCCTCCTCACACTCACCCCCTGCACCAGCATTCTCACCTGCTCACTTCCACCTTACACAAGCACTCCTACCCTGGTCACACTCATTCTCTGCACAAGCACATCCATCCTGCTCACACTCTCTCCCTGCACAAGACTCCCTCACTGCTCACACTCATTCCTGCATGAGAAAAGCCACCTGCTCACACTTATTCCCTGCACAAACAAATCCAATTGCTCACACATCCCTGCACCAGCACTTCCACCCTGCTCAAATTCATCCCTGCACCAGCATTCCCACCCCGCACACCCACACTGAACAACCCCCTCCAGCCCTGCACTCTTTGCCCTCTTATTCAGGCCTTGAACCCCATCTCACCTCTCAGCCACATTCATGCTCTGCATGTCCTCTCACACCTTCCTTGCCCTTCCACACCTTCCCCATGGGCCCAGACACAGCACATTGGATCACACCCTGCCCACACACCATCCCTCGTGCCTTGCACACGTGTGTCCTGGTGCATGCTCCAGGTGCCTCCCTGGCATGACCCCAAACGTACCTCTTCCCATTCCCACGCCTCTGGGCACTCCTCAACCCTTCCTGCACCCCTCGACCCCAAACCTTGCTCAGCCCCCCACCCACAGGCCCACGGTGGGCACACTGGCTCACTCCCCCCGCATCCCTGCAGACACCTCTCTCTGCTCCCTCCTCTGGCTCTGCTCATCCCCTATCCATCCGTCCATCCATCCATCCGTCCATCCATCCATCCATCCATCCATCCATCTCCTGACACCTTCCCGAATCCAGTGCTGTCGTCCTTCTCCTCCCTCTTTATCTCTGGCTCCCAGCTGCTTCTCGCCCCTCCCTGCTGCTCCCTCCATCCCTCCTCTCCCCATCCCTCGCTCCCGTCGCAGTTATCGCTCCCTCGCACACATCCCTCCTCCCTCCCTCCTTCTCCTCATCCTTTCTCCCTTCTCACACACTCCCCTTCTTCCTTCTGTCCCCACCGCTCATCCCTCCATGCCCACATTTCATCCCCCTCCATCCGCCACCTCTCTTGCACAACTCGTGGTCCAGCCTTGGGGCCGCCACCCCTCCCGGCCACCCGAGTCCCCACGTCCCCCAGCTCACGTGTCCCCTCGGTGTCCCCGCCGTGCCCCGTTTTACCGCGCTGCCGCAGCCTTTAAAGTTTCAATCAGGCTCGGCTGGGAGAGGCGGGGAAGGCTGCGCCTCCCGCTCCCAGCCCCGCGACGCTGCGCTGCCACTCTGAGTGCTCCCGCCTTATAAATTTTACATTATTACCCTCTTTAAAGTATATAAAATAACTATTCATAAATTATTGAGGGGAAATTTAAAATACTACAAATGTTTATAAATGTTTATCAAGAGGTCTTCAGAAGTGAGCGAGCGGAGCCTGAGTGACTTCCCACGGCTGGCAGGAGCACGGCAGCCATCCTGCCCCTGCCCGTGGGGGGATTTTGGGGGGACCCCCATCTAGAGACTGGCACAGGCTCCCACAACCTCGTTAATTCGTGTTCCCTTGGATGGTGAGGAACAAATTCACATCGGAGTGCTGTCTCCTTCTGCCAGCGGTGCTCCATGTCCAGGCAGCCCCATCACCTGCTGAAGTGCGATCCCACTCTGGGCCTGTCCCTGGGCAAGGACAGATGGCCTGTCCTGCTGGGAAAATGTCCTGCCCAGCTGGGAATGTGTGCTGCCCTTCTGGGGACATGACCAGACCCACTGGGGACACAACCTGACCCACTGGGGACACATCCTGACACACCAGGGGCATATTCTGCCCTGTTGGGGACCTGTCCTGACCCATCAGAGACAAATCCTGACCTACTGGTGGCATGTCCTACCCCACTGTGACACATCCTGTTCTGCTGGGAATGTGTCCTACCCTGCTGGGGACACATTCTGCCCCTCTGGGAACATGTCCCACCCTGCCAAGGACACATTCTGACCCATTGGAGACACGTCTTGACTCATTGGGAACATATTTTGCCCTGCTGGTGGCATGTAGTGACCCACTGGTGATATGTCCTATCACCCTGGGGACAAATCCTGCACTGCTGGGAACATGTCCTGTCCCTGGCAAACACAGCACCTTCAAGGCTGGGCAGCCAGCATAGCATGGCATGGCATAACATGACACTGCATGACATGGCACAGCCCTGTAGGAATGGCATCACTGAGCCTGGGCAACTGGCTCAGCATGGCACAGCACATCCCTGCAAGGATGGCACTGTCAAACAGAGGCAGCTGGCATCACACAGTCCCTGGAATAACCATAGCACAGCCCTGGCACAGTCACGGCACAGCCCATGCATAGCCATGGCACAGCTCTGGGATGGCAGAACCCCTGTGCAGGGATCGTGCACATCCTCTGCTTCTCTTCCCAAGGTGATCCAGGATCCAGGTTTCACCCGTAGGCATGGTGTCACTTCCAGGGAGGTGCCAGGGCAGGAACTACCTACCCAGGGAAAGACCAAGTGACTGGGACATCCTTGTCCCTGTGCAAATCACAATCACACACAGCACACACACTGCAGGACATGGATACCACAGCTGCTGGGAAGGAACAAAGCACTGGAGATTTGCCCTGGACTGGCCACTGCAGGAAGCACAGCACAGCCTGGAGATTGTGCCCACCACGGGGTGGCAAAGGAGCTCTGCTTAGCCCTGACGAGTGGGTCTGCCAAGTGTGCACAAATTGTGCGTGGATGCTCAGTGATCCCATAGCTCCCAACAAGAGCTGCCTGCAGGGATTGTGTTTAAAGCGCTGGCTGATTGGGGTAATCATGGGAGCAGAGAGTGCATTAGCTGTGAAGGTTTATAAAGGGAAATTAAAATAAAATTGGATGTGACAGAAAAGTACATGGAAAATTAGTACAAGAATATGAATATTTATGGCTGTGGGAGCATGCATGGGGAAAGTGCTCCTCTGCTCCCGGCCACCCTCACTGCTGTGGGGCTTGGGCAGGTCCTGGGGCAGCACCAGGTGTGGGATGGGCACATCATACTCTATCTTCAGTCACCATTGTCACTACCAGCCTGCCTTCACAGGGACATCGGCGGTGATGGAGGTTGTGGTATCCCAGTTGTATTTCCACGTGCCCCTTGCCTCCAGGGGTGTCTGAAGGGCTGGCATGTCCTGATGTTGGTGGTGGCACAGGCTGCCAGGGATGGGGACAGGCACAGCTCAGGAACATCGCTGGTGGCAGAGAGGAGGGGGCTGGCACCGTGAGGTGCTGGCACACGCTGAGGCTGCTCATGCAAGAATTAGGGCACTAGGACAGAGTTCAGCCTGCCAGGATGGCAGGGCATGGCCCTCCTCCTGCCCACTGGGGCTCTGCCCACCCAGCCAGGCTCCACAGGGTTCACACCACAACCGGCAGCTCCCTGGCAGCGTGTGGAGATGCCACCACCCTGCTGGGGATAACACAAGTCATGCCCCCCCACCTTCCCTCAGCATCCCTGCCTGCCCTGCCGCGGGCCCGCTGCCGGACCTGGGGGCAGCCATCCCCCTGTCCCCTCCCTCTGCCACACTTAGAAGCCATTAAAATAATTGAATGCTTTAAATATTCAGCGCTCGGCTTAAATATTCATCAGCAAAGTTATTCTGATTGCTAAACTGCATCAGCACAGGCTGGGAGACGGTTCCTCTTCACAGAGCTCCCCCCACCCCCCATGCACAGCCGTGAGCACCTCGACCCTCACGTGGGCACGCACGGGGACAGACACACATGCACATGTGTGTGCACACATGTGCACGTGCATGCACACGTCATGCACAGAGGATGTATGCCAACATTCCCAGGGCAGTGGGTGCAGGCACTGGGAACACTGGGGGGCACTGGGAGCATGTTTAGGTGGCTGGTTTTACCCCCCACCTGAGCTGGGCTCCCCTGGGGAGGCAGAGGGAGGTTCTCAGTGTCACCGTCACTGCCCACTCTGGCACCAGCAGCTTAAATCCCATTCCAGGACCACTCTGGTTGTTCACAGCATCCCTAGACTGGTGTCACTGAGGGTCCAGGGCAGCAGCACTCGCCTCTACCAAAAAATCACGTGAAATCTATTTGATGTGCACCACAAAAACTCTTCCTGGGCAGTCTCTGCTGCTCATCCCTGAGCCAGCACTTCCATTATTTCGGTGTTTGTACAAAGGGGAAGGACAGATTAAGGGCTGATTCCTGGCTCAATAGCAGTGAGAGACAATTCAGGAGGAGCTCATTGCCTGAGAAGGCATCACTTTGAACCCCTCCTTGCTTCCCAGGTATCCCAGCTGCTGTCAAGTCACTGTGTGCTGGGGATCGGTGACCAAGGGGTGCCTTTGGGCACAAAAGGAGGGTTTGCTCTCATCTCTGCCAGGCTGATCCAACCAGCTGGGACCTTCGTAGTCCCATCTTTATTATTCCTAAGTGCCTGTTGCAGAATCCCATCCCTCAGGCTGGTTGAGGTGGGGGATGTTCTCTGCCAGCTCTGCAGATGTGGCACCATGTGCCACTTGCCAGGGTGATCATGGAGTCACAGAATGGTTTGGGGTGAAAAGGACTTGGAAGCTCATTTCATTTCAAACTCCTGCCATGGACAGGGACACCTTCCACTATCCCAGGTTGCTCCAAGGCCCATCCAAACTGGCCTTGGACACTTCCAGGGATGGGGCAGCCACAGCTTCTCTGGACAACCTGTTCCAGGCCTCCCCACCCTCACAGGGAAGAGTTTCTTCCCAGTATCCCATCTAACCCTGTCTTTTGGCAGTGGGAGGCCATTCCCCCTTGTCCCGTCCCTCCAGGGCCTTGTTCCAAGTCCTTCTCCCGCTCTCTTGAAGCCCATTTAGGCGCTGGAAGGGGCTCCAAGGTCTCCAGAGTCTTCTCTTCTCCAGGTGAACACCCTTAGCTCTCCCAGCCTGTCTCCAGAGCAGAAGTGTTTGAGCCCTCAGAGCATCATCTTAGTCTTTGGATGCAGCCCAGGATGTGCCCAGTCTCAGCTGTACCCCTGTGCCCTTGGTTGTGACTCCCCTTCACCCCCTGCTGAGTATTTTCTTGGCCCCCAAATGCTGCCTAAGACAGCAAGAACCGGGTTGTGGGGAGAAGAGCACCAGTGGAGCATCCCCTGCAAAGCCAGGGGTCAAAGCGGGACCCCAAGAGCACAAAGAAGTCTGCACTGCACCAAGACTCTCGATCTCATCTGCTGAGCTTGACAGCACTCTGGTATAATCTTCCATTAGGAGACAAAAGATCATTGCTCGACACCTCTATTCCTGGAACTGAGCGACTCGGCTGAGACAAGCAAGAGGAGGAGAATCAAGAGATGATATAACCATGGCTAGGAAAAAATTATGCTTTAAAATGAGAAAAACAACTTGCCAGTGGCAGCAAAACCTCTGCCACCCTCTGGAGGTGGGTGAAACCAGAGCCAATACCTGTTTTTAGAAGGATTTTCCTTCTTCACTGTGATGCACTGAGGTGCAGCAGCACCGTGGGAGCCTGGGGGGAGCCTGCACATCCCCAGCCAGGAACCACCTTCCCATCTGGAGTCTTGTGAGAGGCAAGATCTGAAGTACAGCACCTTCGGGAACTGGTGAACAATCCCATCATGAGCCCCCAGTCCCTCCAGGGATGGTCTGCAGGGCCCAGAACCTTTGGGGCTAAATCCTGCCAGCGGTCCTGCACCCAGAGCCCTCCTGGTGAGTGATGTTGGTGGATAAAGAGCTTTTTCCTTTCATCCAGGGCGCATTTTCTCTCCACCAGCAGCTGGCAGAGAGTGCATTCCACATGGGCGCTGGTATGCCAGTGCATTCCCACATTCACATGGGTGCTGGCACGTGCAGGCACACGGAGAGGTGGGAACAGCCCCAGCAAAGCTCTGCAAACAGCCCCGATAAAATTGTTCCTCAAATACCTAAAGCAGGCTTAGGTTTAAGCAATCTCGGCTCCCGCATCCGTTTCGCAGGCTGCAGCTGCATCTTTAATCCCGAGGAATCATGTACTTTGCATCCGCATTTGCCATTCAGATTTGCATGGCAGCAGGCAGTGATGGGGAGATGGGGGGTCAGGGGGTTCAGGGGGGCTCGGGGGGCTCCCAGCCCCGGGGGGATGGACCCTGCCCATGCCATGGCTAAGCCAGACCCCGAAGCTGAGCAGAGCTTGTCGCTCCACGTGGCTGCCGAGCACCGGGAAGGAGTTGCTGGTTTATCTGATATGATTTAATCAGCCCTATAATTAGATTAATTTGTTGATTTGATAGCAACCCATTTCTCGCCGTTAGATTTGTTTATGTGTGTTTTATGCTCCAGTTTGGCAATAAAATAGGAGCTGAGGAGGTGGGAGAGTCCCTCTGTGTGCCCAAGCTCTTCCCTTACTGTTGCCTGGGCTGGAGATGCACGTCCAGGGGTCCTGCTGGCTTCCTGTGTGGGCAGGGAATGGGCAGGGTGGACAGCTGCAGGGATGCCGCTTTGCTGGAACAGTCTGCCGTGGGGTGGGTGCAGTCCTACAGGGGCAGCACAGGGGACAGAGGTACCTATGATGGTCCCAATCCCACTCCAGCCACCTCCCTGCATCCTAAAGTAGCAATCCCTAAAAGGAAAAATAAACCCAAACTTGCTTGTTCAGGGATGGGGAGTAGATGGGCTGTGGGGTGTGTTGCAAACCAGAGGATGCTTGTGCTGATTTGGCAAGACAGGGGGGAGACAGGGCTTTGGAAAGGCTTTGTTTCCTCCTTCAGGCTGTGCTGTTGGCCGCACTGCCCAGCATGGCACAGCATGGCCCGTCCCAGCATGGCAGCCAGCAGCTGCTGGTGATGGATGCACATGGACATGGACCTCATGATGCCTTCAGCTACATCCAATGCACTGACGTGTCTGCCCCCACCAGCTCTTTTCTGTGAAGCTGGAGGCAGCACAAGGGCATGCATGGGGGTAGGATGAGTCCTGACCCTCCTCATCCTCCTCTTTGCTGCTCTTCCCATGCGGGATGGGAGGTGTTGCGTCATCCAAGGTGCCTGCTGGCATCTCTACCAGCCAGGTACTGCCTGCTCCCAGGTTGGGGACAGGTGTGGCACCCCATGACACCCACTCAGGGCCACGTCCACCCAGGTGATGCCTTCACCAACACGGCATCACCGTTTGCCAGCCTGGCAGCCGCCCTGGCCGCCTGCAAAGGAAACGGGCTGAATAATTAAAATTAAAAATGCTGGCTCGGGGAGGGCTGTGGGGTGTGGGCAGGAGGAGGGGAGGCAGGAGCGACACGGAGCGAGTGCGAGGGTTTGCCGGCGAAGCCAGTGTGAGGAGCTCTTTGATGGGCAGCTCCTTTGATCAGAGATCTGAATATAGCCCTCACGTTTCCCCCGTGTGAGCCCGCTGCCTAATTACCACACGGCAGGGCCGCTCTGAGTCCTCGGCACGTTGCTGTAATAGATTTCCCTGCGTCCAGCCTGGAGAAGGACATCGATTCTGCCCACAGCCGCAGGCTCATGCTAAACATTGCGTCCTATCGATTTTTTTTCCCCCCTTTCCCTTTTTTGCCTTTTTCTTTTTTTTCCCTTTTTTTTCCTAAGAATTTTCTTTATTTTCATTAAATCATTAATCAGGAAGAAATCTACATTTTTATCATTTCTATGGCTGGAGAGGAAGAGAGGAAAGTTATATTGCCATAGAAACCGTTCCCTACCATTCTCAGCCTCCGAGCAGTCCCTCTTGTGCTGTCTCTTGTCAAAAGGCGTAATTGTTGCTCCTGATCTTCACTGCTCAATTAGCAGTGATGTCTCCCTTCAAGTTAATTGCTGGAGATGGGAGGAAGTAGGACAAATGTAACCTTTTAGATGAAAAGATCTCTCCCCCCCTCCTTCCCCGCCTTTCCTCGCTTGCAGGCACTCGAGGGTCCCTCTGCAGCAAGCTATGGTGGGGGGAGCCCCACTGGCCTGAGAATGTTCCATCTCTCCCCTGCTCCCCACTGGGGACTCCTCTCCATCTCCTTCATCCTCTTATCCATGGCAGGACCCCTCTGTATCCCCGCTTGATTCCCTCTGCCTCTTCCAGCAGCATCACCACCAGCTCAGCCTCTCTCCAGTCACCTCCACACCACCAGTGTCACTCACCCCAGCATCTCCTGGGCTGGGACAACCCTCCTGGATGCTCTGGGATTGCTGGTCCAGCTCCCATGGCATGTTCCCATGTTGCAGCAGAGCTCATCTCCCCTGCAACAACAGCGCTTGGTGGGCTCACAGTGATGGGGTAGCTGTGGGCATGGGGACCACTGCACATGGCCAGGGCTGAAACCTGGTGACAAAACAGGTCTGAGGGCGGAGGGTGGAGATGGAAAAACACGAGGAAGGGTTTCATCCTGTATAAATAACACCCAGAGCACCAGTGCAGCTCACAAACCTGTTCGATGGGAGCAGTGACCCCGGGCAGGAGGAGGGCTCAGAAATGCTGTCTGGGCCGAGGGTTTTTCACCCTCAAGGGATGACAGACAAGCCACACAATACATTAAGGAGCAGAGAAGTGTGACAGCTGCCTGTACCTTTGTCATCTGAAGAAGAGCCCTTAACACTGACTGGAGTGTCTGTAAGACACAAATCACCCCAACCAGGCAGGATGTGCAGGGCACAGACCCACTAAGCACTGCCAAGTGTGTGGGCAGGCAGCAGTGGCATGGGGACAGGGAAGTGAGGATAAGGCAGCCTGGTCAAACCTGTGGCACGGGGCCCCCTCCTCATGTGCCACACAATAAAACAAATGAGCCCTTGAAGCTCAGGACAGTGGTGATGGCAACACAGATGGCTGGAGGATGAAGGGTGTGAGGGCATCCAAAATGTTGTCTGGCAGGCAGGAGGTGGACACAGGGAAAGGGGGTGCCACCACACATAGGGGACACTGGAGCACTCTGTCAACACCAAAAGACCACCAGGAAGGTCTAGGGCAGATCTAGACAGCAGAGGCCGACACAAGGAGAGTTAGTATTGCCTTCTGACAGCCATAGAATTGCAGAACCAGAGAATGGTTTGGGTTGGAAGGAACCTTAAAGACCATCTCGTTCCATGGGCAGGGACACCTTCCACTAGCCCAGGTTGCTCTAAGCCCTGTCCAACCTGGCCTTGATCACTTCCAGGGATCCAGGGGCAGCCACAGCTTCTCTGGGCAACCTGTGCCAGGGCCTGCCCACCCTCTGAGTAAAGAAGGTGTCACCAATGTCCACGGACACCTCTCCTTGACATCTCCCCTGCAAGGATCCCGCTACTCTGAACGGAGCTGGAGCAGGAAGAGCCCTCACACCCCACAGTGCTTCCACCTGAGCTGTATCCCAGGAGGTCTCAGCTCACCAAAGACCATGGGTGCACAGCCAGGGTTGAGGGGACTGTGTGAAATGGGCCTCTCATCCAACCTGGTTTTTAGAGCAGCTCTGTTCCAAGTGCTAGATCCAGGTAGAACTGCTGCTATAAAAGCCCCAAGGATGCTCTGAGGAAGAGCCCATGTCACTCCCAGAAGGTCTGGAGCTGAGCTGAGAGAGTTCTACCTCCATAAGCAAGCCCAGGGCAGCAGGAGGCCAAGACAAACCCGCTCAGCATAACCAGCCCTCGTTAAAAGCAAAACCTTGCTCTTGCTCAGCAAATCACTTGCAAGAGGCCCCTGCTGAGAGGCAGATGAGTGCAGTGTTCATCCCTGCTCCTGCTCATGGGCTTATACCAGCTCCAGTGTGGTTACTGCTTGGGTAGAGTTATCAGAGAATCAAAAAATACCCTGAGCTGGAAGGGACACACAAGGATCACGGAGTCCAACTCCTGGCCCTGCACAGACACCCCAACAATCCCACCATATGCCTGAGAGCACTGTCCAAAAGTTGCTTGAGCTCTGTCAGCCTTGGGGCTGTGCCCACTGCCCTGGGCAACCTGCTCAGTGCCCGACCACCCTCTGGGGGAAGAACCTTTTCCTGATATCCAACCCAACTCTCTCCTGACACAGTTTCAGCTGTTCCCTGAGCTGTTCCCTCAGGTCACACAGAGAAGAGGTTGGTGCTGACCCTCGTGAGGAAGTTGCAGTTATTGGTTGGGAGTGAAGTGAGGTGGGGGTGATGACAGCAGGAATCACGAAGCAAGGAGAACCCTCACCTTGAGATGATGGCAAGGGACGTGGATAAAACTGCTCATACCTTGAGCAGGGGCAGGAGCTCCTCTCCAGCCCACAGAATAACAATCCCACCACTGGTGGCCTTGGCCTCTCTGGCTCATCATCTCCTTTGCCTTTCTGCCAAGACAGCAATTACTCACTTTGCTCTCACAGAGTGGAGACTGGGGAAGGCAATCTCATAAAGCCAAAACTAGGTTACTCGCCTGGCTCCCATCACTTGCTGTACTGCTGAGCAGATCCACCCTCAGCCCCTGCTCTGTGCCAATTTCCACCTTTCCAGCTCAAAACCACCATATCTCTGCCTGGATGCTGATGGCCCAAGCTCCTTCCACTCCAGTTTCACATGTTCTGGCTCCTCCTGGGGTTGATTCGTAGGTGCAAGACATGGACTCAGCCCACTACTGTGCATCAGCCCTGGGGTCACCTCGCAAACACTGCCCTGGCCATGGATGCACCTTCTCTAATTCCTGGGATGCTCTGGAAAATCTCTAAACCAGAAAAAACCCCACCATGTGAGGCTGAAAAGAGACATTTTTGGGGCTGAGCCCATACGGGAATCACTCAAAGATGCTTCCCTGTGTGGATGAGCACTTCCCTGTCTCCGGAAGGTACGGAGGAACAACTGGCAAGCCGGGGCTCAGCTCCCACTTCCCTTCCACTGGATGCAAACAAGCCCTTAACATTTAAGCAAGTGCCTGTGCTTGTGGAGACACGCGGGGTGCTGAGTGCTCACTTCAGAGCTCCTCGTGACTCCCGCCCTCTGCGTGAAGGTCGGGGAGGGGGTGGAGAGGAGAGCACCCAAAGGCACAAGGAACATCCCCTCCTGGTGATGGAGGTGGCGGGAGTCGAGGGTGCCCATCACCCCGTCGTGCGGCCCCGCCGCCGTACCCCGGCTCCGCCACTCCGGCTGCAATTAAAGCTCACCCTGAGCGATGCATTAATGTCAGGTTTGCATCTCATTTCCCCAGCGCCAGGTAAGGAGGGGCCAGCAGGCTTGGAGAAGGATCACACGTGGCAGCTTTTAATAGAAACCCGCCCGCCTGTCACTGGCGTCTCATCATTCCTCTTGAAACGTTTGCTAATTACCAACAAGCCGTGTTTGTGTTTCGGGAGTGACGTTCCCCTCTGCAAGCCCCGCTCCCCCTGCTCCTGGTCCACACCCAAGCTAGTGGCAGTGCTTAAGGGGGGGCTTCAGACAAGGTGGGAGTTTCAGGGTGGGCCCCAGAAGGCCTGTAAAGACCTGATTCCTTCTGGAGATGGAAGCAGAAGTGGGTGAAAAATGGCTCCTCCCGTTGCTCTCTTCTCCCTTCCCATTTTCTGTGAAGGACAGTTCCCCTGGAGATGTCCATAGAGTTAAACCTGATGAGTTAAAGCTGTTGGGATCACCCCTACCACTCCTCCCATCCTGGTGATGCTCTGCTGGACCAGGACATCCTCTGCCACCAGCTCTGCCCCAGGATCATCCTGTCCCACACATCTCCACTTCACAGATGTTACCGTGGACCCCATAGACCATGCCAAAGCTCCCAGGACACTGGAGTGGTGGCACATGTCAACTGCTCTCATCTCCCAGCTGCTTCCTGGGGATGTGCCACCTTTTCCTCCCATACTTGGGAGGGCTGATGGGGCAGGGATGAGATGGGGACCTGCTGCAGTGATGCAGCATGGGGGCCCAGAGAGCTAGTCCTCAGGGCTCTGACCCCATGGGATCTTCACCTCTCGCCCTTGTTTGGGACCCCTCTTGAGGCAGTGTGAACCAAAGGGCTGAGAGGAGGCATCGGGGAAGGGGAAGCAGGGTTGGGAAAGGGGCTGGGGACTTGTTTCAGAGTGTCCCAGAGAGGTGCAAAGCTGAGCAGCTCCTGCCTCTCTGTGACCCCACACACTGGGTCTCACATACTGCCTTACACCCTGGGGCTGCCCCGGCCCCCTCCTTGTGCCCAATTTGATGTGGCAGAGAGTTCCTGAGCATCACCATACTGCATTCAGAGCAGCAGAGGAGCTTGGAGGGGGGGGATATCTGCCTGGCCCAATGCCAGCCATTCCCAGTGCAGGGATGACACTTGGGACTCCCTGAAAGTGGGAGACGCCTGTGAAGGATCCTCCTGGTCTGTGCCAGCCCTGGCAGCTCCCTATTCTCCTGCATGTTCAGTGGTCCTCCAGAGCTCTGGGGGCTCAGGAACGCCCCTTTATCCCAGTGCAATCCACTTCCCTCCTGACACAAGCACCAGGGATGGTGTTGGGGGGGCAGAAGGGCGGGATCTATATGGGAGACCCCCGACTTTACCCACCCACCTCCTGAATATCAAGGCAGCCTCAGTTTCTGTGGTTGGAAAGGAGCCAAGGCAGGTGCTCTGCTGGCTGGAGAGCCCACTAGGCACAAGGAGAGGCAACCAAGGCACCCACTTCCTGGGGTCTGGCCAGCTCCTGCTGCCACCCGGGTGAGTGACAGCTCCCAGCCCCCCAGCCCACCTCCCCCCTTGTCAATCCACTAGGGAATTATTTATCCTGACAATAGCAATTGTCTGCTTGGGCCCTTCCCCCTCCCCAGCACCTACCCCAACAAAGGAAATCATCCTGATATGAAAGGGAAAATTAAATTACCCCAATAAAGACTTAGTGCTGCTTTAATGACATCACCAGACTCAGGCGCTAATTAGCTGAGTACAAAGGAAGCTAAATGTGAAAACGTGAATTTCTGTTCCCTTTTCTCCTGTCGTACAGTCTTGGGAGTGGGAGTCTTGGCAGGCATGGCAGGAGGAGATGCTCCCACCCGGCCGGGCGGCTGCAGACGTGTGCCAGGCTCTGGCAGCTGGGTGCTGCCACTGCCGGGGGGGAAGAGCTCACAGAGGTTTTGGGAGCCAGTTCGGATCCAGCCAGGGATCCCCGGGCTGCCCATACTGAAATCCTGCTCTGTGCCATCCCTTTCCACTGCTGTCTGTGCTTCTCTTGCTGAGTTCAGGCAACCACATACCTGGTGTGGTGTAAAGCTCTGCACGGCTCACACCTCCCTGCACTGCACATACACACACCTCACAGCTCACAGCTCAATGTTCATGTCACCTTGCTCTGGGCCGGCATCAATGGCAACATATCCTCAGTCCCTGTCTGCATGACCCTGGCACCACAACAGTGCCAGCACCTCCCCCTGAGCCGTGCCAGCCGCCTGCCCTCCCTGCAGCCCACCAAGACATCATTTCTGTTTGCAGCTTCCAGGCTTGGCTGCATCCCACGCAGTGTCCCCACCATGGCTGAAGCCCCCTGGTCCTTGGGGTGACCCTTGGACCTGGAATTCTCCCAGGCATCCACTTACCAGTGGAGCTCCGCCGGTCTCCTTCCAGCCCCATTGGAATTGTGACAGCGCTGAGCAGCACGACAGCCTGGGGAGAGCTGGCAGCATCACAGAGCTGCTCAGCCTCGGGGTGGGGGAGACCCCCAAAGGACCAGGGGATGGCTGGCCACGGGGCAGACAGAAAACATGCCAGGAGCAGTGAGCCCTGGCCCTGGAGCTCCTGACTGGGACCAGAGCACACCCGAACCCCCTCCTGGGCAAGGGGAGTGTGTGGAGGGGGACATCTTACATTCCCTCTTTGCCTCTATATTTGAAGCTGATTTATCCCGTTGGATAAACATCTAACCCCACCCTGGATAATTCCTCCCTCCGGTGGGGCCATGGGAATGTGGAGAGGACTCCAGCAGAGGCTCCACAGCTACCCACGGGCACCAGGAGGCTGAACCGGGAGCATCCCTGCTCCTGTCGGTCGCAGGAAAAGGGAGGGGGCTGCTAATACATAAAGCTGCATTTTAATTAAAATTTAAATTATCAAAAAATCCAGGATATTACTGCCTTCACCTTGAACCTCACCCCAGCTCCTCGGTCAGCACTTGCAGCCCCTCCCCAGCACAAGGGGCCATCCCAGAAGAATTTGGGGGGGTGCACGTATTGACCTCTGCTCCTTGCAGGCTGTTCCCCATCGCCTGCTCAGTCTGGGATGACAGCAGCATCACTCTGCCCCAGTGCCACCAGTGGCTTCCAGCTGGCCCCGGAGCGCACCCTGGGCAGGCAGCCCTGCCTGCAGCCTTGCTGCTGGGTCCCACGTGAGGTGGCACCACTGGGGACCAGCCAGCCCACTGGGGCTTGCGGGGATGCTGGTCACCCCACCCTTCTCCCCTTGCCTCTCACTGCAGGGGTTCATCTGGGAGGGATGGGTGTGAATGTCTCTGTGCCTCCTTAAAATGACATAGTTGGTCTCCATGGCAACTCTTCTCTGCCTTTCGCCTCAGACCAGGAGCATCATCTGCTCCATCATCCCTGCAGGCCAGGGCCCAGCATCCCTGGAAAAGTGCTGATGGGGTGCTGTGACTGTGGCACCCTCCCCTGCCCCGCACCTCTGCCCTGCTGGCAGTGCCAGCTTTCCTTGCTCCCTGGCATCTGGTTGGTGTCCAGCTGGTGGGGACCTACCTGACTGTAGCATCCCAGTCCCCAGCTGCCTCCAGCCTCCACCTGTTCCTAGTGCAGCCAGTGCCACGGGATGCCCAGCACAACCATGGCACAGCCAGCCAGGGCTTTGTCTGGAAGGAGCTGGGACTGCTGGTGGCCTGTGCCCACCCCAAAGCCTTGTAAATCCACAGCAAAGCCCATTGCTACATGTCCAGCTCCTCCTGCGGAGGAGCCGGGAGAGCTGGGAGGCCGGCGAGCATCGCTGGTGAAGCACAGGGAGGCTGAGCCAGCAATACCAACCTGCCCATCAACCACTCATCCCCTGCTGTGAAAATGAGAGGCCAGAGCTGAGCCACAGAGAAATTGCCCAGCACTCCAGCAAATCCCACCACCCGCTGCCTGGTGCAATGGGCCTGGCTTTGGCTTCCCAAACAGCATGTCCCCACCTTACCCTTAAACCTCTGAGCTGTGGTGAGCCAGGCTGGCAGAACTGTGGTGGCACAGAACCATCAGCCGTGTCCAGCCCTGGGGAGGCAGGACCCCCGGGACTCCCAGGACCCCAGGGATGCCAGCATAGGGTGCTGTGGGGGTGGTTTTCCATGGGGGTGGTTTTCCATGCAGATGCACACAGGGAGGAGGGAGAGGTGCTCACAGAGAGCTGCACAAGGGCTAAGAGGTGGATGGAGGTGCAGTGGAACACAGGTGTGAGTGTGTGGCAGGACACAAAGGGGTGTGGGGTGAACACAGGAGTGCAGGGGATTGGCACACAGGGATGGAGATGTGTGCATGCACTCACATGGCAGCTGGAGAGCACGTGTGTGTGTGTACTCGGTGGGTCATGCATGTCCCCTAATGCCACATTGTCCCCTCCAGACAGGTGTGCTGCCTCAGACACCCTTCTGCTGGGGGGTTCCAGGGCCACCCCAGCTCTGCCCATGCTCTGCAGAGCCAACAGCACTCCTGGCTCCCCAGGAAGCTGCCTTCGTCCTCCTCATCGCTCCTTTGGCAGGTGACTTTTCCAAATACCTGCACAGCATCTCCATGTGCTTGGTCTCATCCCGTTTCTCCCTGCTGCCTGTCAGAGTTGCACACAACCAATCCCCCAAGCATGCCAGTGTGTGCATCCCAGCAAGTGGGTGTATTTATTTATACGGCTGTGTATTTATTTATTTAACTGCTGTGTGGGGCTCCCACCCCTCCTGGGCTCCCTTCCTGCTTCCCAGGAAGCACACACCAGCCACAATGCCCCAGTGCCCACTGGGGTGCAAGTCAAAAAACTCTGGAATCATAGATGGGAAGGGACCTCAAAGCTCATCTCATTCCACACCCTCTGCCATGGGCAGGGGCACCTTCCACTGGACCAGGTTGTTCCAAGCCCCATCCAAACTGGCCTTGAACACTTCCAGGAACTGACTTGCAGCCGAAGTCCATAACCAGGGCTGGTATGGCTCTGATGCTTTCCCCCATCAGTTCCATCCTCATCCATCATCCTGTCCTTCTGCACCATGTTTCCATCTTGCTCAGCCCTGTTGCAGCCTCCAGGCTTGACTGGAGGCTTAAACATCCCACTCCAGAGGCACATGTATCCTGTTGGTCTTCTCCTGCAGTCCTTCCTCAGGCCTCCGGGAGGATTTTGGACCACACCTGGTGCTCCCAATTTGTCCTAGTGACTGTGTCCATCCAGCTTCCTGCTGCAACAAGGAGCCTGCCTGTGCACAGGGGCTTAGGGATGTGCTGCTGCCAAGTGCTGCCTGCTCATCCAAGGACCCTGCTCTGTTTGCCTTTGGATTACAGGGAGACAAGGAAAAGCCATGCAGGAATACTGAGGAGAACAAGTGCTTTTGGGTCCTATGGTGCAGTGGATAGGTGCTGCCAAGGAGAGGGCATGGAGGTGGTGAATCCACATGCCATGGGATGGCCCATGGAGCACTGGCAGCTGCTGAGCTGGAGGATTAAGAGATCCACTTGGAATCATGGTCCTGTCTGCAATGGGATGGGCTGTAGGGGGGGAAGGCAGGGCAGGGCAGGACCTTGCTTTAGATGGAGTACCAAGACCCACCTCCCAAAAGGACTTGGAGAAGGGGCAAGGGGATGGGAATGGGTCTGCCAGAAGGGCGTGTGTGTGGGATGGTACCCAGTTCCCTGCTGGACACAGCCTGCTGCTGGGGGGCATGGTGGGATTGGGCAAACTCTGCCCTGGTGCCAGGGCTCCTTGGCACAGGGGGTTGAGCTGTTGAAGCACCCCCACATGACCCTATGACAGCGGCCACCGGATCTCTGAGGGCACCGGGCCAGAGCCGGCACGTGGGACAGGGTCCGGATTCCACGGCCCAGCCCCGCACTGGCTGGCCTCTCATTTGTTCTCATTAAGGGTTGGCAGGGTGTCTAATTAGGCGGTGTGAGTGCCAGCGCCCTGCTGACAGACACCTGTGCAGACAGACCTCCTCCTCGGCCTGCCTCGTAATTAGCTTGCAGGATGCTGCCGTGCCGCCCGGCAGGACCTGCTCATCTTCGCCGGGACGTGGCGTGGTGCCAGGCCCCGGGGCTGCCAGCACGGCTGGCACTGCAGCCCCATGCCATACAAACCCCATGGCCGTGGCACCCTCAGGGGGCATCGCCCTGCATCCTGCTCCCACGGGTACCACCGTCCCCCAGCCACGTGCCAGCACCTCTGGGTGTTGGATGAACAGAGTCACCCCACCCACCTTTTGTGCCCTCTTCTTTCCCTCGGGGTGGTGCCCTGGGTACCTGGAACCCATAGATAGAGTGAGTCCTGCCTGTCTGTGCCCACCCCTGTGCACCCACCCGAGCAGCTCATGGGCAGTGGCATGGTGAGGACAGGACGATGTGGAGCCCTGTGAACTGTACAGGGATAACGAGCCAGTGGCTGCTTTAATTAGATTAATTGGCTCCCATTCGACTCCAGAAGAGCTGTCAGGCTGCAAGTGTGTTCCTGCTGTACCTGGCTAATTACGGCACTGCGGCCGCCACTCTGCAGCGCTCGTGGCCACAGAGAGCCAGCACCAGGAAAAGCCCTGCCAGGCAAGGAAGGGGAACTTGGGGAGGTCTGGCTCCTAAAATATATGGGTGAAGAAGAGGATGAGGAAGATCAGGGAGTCCTAAGGATGCTGCAGGCCATGGGGATGGGGCAGAGCTGCAGGAGAGGAAGGGCTGCATCCTGTGAGGAGCTGGAGCACAGGGATGGTGTTTGGGGAGCCCAGAGGACGGGGATCAGGACTGGGGAAGAAGTTGGGGCAGGAGCCACCAGATGGGATGCCCAGGTAGGAAGATGATGTCTGGAGCTCCCAGGTGAGTACAGGCTGGGGGGAGCCCCGGGGCTGGCAGAGAGGGGTGGTAGCTGGGATCAGTCTCTGTCCCTGCTGCCCATGCCCTGCCGAAGAGGAGGCTGATGTGAGTAAGTGGGGTGAGCAGGGTCTTTTCCAGCTGTGCCAGGCACAGGGACAGCGAGCTCCTGCCTGGCACTGCAACTGCTCTGAGGCCATGGCTATTTATGAAAGCCACCCACAAGAGAAACAAGAAGGTGGCAGCCTAAAAATAACCACCTGGGCTGGAGTGGCGAGGCACCACTTCCCCACAGACCGGAGAGTGGGAGGCAGCACTGGGGGCTATCTTTATCCCTCTTATCCTCAGGCTGTTATTACAGTGCCCACTGCAGCTGGAGTTGCAACCTGTGCCCACGCAGATGACCTATGCTCCAGGGCCCCGTGTTTTCCTGGAGGCACAACCCACTGATAGCCAATGCTGGGAATGCAAAAGGGCTGGTGAGCAGGAGCTTAGCAGCTCCAGGAGGTAAATAACGTGCCAGACTCCCCTACACATCCCCAACAGACACCCCATAACCCCTCTGAGAATCAGGGCTACTGGTACCCCCAGGATTTGCCCAGATGTGGGATGTCAGCAGCTCCCAAGGGTAACTCCCAAAGGAAAGACACCTGCACACGTGTTGGGAAAACACACCTGCACATATGGATGTGCAGAGCATCCAGCTGATCCTACACAGCACCTGTGCGTGGCACAGAGATGGGCTGGACCCTCTGTGCTCTGGGGAAACCCACTTGCTTGCAGGTACAGGTTGGCATCTCTGTGTGTGCCACCTGTGCTGTCCTGGCATCCCCGGATGGAGGGCACACACTGGGGAAGTTCACACATGGGAGTTCATCACACAGCTCATCAAGGAACCCCAAAGCCCCACTGGGGCGCCCTGGGGTACTCTGAGCAGCTGTATGGACTCTGCAGCCCCAAACCTGACATGATCCTATAAGATACCAACTTCCAAATCTTGTGACCACAAAGCAGGTCACCACACACCCCTGAGTGCCAGTGCAATGCCTGGGGATGCTGCCCAGCCTCCGAGCTCCAGCACTGCCCGTGTGTCCCTGAGTGATGCCCACACAGACCCCATACCCCAGCACTGCTCCTCGAAGGGGGTGTCTGGCTGAGGTGACGGCAGTGCCAGAACAGATGAGGAGAGCAGCTGGGAGAGGAGCTGGGAGGAGGCGGAGGCAGCCGGCTCCATCCTCAGGTGTGTGTAGGACACATTCAGTTGGGAGCTTGTTAGCCAAGGCATTAGCAGCCCTTGCAAAGAGCTGACGCGGCTGCAGCACACGCATCCCGGGGCTCCCAGGGGATCCTGCGCTTCCATTCGTGCCGCACACGAGGCCCCCGGAACAGACGCAGCTTGGATGGAGTTATTTTTTCGCTGGTGAATGTTAATCCCGGCTCAGCTAATGCCTCTGCAGCAGCTCTCCCGGACCCCCCTCCAGGCTTGCTCCCGCCCGCGCTCTCCGGCAGGCAGGAGAGGGGGGAACAGAGGGGCAGCATCCTTCGGGATGCTGCTGTGCCCGTGACAAAGCGCCATGCCCGGGATGGGGGGCAAAGGGAGGAGGAGGTGGGGTGAGCTGCACACACCCAGCACTCAAAGGATTGGTGTGTCGCCAGGTGTGCTGTACATGTGGGACACCCTCAGGACGGGGCCAAGGGGGTGTCCCAGGGGTCCCATGGGGGTCAGTGGTAGGGCAGAGGGGGGTCTGGTACACTTGGATCTGGTCCTGTGTGGGATATGGAAAAGAGCGGGATGGTGGGAGTGGAGAAAGGGCTTCCCCAGCTGGCGAGGAGGAGGAGGAGGATGTAATTGCACGGTACAGATTGAGCCTGTCAGGCATCCCTCCGACAGCGCATCCTGGGGCACCTTCACTGTAAATAATAAATAACAGCCCGGAGAGGAGGGGATTAACAAGGACAAGCGAGGCAGTTATTTCCTAATTGATGGGTTTGTATTCCTGCGGAGGCTGGAACCGCAGCCACCCTGATGCCATCGAGGGGAGCCCGCACCTCCTCCCCGTGGCTGCCGGGGAAAAGCAGGGAAGGGAAATACAGGCAAGGAAAATGCAAGCAGGGAAAATGCAAGCAGGGAAATAAAAGCAGAGAAATGCAAGCAGGGAAATTCAAGCAGGGAAAATACAGGCAGGGAAAACTCGGGTAGGAAGATGCAGGTTGGAGAAATGCAGGGAGGGAAGTGCAGGCAGGGAAGTGCAGGCAGCTCCAGGGCAGAGCAGGCAGGTGAAGCACAGCGCCACCCGAGGGGCAGTGGGAGCCCCAGCCCACAGGACCCACCATCCCCTAGACCTTGGGGTCCAGTCGGGGCTTTGTACTTTTCCTCTCATCCTTCATTTAACTCTTTTTCTACCAAATCTTTAGAGGAGGGACCAAAATCCCAGCATCCTGACCTATCCCCTGCTCAGGGAGGCTGGGATGCAGGTTATTCCATCTGCTTTGCCCAGGATTTGGGGCATCCCAGCCAGGCAGGAATAGGGAGCAGGATGGGGTCTCAGACAGCTTGAATGTGCACGTGGGTTTAGCAGAGCTAAAAGCAGCTCTGGGAGGAGGCTGGGCCACTTTTGGAGATATAATTATGTATAAAAAAAGCTTAGCCTTATCCCTGTGGAGAGGAGCTGCATCCAGCTCTGCCACTTGGAATGGGCTGGGACCACCTGGGACCTCAGACCTGGCTTGGCCACAGTGGGGGTCTCCCCCTCCCCTCCCTAGGCACTCTGTGGGCAGGGGGATGCCCAGCCATGCTGTACACAGGGCTGGTGGCCCATTCCAGCAGCATGGCCTGGATCCCGTCCTGGATTACCCTCTCCCCACTGGTGGGAGGGGGCAGAACTCACCAAGTGCCAGATGGTGCCATTTAATTTTTTTTTTTCTGGGTGAGGCTTGAATCTGTTTGTGCCTGTGTGAGCAGGACCCCGGGAGACCTCCACAGGCAGCACCAGGCTGGGAGCCCTCCTGCCTTCAAGCACAGCTATTCCTCCTCTGGAAACAGGAGCTTTGCTGTTTCCCAAAGCATCTTCCAAGGATTTTCCTCAGCAAATGCCCCTCACTGCACAGGGCAGTGTGAACATTGTGACCCCATTCCCTTTTGGGGTGATTTTGCTGAGTGATTCAAGCTTCCCATGCCTGCAGCCCTGCCAGCTCCTTGCCCTTCCCTAGAGCTGAAGAACCAGGTTGGGTTGAGGGACCTGAGGAGAAGGAGGGGGTGAAGAAAGCAGGGAGATGTCCATGGAGGCAGTGGTTTCCCAGGTGCTGCCTGCCAGATTGCTGCCCGTGGCCTGCACTCAGCTCACAATTATCTGGGGTAATGGCAGGGGAGGGTGACCCAGATAGCACGGGGAGGAGGATAATAAGGAAGATGTAAGCGAGGCTTTGGGAAAGGGAAATGATGGGGGGAGAGTAGCTCCAGGATGAACCCTGAGCTGGGAGGTTGACCCAGCACAGCATGTAGCATCCCCATGGCTCATGTCATCCTTAATTTGGGCAATACACTCCTTGGTAAGCAAAAATATAATTTCCTGGATCAATAACCTTGGATGATTTGGGGTGGAAAAAGGCAAAGGACAGAGATGGCAGCACTGTCCCAAATGGAATCTTCCTTCCCCACTGAGCACTCCTGGCTGGGATGAGTGAAGAGCAGGGGCTGTGCATCACCACACTGTGGGATACAGCTCTCAGCATGGACCATCTGTTGTTCCCAGGTGTCACACACCTACAGGAACTTGGCTAGAGGGCACCTTCAGGTCAGCAAAGAGGGCCTGGGGCAGCTGCCCTTGCTGAGCTGCTCTCTCCTCACAAAGGGCCCACGCAGCAGCTCTGGGGCTGGGCCAGCACAGACCAACTGATATTCCCTTATAAATCTCTCAGCCCTCTCCCATCATCCTTCTCCATGAAGAGCTGAGGAAGCAGTGGTCTGAGCCAGCGCTCGTCCATCACATGGAGAGGTGTCCCCACGCTGCTGTCACCTGCTCTGGCCACCTGGGCAATCTGCTGTGGCCACTTCCCATGGGAATACTGGCTGTTCCTGCCTCTGGGCTGCAGATCCACTCTATGACTTGTTTTTCCCCTGGCCCACCCTGAGCTGGGGATCTCACTGTTCCCTCTCCAGTGAGGCTTTCAAGGTGATTTTCTGAGCCCAGGAATGCAGAGAACCAAAAGTGGGGACGGCCTCTCCCAGCACAGTGCTGGTGACTCACTAACAGTGCCCAGGTTTTTATTTAAAATAAAGGAATCTGGGATTGATGTGGGATCAGGACACAGATTCTATAATGGGAGGACAGCCTTTGAGCCACCGTCAGCCAGGGATGCCTGTTCCCAGCCTGGTGCCTCAAGTGAAAGCCCAGCACAGTGACATGGTGGTGACACACCCACAGCACAGAGCAAGGGTTCAGGATCTTTGGTGGCTCTGAGCTGCAGAGCCCAGTGGGGCACAAGGTCTCATTCCAGGCTTTATTTTGGAGTGGAGTATGCCCTGATCCTGCAGTGGGTGCAGGAGGAGCAGCCCCGGGGAGGGGACCTGCAGAAAAGGGACCTTCTGCCCCATCCATGTATGGTGAGGGTGCTGCTGGTGATCCCACATGAAGATTTTGTCCAGGAAGGTGTTTGCTGGTGCAGGAGAGTGCTCTGGGCATGACAAGGACCCAGCAGAGCAGCAGCAGCGTTTCCCAGCAATCCAGGCTCATCGTCGCATGATATTTAAGTGGCAGAAAAGAAAATAAAGCAGACAGGGGAGGGTGGGAGAGAGGATGAGCTGGAGGGAGGGGAGGAGCTGCCCCCTTCCCTCCCACGCAGCCCCATGGCTCCAGGGGAGCTGGGTGGGCTGGGGTGATGCTGGTGGGGGCACAGGCTGGGTTTGGAAGGAGAGGACACCAGTGAAGGGAGCACGACGTCTTGTGTGACAGGTTCGAACGTGACTCAACGTCACCTACTTTCCACCACAGCAACTTCTGCAGCTTCATCATCTCCGTGCAAATCTGGGGCTCGGAGAGCTCCAAACGTGGCTGTGGAGGGGGGCCGAGGGTGGAGGCCATGAGGAGAAGGAGGAGGAGGATGAGCTTCTTCCTCCTTCCCTCCCCTCCTAAGCTGCCTCCGAGGGTGCTTCCACTCCAGGGAAGGGAGCACCGAGAGCCCTGCAAAGCCACTCTTTCATTAATTGAATATTCAATTTTCAAAATAACCTTGAGGAACTAAATGAAGAGGCTGGAAAGAGATAGCTAATTGTCAGCTGCACCTGCTCGGCACACAACCACAAAAAATGCTGCTTCGAGCTTCCTTCCAGCCCACTCACACAATTTAGATTATTTTTTTCCCCGAGCCATTACGTCAATGCAGAGGGCACAGCAGCCTGGCAGGGCACGAGGAGCATGCCAGACACTGGTGTGGGGTGTGACGGGGCACTGGGGCTGGGACAGTCCGTGAGTGGTTTGTCTGACCGTGGGAGATGCATTTTTCAGGTCTGGGAGGGCAGGGCGGGGTGTGCAGGGGGATCTGACCCATGAGGGTGCTGTGTCTTGGGGTGCCATGGTGCCCCTGGACTCTGCTACCTGCATGGGAGAATACAATGGACTGCAGGGGCTGGCAGGGACTGGGGCGTCCTGCACCTGTGCATGGGGGCTGTGAATGTCCCCAGAGTCACCAGGGCAAGTCCGGGGCTCTGCACCTTTGCTCAGCACCTGGCCCTGCTCCATGCCTGCCCATAGTGCTGGTGCTGGCTTCTCCCTCCTTCCTTTGGGCAACCCCCTGCATCAGAGCCACAGCACGAGAGCCTGGTCTCACTCTGGAAAAGCCCTGGTGTCCCTCTGTGCTGGCTTTCCCCATCCATGGGGCAGCAGGAGCAGCATGACTTCCTCTTCACAGGAGTGCTGGGCCCCCCAGCCTGGGCGTCCTGGGGGGTTCTGAGTTCCCCAAGCCTGGGCATCCCAGGGTTTTTGAGCGCCCCCAGCCTGGACATCCCAGGGGTTCTCATCCCCCCACCATCCCTGGGCATCCCAGGGGTTCTCATCCCCCTGCCACCCCTGGGCATCCCAGGGGTTCTCATCCCCCTGCCACCCCTGGGCATCCCAGGGGTTCTGACCCCCTCAGCCTTTTCATTGCAGGTGTTCTGAACCATGCCCAGCCTGGGCATTCAGGGGTTCTGAGCCCCCCAGTCTGAGTATGCTGGGGCAGAGGGTGCCCTGCACACCTGAGCAGGTGCAGGCAGGAGCCCGGGTCTCCTCTGCAACCATTGCATTGCTGCCTGATGCACAGGGACAGGCAGGGCTCTGCTCCCACGGTGGCAGGGATTGGGCAGCGTCCTCCGGGGGGAGAGGGGGGACTGGCCCCGGGGGCAGCCAGACCGGGCCATATGCTGCCTTTCAGCAGCACCGTCTCTCCGAATCGCTGGCTGCCTCCACACTTGGCTGCATTAATAATCAGCCGGCTGATGGGGAAGGATTTACCAGCTGTTTTTCATGACTCCATTGGCCTCAGATAAATCAGGGAGGGGGTGTCGCACGGCGTTTGCCAGGGGCCTGATGGATGGTGCCGAGCGAGCGGATCGCTCACACGCTGACACTTACAGACTCTGTCAGGTTGGCGGAGAGCGCGGGATTAATGGCCCCAATCAAGCTGGGAGGAATCGCCGGGGTGGTACCCAGCCCACCCCCCCACCGCTGCATCGCACCCGCCCGGGCTCTGCCCCACGCAGGGGCTGCCGGTGCGACCCCCTCCCCTTGCCCAGCTCCCCCAGCTCCCCCAGCAGCCACGCTGGCGTGGGCAGCTCCCCAGCCCCGGCTGCAGGATGGAGATTAGCTCTAAAGAGCTGAGCACACACAATATTTCCAAAGCAATTGCAAGCGAAGCAGGGAGCAGCTGTGGGCTGAGCAGCCTGCCTTCCTCAATTCCGGCAACATCTGGACGCGGCAGCTGTGCCGGCGAGCGAAACCTGTTCGGGGTGAGGGGGAAGGGTGCCGGACCCCATCGCTCGGCACAGCGTGTGATGAGAAACCTGCCTCCGGCTTCAGGTCCCTGCTGGAGGAATAATTCTCCAGAGGCAGCATCCCCTCCCTGTGCTGTAGGGCAGGGTGCTGGGGGAGCCCCCTCCGTGTGCACCCATCGCCTTGGGAAGGCACTCATCCCAGTTCCACGGGGCCTGGGGGAAGGTGCTGCCCTGGGACTGTGGCACATGGAAGAGTGTTTTCAAACCTCACCCAGCTTGCTCATGGTCCCTGTGGTGCAGGACCCCCCGTTGGGGTGGGCGCTGGGGGAGGGTGGGTGCCCCAGGAGGGGCTGGAGGCCTCAGTGGAGAGTCCAGCTCTGCTCCCATCCTCTCGGCAGCATCCCTGGAGCTGGAGCATGTTTCAAAGGAGAGCTTTTAAGTGAGCCCAGACCCCGGGGGGCTGTAGCTTGAGGGGTTGCAGTTGGCTATCAGGGACTGCTGCAACTCACCCCCAGGAACGAGGAGGGCCCCAAAATCAGGGTTCCCAGAACAGTCCTCCCTGCCCACAGGGATCTGTTGTCCCCTCACACTGCTGGTTGATCCCCTTGTGTGCACTGCCCGTTGCACATACAGTCCCATGGCACATGTACAACCCGTGTCACCCTGCCACTGTCCCCAGCACACTCTGGCCACCCAATCCCCCATGTCACCCACTTTCTTCACCTGTTCAGACCCCACAGGCCACATAGGAACCACAGGTACAGTGGAATGGGATGAGTGTGATGTCATCAATGGCACTCAGCAGTCCCCTTGGCACTGGGTCAGCAGAGTCAGGGCCAGTTCCTGCATGTCAGGGCCACTGGGCATGTGTGTCACTGGGGATGTGGCCAGTGCTGGCGGGACCCTGCAGCAGTGCCAGTGGGGCTCAGCACAGCTCGGAGCACTGCTGGGACCTCCCTGGCTCTTCTCCTGGCTAAGAAGATGAGGAACCCAAGAGCTTTGTACTGTAAATGGGAATACTGGAATGTAAGTGCTGGGGGACTAGTGGCACCTCCCATCCCAGTGTGGTCGTGAGGATGGGCAGAGCAAGCTGCTGGTACACAGAGTGCTTCCCTCTGTCCCTCTGCCCTGGGCTGGCCTGGGAAGAAGGCACTGGGGGGCAGCCCTACATCCCCACTGAGCACCAGTGCCCCCCTGAGAACAGTCCTTAGGATACTGAGGCAAAGAGACCATTTCCTGGTGCCAGTCCTGTCTATGCCAGGAAACAGCAAGGCATCACAGGACTTCCAGCAAGTGCCTCTTTGAAGCCAAAACAAATGAATTATTCCATTTAATTTGGGGGCATTAGCAGTGGCGCAGGTGGCAGCTCTGTCTCTCTTGGCACAGCAGCTCCCAGCTCTGCAGTGTCCCGTGCTCATCTGTGCCCCCCAGCACCCTGTTGGGCTCTGTCTGTGCCTGTGGGACCCACCACCCCTCTGTGATGATGTGATGATGGGTGTGTGGGTGCAAAGAGCAGGATGGGAGCTGGAAGGGAGCCTTTATCCTGGCCATCCCAGGGAGGTGCAGGACACAGCAAGGGGACAGCTTCAAGCAGGCAGGGCCATGCCCACCTGTGGGCACTCGGCTGGGCAGCAGCATCCCGTGGGGCTCAGTGTCCCCAGCTGCAGGCAGGCAGTGCCAGCCCCTGGCCAGATGGGCTGGTGGAGAGCACAGGCTGTGCCCAGGTCAGCAGAGCCCTCCCTGGGTAGCAGCCTGGTGTGCTGGTCCGGGTGATCTCCTGGCCAGGCTCCTGCCGGGCTCTTTGATCCCCCTCCCCTGCCTGCTCCGGGCGGACGTGCCCGGCTCTGATCGCTGCTGCCTCGTGGCTCTGCACGGGGTCTGGTGAAATATTTACACCTCCCTCCCCTTTGAAGTGCGCTGTGCTCGCAGCCCCACTCCCCCGCAGCCTGCTCCTCTCTGCTCAGTGACTCGGGGCACTGAGCTCAGTCCCCCTGTGCCAATCCCATGGGATAAGCCATGCTACATCCCACCGAGCCCAATGGGCAGCTCCTGTGCTGCTCAGCCTTCTGGCAGAGGGGGAAAAGGATGACATGGGGCAACCCAGGGATGTCTTCTATCTTTGGAGTGATGTGCCTGTATCCGCAGACAAGCATCCTTGCTGCATCTCATGGCTTGCCATGCCACAGTCCCTTCCTGCTGTCATCCCATGGAGTCAGTGATCAGCCCTGGGCTCCACAGGGAGCTGGGAAAGACACAGCTGTCCAGGGTAACTGTGCCCTGTGCCGTCAGCCAGTTCCTGCTCCAGCAGCAAGGCCAACACAACAGGAAACGGGAGCTTATTGAAGGGTGCTGGACTGGAAATGCAGCCACCTTCTGCTCTCTCCGAGGATAGCACAGGGACAGCCCTGGGCAGTGAATGTGGCACCACTCTCTGCCCCTGCCGTGGCCCATTTGCTGCTGGCTATGCCATGTGGCACTGGCTGTCCTTGTCCCTGAGGTGCCACAGAGCTACCAGGAGTGTCCCTGGCAGTGCCACCTGCCCCTGAGCACAGGGACGGGGTCTGAGGTGTGCAGGGTACACTGTCTGTTGTGTGTGACTATGCCAGTCTCAGGCAAGGTCAGTGCTGCAGGATGGACTGGGAGCCATGTCCTCACAGTGGGAAATCATGGAATTATTTAGATTGGAAAAGCTCTCTGAGAACATCGAATCCAGCCATTAACCCACCATTGCCAAGTCCAACACCAAACAATGTCTCTGAAATCCTTCACCTTCCCTGTCCCCCAGGCACAGGGGGATTTTGGAGAGCCTGGGTGCTCTCCACAAGGGCCTCACCTCTCTCATTTCCCCAGTGGTCCTGCAGAGCCACCAAGTACACCCTGGCACCCTGGGGACAGGATGCTCCAGCCTGTTGTGGCTTTGGCTCTCCTTTGGTGCAGGCACCTTCGAGGTTGAGTCCCCAAGCTTCCCTTTAGCTCCAGCTCCCTGACAAGGGTGATTTTGCCGGATACCGACTTCCTCTTCAGTGAGGAGGAAAATTGGACACACTGGGAAGCTTCATTTGGCAAATCCAGGTGCCAAATGGGCTGTGCTCTCTGCCTGCCTGCCAAGGGCTCTGCTGGCACAGAGACCTTCACCTTCTCTGGGGGGGCTGGTGCTGCCTCCAAACATAAGACCCAGTGTCCTCCGTCCTGGGAGCCTCAGTGATGCTCTTCACACTGGGGGGAATTTTGCCTGCTCTCAGTTCAGGTCAGAAAACACAAATGGGGACCCCCTGAATTATTTGGGGTACATTGGCTGTACCTGGAGGCAGTGCTGGTGCAGGGGAGGGGAAGCATTTGGTGCTGCCATGTGCCCATCCTGTACTCCAAGGTGGCTGTGGCTTCTTCAGCCCTCTGGAATGCTGCAGTGAGGGGCTCTTCCCCACCTCACCCTCCAACCTAAGCCTCTGGATTTTGGGAGGGCTCTCCCAGTACCTCCTTCCAAGTCTTGCTTGGGGTGCAGGAGGCTCCTGCCAGCCCTGATTCCCACCTGGAGTGGGAAGGGCATCCTGTGCTGGATCAGGCAGGAGCAGAATTGCTGCTAATTGCAGTCCTCTGGCATCGGAGAGGAGTGAAACTTCCTAATTTATGGGTTGGCGGCAATAAAGCTTCGCATCACTGCAAAGGGAATTCACCCGCCTCCAAAACAAGGTTAAATAAATAGCTAATGGGAGAGCTCAGTAATCCCACAGCACACACACACACACACACACACACACGCACACACACTAACACACATGGGTGGCATTCCCTGCGCCATGCTGGTGGTGACACACACCCAGTGTCACTCCCCTCTCCAGGGATGTACACACACAGGGATGAGCTCACAGTGCAGCCCTCACACCCACAGTGGTGCCCACACAGGCTGTGACACCCTGTGACACCCCAGGTCACACAAGCACCCTGTGCCCTGGGAGGGTGGCAAGGGTTCCCAGACCCCCCTGCCTGGATCAGGCAGCACCAGCCCAGGGCTGTCACCTATTTAGAGATGAGCAGTGATGCTTCCCTGAGAGCCTGGATTGGCAGAGGATGGAGATTTATGGAATGGCGGAAATGCACCTGGACACATCCTGCCAGGCGTGTCTCAGGTGTGATGTCAGGGATGTGAAGCCTCACTGGAGCTGTTCTGCTCAAGGTAAGACTCTGGCTGGTGCCCTGGGCACACAGAGCTGAGCAGTGGCAGGGCACAGTGCATGGCAGCAGCGGCTCCTGGCGCTGGATCTGGACAGCTCCTGCTCCAGATGCATTTCCCAGGGATGGGGTGGTGATGGCTCTGGTACTGTCCCATCCGTATAGGGATGGAGCAAGGGGACACAGGAAAGGATGCCCCAGGGATGGCATCCCTCCCACAAACCATCAGCTGCTCAACCCTCCCTGAGGTTCCACAGCTGTGGTTGAAGCAGTAGGATTTTTGGGAGAAAAGCATGGCATAGAGAGTTAGAATATCCTGGCCCTGCAGGAGCATTGCTGGGGAGGGGAAGCCTTGGAATCCCCCTTGGCCAGCTCCGGTCAGCCCCCAGCCCTGGCAGGGGGACACCAGTGTGTTTCTGCTCAGCAGTGGGACCTGCAGCACCCATGGGATCATCCCCAAAGGAAGCAGAGGTGCCCTGGGGCGATGCCAGCCACAGCAGGAGGGTGTGAGGGGCAGGGAGCCAGGCTGGTGCAGCTGCACTTCAGCAGGGTGCCGGAGGGGCAGGAGGAGGGTGAGCACCTTCCGAGTCGGCTCCAGAGGCCCCGCATCTCTGTGGGCTGTGCATGAAGAGCTTTCCCATCAGCTCTGGCACATTTTTAGACGTTTTGTTCTCTGTGTAAATCCGTCTCCGGGAGCAAGTGCAGTCGATTGATTTTGTGCTGTTCTGTGCCGGCAGCCACCTGCTCGTGCTCCGTAAGCAGGGACCCCACACTCAGTGCTGGCCCTGAAACACCCTCCAGCACCCAGGCAGGTGGCAGGCAGGGGACAGGGACTGGTGGACCTCTGTGCTGCCACCTGAACAGGCTGGCAAAGCGGGGTGCTTCCTGGGATAGGGGAGAGAGGAGTGGGAAGGTGGGTTTATATGTGGGAATGGGGGTATGGGTGCTTCCCAAATCTGCAGCTGAGCCATAGTGTATGGATAAAGCCAGTGTCCCTAGCAGAGAAGGAAGAAGGGACCAGGAATGACAACTGCCCTGAGCTGAAACTGGGGGACAGGGATCAGCTCCTGGAATCACAGGGAGCGTGGGCTGGGCAGGTTGGGGAGGAAGCTGAGCGATGGAGGAGAGGGGCTGCAGGTGACCCATCCGGGCAGGATGAGGATGCTCTTGCCCTTCATCCAGCGCCACCACCACACTCAGCACCCACCTCCTCCGCGAGTGACGGTCCCGGCGCGCAGCACGAGACAGGTGACACCCAGGTGACAAAAGGCCCTATGGAGAGCAGCAGGCACCCGGCTCCACGGACATCGCGGGGCTGCCGGGGAGCTGTTCCCCCCGAAATTGCGGTGTTTGCTGCGCTCCCGCTTTGCCATGGCAACGCCCGCCTGGCGCGCCGGTGGTGCCTCGCAGCACATATTGTTTCGGAAAGGTCACTGCCGAGTGGTGGTGGGCTCAGCACAGCGCTGCTGCTATTTCTACATATTTATGAAGGGGGAGATGGAAGGTAATTACAGCCCCTTCTCCAGAATTAATTTCACGATGGGATCGTGTGACACTGGGGATGAGCCCTCCAGGGTGGGTGAGGGTGGCTGAGCCTTGCTGCAGGGAAACTGGGTACTGGCACACGCCAGGCAGTGGGATTGAGCTCTGTGGGGCACCCCGGGATGTGGGGCAGTGTGTGGGGCAGCATGCAGGACTGTGGGGCACTGGGGGCTGCCATGGGATGGAGCACCATGGGGTACCACAGGATGTGGCATCACTGTGGGACAAGGACAGCCACAGGCAGTACCAAGCCCCAGCCCTGTGCTCCTGGCTGGCTGGGAGGTGGGAATTTAGGATGACCCAAAGCAGCATTGCCTGGATGGGTGGCAGTGCCACTGGTGCCTCTCTTTCCTCAGGGACCTGGTGACTCCCTGCTGTCCCCTGGGAGGACCTGGCAGAGCCCTGGCTCCCAGCACAACCAGAGATGGAGCGGCGTTCCTTTGCCCACTCCATTCCACTGCTGCCAAAACAGGACCTGAACAGGCTTGGGAGGGACATCCCATCCCAAAACAAGGTGCCACCCGGTCTTGGGAGCCACCCTGGCTCTGGATCTGCACCAGTCCTGCCAGCCCAGCACAACTGGCTGTGTTTGGCTGCCCACCTGGGGAGGAGGGCACAGAGAAGGAGCCTCCCGGGCTGTCAAGCTCCTCACATTGTCTTTTCCCGGATCCCCTCCATGCCCCCCACAGCCTCGCCAGCGCCCGGGGAGCCATCGGGGTTAAATATTCAGGAGCACTCGCTGTGCACATTTTGTAAAGATCAAGCGGCTCCCAGGCCTGGCAATTGCCTTCCCTGCTGCCGGGGATGCGCCTTAATGAGTTTGCAGAATGATACATTTTTAAAGTCATTATTTCCGGACATGTTCAAAGTTCCAGCATTTCCTCCGCTCCAGTTGTGCAGGCGGCCACCCCACTGTGCCCCTCCCTGCGGGGACCTGGGTCTGCCTGGGGGTCATGGGGAGAGGGGTCACTCCACAGGGATGGGGCAGGTGGGGGGCATGGGGGGCATTGGGGGCTGGGAATGGAGCAAGGAGGGGTCCTCGAGGGGATGGGGGACATGGGGACATGGATCTCTGCCCTGCCTCATGGCAATGGGGATGTTGATGCTTGTCTTTCCTGGGGACATGGGGACACTGATCCCTGCCTGGGCCATGTGGGACATGATCCCTACCCTGCCTTGGGACATGGTGACACCGATCCTTCTCTCCCTTGGGACATGGGAGCACTGATCCCTGCCCTGCCTGGGGACATGGATCCTTGACTAGTGGAAATGGGAATATTGATCCCTGCCCTGCCTGGGGACATAGGAGCACTCATTCCTGCCCTGCCTCATGGTAGTGGGGAGGGGATATTGATCCCTGTCCTTCTCGGGGCCATAGGAGCACTGATCCCTGCTCTAAGGGTATAGGGACATAGATCCCTGCCCTGCCTGAGGGATGCTTATGTCTTGGAGAGATGCTTATCTCTTCCCTGCCAGGGGACATGGGGACTCTGTGCTGTGCCCAGGGGCAGCCCAGAAGCAGCTCCCATTGCCTTTGGCTCACTATGCACCAGCAGATGCAGGTGCAGGGCCCCAACCCCCTGCAGAGCCCACCAGCAGCTGCCCCCTGGTAATTGTGGGTCTGTCTGCACTTAATCACAGCCTTCAGAGCAGGCAGAGGGAGTAGCAGCTGGGAAGTGCCATGGAAACCACCCCAGAGCTGCACCCGGGGCTGGGCAATGGGTTCCCAGTACCCACCAGCTGCCTCCTGCACCCCTTCCCACTGCACCATCCTGCATTCCCAGTGTGGTGTCCCTGCTTCTCTCCACTCACCAGCATTCCCTGTCCACCCCCTGCTCCAGTCCCTGCTTCCTGCTTGGTAACACATGGTATTTTTTCATGTTTCAAGAGATATTTCAGCCCTCTCAGGGCTGAAATATGAGGCACTGGGGTTTGATGAGCTGGGTATGAGATTTGGCATAGAAATTTGGGAACTGGCAATGCCTAGAATGCACCATCTCTGATGTTCTGATGGGCTGCCCTCCTGTGCCACCTGCATATGTCCCAAGCCTGTCCCAAATCCTCACCTTTCACCCAGATGTCAACAGCTGCCCCTTGGCCACCAGCTTTGTGCTGCCAGGTTTGTTCCATGACAGAATCTGTGTCTGTGACATCAGAACTTGCATCCAGGGAGGATTCCAGTGCACCAGGAACCCCTGATGCTAGCCTGGGTGCTGGGTGACCCCTGACTCCTGCAGACTCACCTCTGTGCTGTCAGACATGATACACCTGGGGTAGGTACCCTAAACCTCACCCATGCCATAGGGACCCCATGGGGATGAAGTGGTGGAAATAGGGGTGAAGTGCCTACAGGCAGGGAGGGCAGGGCAGGCAGAGAGTTCCAGGGACCATCACCTTCTCCCTCCGCTGCTGTGGCCAGTGAAGGGATCCTGGGGAGCAGGAACAAACTAGCATGTGCTACTCTGTGTGAAGTAGTGGCACTGTCTCACCAGCAGACAGCTTTTAGGGACATTTCTCAGCCTCTCCATGGCCTTGGAAGCTGCTGGTTCCACAGTCTTTCCCACATAGAGTGTGGCAACTTTGGAAGAGGTTATTGTGGGCATGAGGATCTTTGTAGCCAGCCCACTTGCCCTCCCTCCAGCCCAGAGAGGGGATTTGAGGGCTTCCTTGCCATCTGTGACCCCACACAAGGTGACCCCACATGTGGTCATTGAGGTGAAAGTGCAAGAATCCCCTGGGAGGTGCCAAAAAAACCAGAGCTCTACAGAAATCCTGACCCTGTGGGCTGTGTCTGGTGGTGTGACCTGGGGGACACCACTGGTACAGCCACCAGAGTCAGCAGCCCAAGGGAGCAGAGGGTGACACACCTTGCTCATGGCAGGCATGTGGGATCAAACCCTGGGCAGTTCCAGAGGGAGAGAATGACCTGGAAGGATGGTGGGTATGACACAGATCACCTCATGGCAGGGCCAGGGGTGATGATGCCCTGGAAGGGTGGAGGGCAGCAGGGCTTGCCTGGGCTTCCCACCTGAAACGCTCAACAATGTGCAGGGCACCTGGGAGATCCTTGGAGTCCACTACACACCCAAAACCTGGGCAGAAGCATCAGCACTTGTGGCAGGTGGGGAAGCCTGTGGAGGGATTTTGGGGTGCATTCCTAATCACAGCATCCCATTGCTGCCTGGACATCTTGGTGTGGCTCCAGGCAGGTCAAGTCCATCAGGTGGGGGCTCTCTTCTCCCACGGATTGGGGGCCCTGTGCTGGACTTGGCTTTGTCAGGGCACGCACCAGGAAAGCTCTGCAGCCACATCGCTAAACTGCTGCCTTGAGATGGAGAGATAATGCAGGCGCCTCCAGGCCCTCGGTAAATTATCTTGCCTGTATGTTCATTAATCAACAATTCTTATGTAAACAGACACATCCTCAACCCTCTGCTTCCCATCACCCTGGCAACAGCACAGAGCCGACCCTCCGCTTAGGATGTGCTCTGGGCTCCCACCTGCTCCGCAACCCTGCCTGCAACTTTGTGCCTGCTCCCTTTGCTCCCACACCTTTTCCTCCTGCAGGGATTGAATGATCAAGTCTTCAGGTCCTTCTTGCCCAGCGTTGGATCCTGGACCCCTCCATCATTGGATTCTGGATCTCCCCAAGGTGTGATCTTGGACCACCCCATTGCGGGGATCCTGGACCTCTGCTGCGATAGATCCTGGACCTTCCCAGCATAGAATCCCGAACCTTCACATCCTGGGATCCTGGATTTTCCCATGTCCAGCAGCTGCTGAGGCAGGAGAGGGGAAGCAGCAGGGTGATGGGGACCAGATTTCCCCGCCGTCCTCCCTGTCTGGTGTGTGGCCAGGACCTGGAGAATGCAGCCCACAGGGATGAGTGCTGGATATAGGAATCATGGCAAGGGCCAGCCAGAGCCATGGCAATGCTGCCAAAACCTCAGCCGGGATCACACAGTGCTGTGGCTCCAATGAGGGGTGGGCAGTGACCATGAGGTGCACCTCTGAACACCCCCCTCAGACATGCATCGCTTTTCCCCGCCTTATTCCTGTCCAGATGGTTTCTCTGAGAAACTCTCATGGTGCAATGAGAGGATATCCTGTCCTGCTGACTCCATCAGGACCCTCTACCTGGACAAGATCGAGTCCTGGGGCTCTCTGTGGATCCAGGCAGGAGCTGCGAGCACAATGTGCTGCAGACAGGGCACTGCTGCCTCCCGGGGCTGCCCCACAGCAGGACAGCTCTGCTGTGGAATAGAAAAGCCCTGCATGGAAGCTGATAGAAGCCAGGGGAGCCCAAGTCATTTAAGGTTGAAGAGAAATGTTAAAGACAGCAGGAAAAGCAAACATTAGTGGTAGCCATGCGGCTAAGGGGAATAGGAAGGGCTTTTACAAATATATCAAGGGGAAAAGGAAATACTGGAGAGTCAAGACAAAGTAGGCCCATTAATAAATGAGGAAGGATATTAAATTAATGATGATTCTCAAATGGCTGAGTTAGTGAACTACTTATTGAGATCTGCCTTTAACAAGAACAACAAGGGAAAGTGGCTGAGACAATCAGAAAGCAGCGAAGGGTGCTGGAATTGTCCTAGATGGAGAAAGGGGAAGGGGACAGCTGGGCTACAAGCCCCGGATGGCAAGTGCCTGGGGTCGAGCAGCACAAGAAAAGCCCATCCTGTCCATCTCTTCCCTGGCAGGAGCAGAGGGAATGAGCAGCTGGAGCAGACCAGTGCTTGGCAAAAGGCCAGAGTTAACAAGGGGTTTGGGGGGATCTTGTCTCCTTGCCTTGGAGTGGGGCAGGATCACAGCAGAGCTGCAAGGAAGACTCCCGAGAGCCCCAGGTGCAGCCCATGCTGCATGGATCTGGGCTTGGGGACTGCCAGGGAACAGTGTGTTTGGAGCCTGTATTTCAATGAGGAGGGGGAAGAGTTCCAGCCAGCTGGGCTGGAGTCCTTCTGGAGTTTGTACTTGTAAATAAGATCCTCCAAGATGCTCTGGTGCTGTTTGTCCTCCCGTCTTATTTGCACTGAACCAACAAGTGACTGCCCAGCTCAAGGTTGCTCCTGTGCCCAGAGCAAGAGCTCTGGGAAGAGGATTTTCTGTCCTTCTAGGAAAGCCTTAGAAATCCCCAAAGATCCCTCTGCTGCTGCAGCCTGAGGGATGGCTGGAAACAGTGTCTCTCACGTGAGATGTGTGGTACATGACCTATACATGGGGAAAGGTGTTTAGTGTCCACCTGGGGATCCTCGGCTGGGGCCTGCAGGATGGGACGGGATGGGACAGGACGGGACAGGATGGGATGGGACAGGATGGGACAGGATGGGATGGGATGGGATGGGATGGGATGGGATGGGATGGGATGGGATGGGATGGGATGGGATGGGATGGGATGGGACAGGACGAGACAGGACGGGACGGGATGGGACAGGACAGGACAGGATGGGATGGGATGGGACAGGATGGGATGGGATGGGATGGGATGCGATGGGATGTGATGGGACGGGACAGGATTCAGTGGCATGGGATGGAATGGGGTGGGATGAAGTGAATTGGAGTGGGAAGCGATGGGGGTGAGTTGGGGCAGGATGAGATGGGACAGGATGGAGAGGGGTGGGATGGGATGGGGTGCCATGGGATGGGACAGGACATGATGGGATGGGGTTGGATGGGTGAGTTGGGGTAGGATGTGGTGAGGCAGGACAGAATAGAACAAGACAGGACAGGATGGGATGGGTGAATATCCCTCAGCAAGGCTGGGCAGACATGTGGGGCACACCTCCTGCTCCTGAGGCCTTGGGGCTTAGCGTGCCCCACTCAGCCCCTCCTGCTCCCTCCTCGAGGTGCAGGAGCCCTGGGGCTACACGGTGTGAGCAGAGGTATGAAGGATGATCCCTCTCTTTCCCCACCACCCCAGGAGCTGCACAGTGGCAGTGCCCATCCTCAGCCAGCTGGGAGCAGGCGTCCCGTGGATGGGCCATCTGACAAAGGGGTCTGTGGGGGACAATGTCCGGAAAATGAGGGCCCTTGTCAATGTTTTATGGGGCCAGGCATCCCCAGGGTGTGTTTACGGGGCAGTAAATTAAAGCACTCAGCCAAGTGACATTTGTGTTCTGCAAATGCGATTATTATGCATGATTAGCAGCCAAGTGCACTGAAAAACCCACACTCACGGCATGCAGGAGCGGGATGCCCGCCTGGCCTGTGGCTCCTCATGCTGGAAATGCACCCTGGGCAGGCACCTTTTCCCTGGAAAACCTCTCCATGGGACGGCAGGAAGCCCAGGATGGGCAGAGACCCCGAGACCACCACACTGCCCCTCGGTTGGGTGCTTCCCCCCTCCCCAATCCCTGCCCACTGGAGATGGACCATGCCAGCCGAGGAGTTAAAATATTTTCTTCCCAGCTGCCAGCCCGACTTTCCAGAGGAATGCATCCAAACCCACTTTTTAGCTTTAATTATTTATCTGTAACCAATTTGGCAGGAAAACCAATTAAACGAGTGGGTGATTAATGACCTGCTGATTTGCACAGGTACCTAATTTAAATGTCTATATAATATATAAGCACATTTTGGAGATGCTTCGATGGCTCGGTTCAGTCCCAGCTGCTCGGACATGTGTTTGGCGGATCATTCCTGGGTGAGCCAGTGCTGCCATCCTGCTGGAGAATCCTGTGCCTCCCAACAGCTCTAGGAGCACGGTGGGGCTGTTTATCCCAGAAATCCCACTGTACTTGCCCCCTGGCCAGTGCTGTGCTTGCCGTGTCTCCTCTGATGGTGTTTCCCACTTGGAAAAGTCTGACCCAGATGGGAAGGAGATAATGGGACAGAGGAGGATGTTGTCTCCTGGGAGGACAACAGAGACAGGGAGAGACAGGCTGGAGCAGCCACCAAGCACAGGCTGGAGCTGGTGTCAGACTGTCCCCTTGGCCCCAGGACACAGGGAAGGGGTTTTTGCAGTGCTCACATCTCAGATGGGCACAGATTTGGGTTGTCACCAACTAGAGCCATCCAGGCTCTTCCCTCCTGCTCCATGTGACTCAGAGCATTCCTGTTTTCCCCACATCATCCATCCATCCATCCATCCATCCATCCATCCATCCATCCATCCATCCCACCTCTTGACTGTGGTATGTCCAGGCACTGTCTGTGAGGTGGGTGGGTCTGAAACCAGCCTCCCTTGTATCCCTGATGCCACCAGGCTGGGGACATGGCTATGCAACACCTTTCCACTCTCAGTCCTGGATCCCAGGACTCCCAGAGGGAGAGATTCCCTGATCATGGACAGCAGGATCTCCAGTTTCTCCATGGCTGTTCCCAAGGCTGCAACCCAAGGCTGGGGCCAGTCAGAGCCGAGGCCAAGGGCTGCCAGACCCCAAAGCCTCCCTGTGTCCCTGCCAGGCAGGGCTGTGCTGCTGGCTGAGACACCCTGGGGACGGAATAAGGGGGATGTTCCTCGGGGCAATGGGGTGGCGCCAGGAATGGGCCCATTGTTGAGATAGAAATGGTAAATCCATTAATCTTTACGAATACAATTCACCGTACAAAACAGAAAAGGAAGAGAGACACCTCATTTGTTATCAGGTGCATTGTGAGAGTCAGGTTCTTTAATTATCTCACCAAATTCTACAGCCCATTCATCAAATTGCCACCACCAACCTGCTGAGATTGCCACCCACAGACCATCTGGGCACTGCAGAGGGAGCCGAGGCGCTGCCAGCCCCCAGACACACCGGCACGACGCTGTGCAGGCATGGAGGCTGCTGGGGATGTTCCTCATCCCCCGGACCTCCCTCAGGGCTCCTTGCCCGGGAATTCACCTCCTTGGATACACAGGGCAGCCCAGCACTGCCCATGTTGTCATAGAGTCACAGAATCATAGAATCTGATGAGCTGGAAGGGAATCATCGAGTCCAACTCCTGGCCCTGCACAGGACACCCCAACAATCCCACCCTGTCTCTGAGAGCATTGTCCAAATGCTCCATGAGCTCTGGTAGCCTTGGGGCCATGACCACTGCCCTGGGGAGCTTTATCCCCTACAGAGAGAGATGGCAACCAGGCCTGGTTGCCATTATGTCCATTGGGACTTATAAAAAAGAGGGAGAATGAGTTTTTACACAGGTGGATAGTGATAGGACATGGTTTTAAAGTAAAAGAGGACAGATTTAAATTGGATTTTAGGAATAAATTCTTCCCTGTGAGGGTGAGGAGGCCCTGGCACAGGTTGGGCAGAGGAGCTGTGACTGCCCCATCCCTGAAAGTGTCCAAGACCAGGTTGGATGAGGCTTGGAGAAACCAGGCCTAGTAGAAGGTGTCCCTGCACATGGCAGGGGAGTAGAATGAGATGATTTTTAAGGTGTCTTCCAACCCAAAATATTCTGTGATTCTATGATAATTCTATGACATGGCAGTATTCCCAGGAGAGAGGCCAGAGGCTGGGGAGAAAGGTGATTGAGTGATGTCCTGCATTCCAGAGTTTCAGTAATTACTGTGGGATGAGGGAATCATCTCCCTTGCCAGGACAGAGCCTGGGACTTGCACATGCTGGGGCTGGTGTGGCTGCAACTCCCTTATAGCTCCTGGTGCTTCTATTTGGCTGAAGCTTCACCTTGTTCCTGCCTAAATCCCACAGTCCATGGGCTCCCTGTCAGGGTGCCAGCCACAGCCCTGCACCAGCAAACCTGCAGGATACTGGATTTTGGGGATCCCTTGGTTTCCTCTGGCACAGCTGCATGGAGGTCTGGCTCAGCATTCCCTGCCATGGGCACAGTACTGGGCAGGAGAGGAAACTGGTGGGATGGACACAGGGAAGTAGAGGATGGTCATGGCAGCAGGTGCATGAGCAAGAAAGGTGGAAAGGAAAGGGGCATGAGATGCTGAGAGATTGGAATCCTGTCTGGGATATATCAAAAGCAAAGTCTGAGTGATTTTTATAAGAGCAGAGAGAGCTGGGCACCCAGGGGAGATCCCTTCTGGGATAAATTGTGATGGGAATAAATCCAGAAAGGCAAGTAGTGGCTGCACCCCAGGTGTGTGGGTGAGCAGTGGGGTGCACAGCCTTGTACTCCACGCTCCCTAAGCAGGACTGCTTCTCCTCCATCCTCTGCCCCTGCCCTCCAGAGGCCCTGAGGGCTGGGGAGCATCCCAGCTCCTGGCAGCTGCCAATGGAGCTGGTCTGGGAGTTCCCGGGGTGTGCTGTCCCATGGAGGGCTGGACTGGGCTCCTGGCCCCCTGCCACCTTCCTCCAAACATCCTGGGAGGAAAACTGGTTCTGCCCCATCTGGAGTCCAGATCGGCTCCGGTGAGTAATCAGGGAGTGGGAGGGAAGGCAGACGTCTCCCTGCTCTCCCAGCAGTGTGGAGGAGAGAACACACTATCCTGGGAGCGCAGATGGGGTGGCACTGCACGATGAGTGGGGTGTGCTTAACCCTGCCATGGCTGGGATGGCAGGAGAGAGGGGATTGCGATTCCCAGACCTCTGCTTTCATCTCCCATCACTTTTCAAGGGTGGGAAAGGAGGAGACATCCCACCCTGGGCACTCCAGGTGATGGCCACGGGATCCTCCAGTCTGGGTGACCTTCCACATCACAGCCCACAGGCTGCAGTTCAGTGGTTGCACTTTAGCTGAAGCCACGTCTGGGGACAAGAGAGGTAAAAGCACTGCGGGTGCCCTCAGCAAACACTTCATTTGGTGTGAAATCTCGAGCAGAAGGCACCTCGCAAAGGCCACGCGCAGCCGGCGCAGGCAGAGATGTTTCGGCAGCGCTGTCACTGAAATCACCTCCTTTTTCCCCGAGGTGCCAAGTGAGTTTATTTTAAGGCCTGACAGAAAGCCAAGCTTCCCCTGGGTGCAGCAATCACACAGCAGCCATGCCAGGTCCCAGCAGGACCAGGAGCAGGGACCAGGAGGAGGATGCTCCCCCTCCAGGATGTTATCCCTCCATCAGCATCGCTTGCTCCGGGGCGCTGCCCCCCAGCCGTGTGCTTGGTGCCTTCGGGACAGGGACACGGAGCTGCCACATGGTGTGTTCCACTCAGACAGGTCCTCACATGGCCCGCAGGAATGCGATATCCTGAGGGGAATGCCCTTATCCAAGCACTGTCTTCTCTAGCCTGGGCTGGATCAGCAACGTGATTCAGAAGCCAAGTGTCTTTTGCTATGAATATTTGTTCTTTTCTCCTTTTTTTTTTTTTTTTTTTGGTCAAACGAAAACATTTCTGCAGGGAATGACTGTGACTGATTACATTTGTCAGGGTTTTTATCAAGCAATTGAAAGAGCCGGAGATTTTTTGGAAACCAAATAAGTGAAATATTTTGGCTGGTCAAAATTGTTTCCAGTAAAAATCTCCAGAAAACGTGGAGAGAAACTGTTGTAGAAAATTTGCAGCGCAAATTAAAATGTGTTTTTCCAAGGGAAAACAGCTACTGGGAAAATGAATTTCTTTGCACCATTGGTGGAAGGATGTTCCCCGCCAAAGGCATTGCTCCATGAGAGCATCCCAGGGTGCTTGGCCCTGGAAATGTGGTGCCAGCCCAGGGATGGTGGGTCCAGCTTTTCTCCTCACTGCAAAATGGGTGCACAGATTTTCCTCACTTTTCATCCAAATATCACCTCTAGGGACAGGAAAGGGATTCCAGGTGGAGCATGGTCTGCCATGCACAGGGGAGTGAGTGGAGGGGATGTGGTGAGGAGCCCCTTGGCTCACCCACTGCTGATGCTGGAGGAAGGCTCAGGAGATGCCTTAGGAATGGGATGTACAGAAGCCAGGATGATGAAGGAATCTGTGCCATGCCCTGGATGCCCTGTGCCACCATGCCATAGGGATGTGACATTCCAGCTGCACCTCATCTTGGATGTCCAGAAAATATGGGGCAGCTAAACAGGGTTAAAATATTCAATAAAGTCAGGCTTGAGCCTGTGGGGAGGGACAGAGACCAGAAGGCAGCAGGAAGGTACTGGAGGCAGAGTTTGGAGCCTCACCAAGCCTGCTGTGGTCTGTGGTTTGGGACATCCGCATCCATTTGGAATCTCTGCCATGTTTCCCATTGCTCCTGCTGCTGTCCCAGCAGTTTTGTGGCTGGGAGGATCCTCCTCCTCTCTAAACCCTGCGTGTCCCCAGCGTGGCACGGACCAGGCTGATCCCTGACCCCGGAGCAGGCTGAGCTTTGTGCGGAATGAGCTGAGCTCTGGGTTAAAAATAGCTCATGACCATGCAAATCTCTGGCTGGATATTAATGCGGATGCAAATGGGTGCTGGCAAAGCTGGCAGAGATGCCCTGCCCAGCCTTCCTACCTGGAATGCAGTGTACAGGCTGCTAACATCTGCTGGGAGGGGGGATTTGTTGGGCTGGGTGACAGAGGCTCGGAAAGTCATGGTATGTGGGTCAGAGCAGTGAGGGGATGCAGATTCCCTATGGGTCACTGCTGCCCTGGGCTTAGCTGGTGGCTGGGGAAGCTCCCATGGGATGAAGAGGAGGAGATGGATCTGGGGAGGGCTGACTACTCTTCCTACCATCACTCCTCTGGGTGCTGGTGAAGGTGGGTAATAACAGAGCCAGGTTGTGTTTCTGGCACTGTCACAGGTCCCAGGGTGAGCTGACCACCCCAAAAATGCCATCCCAGGGCTGAGCCAAGCAGCTGTTTGGAGCAAGCTGGGTTCTCCACCCCCAAAATGTCTTGGTGCCCTGAGCCCCTGAGAAAAAGCCATTTGCCATCTCTGTAGAAACACTGTGCATGTCAGAAATACGGCTCCTGCGGGCACAGCTACAGTCAGGAAGAGCCAGAGCACTCCACGGGCAGAGAGAGTCATGTGAAAAATGCTCTTGTTCCCTCTTAAGATGCTTGGAAGCAGCCTGAGGGCTTTAGCACTGTGCCGCTTTGGTTTAAGTTTCTCTAATGAGGTTTGCCTTCTATTACTGTCAGGGAACATTTTTCATTGTTGAAGCCACTGTAAATGCAAAGCCTTAAAAATGAGTTTCCATTTCAGATCTGACAGCTCAGCTGCTAATGTAAAATAGAGAAAAACCACAGATCAGGCTGCCTTTTAGTGCAATTAGCCCTCCAAATGGAGCAATTTACATTGGCACACTTGTGTATCTTCCTGCAGAAGGGGGGAAAAAAAGCCTCATTACTTAAGCGCAGACCTTTATGAACAGAAATGAGGGGAAGAGAGGAAAAACACAGCAGGGATGGGAGCACTGGGATGTGCCTCCTTCCCTGTGCTGCTCGCTGTGTGCCGGTGAGACGCTGGGCTGGCCACGAGTGCTGGGCTGAGTTTTCACACGGAGCCTCTCCCGGTGCTTCTTGGGGTGCCCATGCTCATCACGGTGCCATTGGTGTGTCCCTTGCTGTGGGTGTGGTGAGCTGGCACTGCTGGCGCACAGGGCCACAAGAGTTCCCTGTGCCAAAGGCTCCACCATCCCTCCTCTGCCAGAGGCTTTATGGATTAGAGCATCTCATCAATTTTTCAGTCCCTGCCAAAGCCCGCAGTGCTCCGGTGCTGTTGCTGTCATCCTTTCTGTCATGTGCGCAGGTGATCCTGGGCCACCTCACCGTGGGGGTGTGCCATGCCTTGGGGACAGTGTGCCACCCCAGCATGTGCCTGTACCCTGCACTGGGGACACTGTGCCACCCCAGCATGTGCCTGTACCATGCACTGGGAACACTGTGCCACCCCAGCATGTGGCTGTGCCATGCCTTGGGAATCCTGTGCCACCCCAACATGTGGCTGTGCCATGCACTGGGGACACGGTGCCACCCCAGTATGGGGTTGTGCCATGCCCTCAGGACCCTCTGCCACCCTGCTGTGGGTCTGTGCCATGGCCTGGGGACTCTGTGCCACCCTGTCATGGACCTGCCATGTATGTGGGGCACTGTCAGCGTGCCCACTGTGGGCCACGGTACAGGATCCCAAAATATATTCTCAGAGGAGCTGCCATTTGCTTGTCAACACCAGCCCAGTTTGCGTCCTCACTCCCCTCCCTGGCTGCGTGCCTGCATCTTCAATATCCACCCAAGGCCACGGCCCCACGGCTCTGGCTCTCTCAGAATAAAATAAGGTTTGTTTGAGGCCTCAGAGCTCTGATTCATGCATTGCCCTGGCCTCCTCCTCCTCCCCTCCCTGCTCCATCCCTCTGGCTAATGAGGCCAGAGCGCCTCTGTCCAGCAGGTCTGTGAGGAACTCCTTGTCTGCAAGGGGAGAGCAGACCTTGGGCCACAATCCAGCTGCAAACAATTCCAGCGGCACCTCCACGCATTTATTAATACCATTTACAAGGACAAAATCCAGCTGCCTCGAGAGAAGGAGGAGGAGGAGGAGGAGGAGACAGAAGGACATCAGTGGGAAGCCTGAGAGCATCCAGGGATGGACTTTCCTGGCAGGCAGGCATGGGGATAAGCTGGAGCCCTGCAGTGCTGTGCGGGTGGGATGTGCTGCGGTTCCAGGTGGTGATAAATCAGCATGAACTGAAGAGTTTATGAGATGCTTTGAACTGGGGGATGGCCTGGCTATGCTGGGGCTCCCTGTCCTCTGGCTCTGTGGGTAGTGGGGCTGAGCCTGGGGTGCTGCAGCCTGGCATGATCACCAACCCTGGAATTCCAGCCTTTCTACCCCAGCCCATCATCTGACCTCTCTTCCCAGGCATCCTGCACCCAGATCCATTGCTGTTCTCACCCTTCCAGCCTCAGCACAGGGTTTTGATCCATGGGTCTCTGTGCTAAGTTGGCTGGGGCTGCAGTAGCCATCCCAGTGTGGGAGCAGAGATGTGGCTGTGGATCCTGGCAGGATCAGCCAGGTACATCAGGGGTTTCAGCATCCCCTGGGGTGGCCTCAATGGCCTGGGAACTCTTCTGAAAGCCCCTGTGTCCCCTTCTGGGCTTGTGTCTCAGCTGCTGGGGGGCACAGGGGGGTGGAGGAAGGGTGGATGATGGCTCTGACTCATAAGCAAGGAGAAGCAACCCCAAGGGTCTGCACTGTTCTTTGGCCAAAAAACCTGTCTCACCTCTCCAAATGATCCTGTCAAGCTGACACCACACGTTTCCCACCAACCTGTGTTGACTGGCACTGGTGACACCACCTTCCTCTGGCTCCTCCAACATGCAGCCCTGTACAAGCCCTCCCATGGCACTGCCCAGGATGGATGTCAGGCTGACCTTTTCAAACACCAGCCTGACACCAACCTGCCTCCGCTCACCTGAAGCCCCCCCACTGCTCATCCATGGAGCAGGGGCATGGCAGGACACAGAGCTACAATTCCAGCTCTTCCCACCTCTCTGCTCCATGTCCTCACCTCTCTCCCCACCACCAGCAGAAAGCACATCTTCATCTCCCTCAGCCAGACCCCTGTGGGAGGACACAGCATGTCTTGAGCCACCATCCAAACCCCCCTGGCCCTGCTGCTGCTTCTGCTGGAAGCACAGGATGTCACAGGTGTCCAAATGCTGCTTCCCATTGTCTCCCACGGTTGTTTTGTCACTTTGCAAGGTTGGAAATGATCAGCTTCCCGTCCCTCCGATTGCTGTGGATCGCCGCTTTCATTCTCTACAGCTGCTTTCACTTTTGTCTAACGCCGCCTGCTTTTCTTAACAGGCCTCTGCTCTCCTGATTGAGGGATTGTCTCCTCGGGTAGCTGGTAAAGTATTCTTCACAGCTTGGAATTATGATTCAAATTCTTCAGTTTAAATGTGCTCTTCCAGCTGATTCAGCTCATAATTGTTTTCAGCCTGGTGCAACTGGCCTGCTCGATGCCGCAGGCGTGTTTGGCGTCAGGGGGGCTCCATTCGAGCCACGCCGTGGTCGCCCGCACCTCAGCAACCACTGCTTTTTAGCTCGGAGATCAATTCCTCTTTATCTGCCAGGAGTGGGCTGATCCCGGCTCCCCTGTGCCGCAGGGAACTTTTTTTTTCATCGAGGGTATCGATTTATGAATCTGTGGCCCCTCCAGATACCGGCGAGCGTGACGTGCTCGCAGGACAGAAGATTATAAGTGCTCTCATGCTGTCCTTCACCTGCCGTGCCACAGATGTTTCAGGAGTGGGTTGTTTGGCTCCCAGCATGTCCAGCTCTGTTACCCAGAACAGCCCAGCCTGCAGGGACAACTTCCACTAGCCCAGGTTGCTCCAAGCCCC